>OZ010596.1:10569903-10689903 GCA_963932145.1 Acanthosepion lycidas
GCCATATTACCTTTAATATCTTCCAAAGGTGCCGGAGAAAACTCGGACAGCGTTTATAGACGCTGTATAGAACTCCACTCTGTCCAGGGGCCGAGGCTGATTAGGCTGCCTTCACTACCTCCCTAATCTCATTCCAGCTTGGTTCGTCTAATTCAAAGTCAGCCGCCAGATGGGTTGGATTAATCACGGTTTCTGTATGGCCGAAATTCTTTTCTCTTACAGTGTCACCCAATGTGTTCTGGAGATAGTTGTTAATCTCGTCTGCAGAGCATTCTAACTGACCACTGCGCTTATCCCCAAGCAGTTTCCTCGTAAAGCCAAAAGGATCTGCGAAGAACGATGTTCGTTTTTTTTTTTTTTTTTTTTTTTTCGCTCTTTCCTTCCTCCGATGCCACTCAGCTTTACAAATAGATTTTAGTCTTGATCTTACAACATCCCGCAGCTTCCTCACTAGACTGCTTGTAGCTTTTTATGAGTACCCTAAACTCTCTCCTCAGCCCTACGGTTCTTGCTGTAGGGTTTCCCTTTCCTCTCTTCGCGCAAGCCAAATCGTTCTGTGGCATAACTATCATTGTTGATAAGACGTGTAATCGCCTCTCAACGTTGCCTTTACATGTAATAAGAATGATTTTGCTTACGTCCTCGTCAAACTGTTGCCATTCGCTGTGACAATTCGCTGGAGGGCACTTGATCTGCTTACGGATTACAATGGTTGGGGTTGTTTGGTCGGTTGCTTGGAGTCCCGGCCCTGCACCTCCTTGGTCTCACCAGGGGCTAAACCTGTACATTGCGTTGGGCTTCCTTTATCCATGCAGTTCATCCGAGCCTGGTTGTATTTTAGGGCCACGCAGATTCTTACATTCTTTCCCACAGTCGCAAATCACAATCGAAGTCCTTTTATCGAGTATAAGTGTCGGTATCGAAATATCCGTCCTAACGGGAATCTCATTCTCCACCCCTCTCTGGATTCCCTGGGGGTATGTATCGTTATATATATATATATATATATATATATATATATATATATATATATACATAGTATTAAGATGTGCTATATTTATGGGATAAAGTGCTCAGTATCAGAGAAAGAGCAAGTGTAAATGTACAAGTAAACATAGAAGTCAACACTTAGAGGCGACAGTCTGTTTCATGCTAGATGCAATCATCAGGCTTGACTATTACATCTAGCATGAAAAAGACTCGCCTCTAAGTGTTGACTTCTATGTTCACTTGTATGTGTGTGTGTGTGTGTGTGTATATATATATATATATATATATTGGGATGAGGTTATAGTTGTTCCAACAAGAGAAAATTATATATTTTAAAAAGAAAAGAAAAATGCAAACGTTTTTGGTGATGTGTATTTCATATATATATATATATATATATATATATATATATATATATTATTTTCCATATTTTTGCTACACAAGTTTTCGATCTCGTGACCTTCTTCAGGCAAAGAGTGGATATTTCCACATATTATTAAAAGGAATCAATTTTCCTTATGTTTTTTTATGTATATCCATTGTCTGTTTTGTGTAGTAGCAATCCCAATGCCTTTCTTGGACTGGTGGCAAAAGTGATTTTCTGCTTTTGGGATAATAAAACCATTATGGTTGGTCCAAGAAAAGGCGAAGAAGAATGTTTTATCTTTTTATGACCCTTGAGACCCTTAGATCTATTTCCATTTTTTGTGTATTGTGTGTGTGTGTATTTTTGCTAGTATGCATATCTACAATGGGACATAGGACTTTCTAAACTATTCATATTCTGTCCAATGTACAGGAAAAGCTCTTGAAAGCAAACAGTCATTTTTTTTTTTTTTTTTTTTTTTTTTAAATAAAAATAAACCAATTGGTTCTTTTTTTCCAAGCTATTTACATTTTATGTTTAAAGGCTGGCATTTCAGCTCGAATTCGTAATTGGATTCTGCCATTTATAGCAGCTGTTGTCATTGCTTAGATGCCATTTTACCATTCATAAAATGATTGAAAAGTAAAAACAAAAAAGTAGTTTTGCTCTCTTTCAGATAAGCTTACTGTCGTGCCAGTATTTCTTCATTTAAATTAACAATGGTTTCTTGGGCTGGCTATTCCCACCCACCGTTTCTAATGCAAACCTCAATATGGAAACAGTCCAGTTAATGACATTCAAGTTCACTTTTTCTATTATTTACTTTCAAACTAACATCCTTATCTTTGTTGTTATTATCACAACCTTTCGGTCATTCTGCAACCTTCTTCAGGTGTCTGTCAGTCCTGGTAACCTACAGGCAATTTAAGCAATGTTTAACCTGGTCAATACCTACATAGGTTACAGCTTGAGAATACCACATGCTGTAAGTTTGGATGTGTGGATGGTGTAATGGATAACAGCTCAGAATTGTTAATCAGAGTAGCAAGTTCCAATTCCTGTTGGGTTTGTTATATTCTCTTTTGCACAAATACCCTTAGGAAAGGTATGAATCCACCTCTTATCCCCCCAGCTATGTGTTAATTAGTAAAATGTCTATCAATAAATCATTATCTCTATCCAACAAATTTTACAATCTAAAAATATTTTCTAGCTTTGAATAACCTGCAAAGGGTTGATAAGCTATAAAAAAATAAATGAATCAATTAATGAAATACTGATTAACTACATAAGCATGTCTTAGATTTATTTACTTCTTGAATAGAATTGTATTGAAACTACTGTGGTTACAAAATGAGAGGTCAGTCTATATAGTGACTGTAATACATAATTGATTCCCCACTTTATATCCACCTTATAATTTCTTGTTTGCTTACCAAATTCTGATTGGCTACCAATCCACCTCTTCTCCTCCAGCTATGGGTCAGTTAGTAAATGTTGTATCACTAAACCGTTATTAACTAAAAAAAAAAAAAAATTCTTACCATCTAAAAGTATTTTCTGGCTTTAAATAACCTACAAAAGTTTGATAAACTGTAAAAAATTAAGTCAGGGAATTTTGAACTGAACACTTTATTTAATCTACAAAGGTAGATTCTTATTTTTCTGCTGCATATATCTACGGATATCTCATTGCAGTTATTTAGTACTGCATTTTTTAATACTAGCACTGTTTCTACTGAGTCTGAATCTGTACTACCCAACCCAGGGATTGAACTCACAGATTGAACATTAAATTCAGGGGCCAATAGTAGCTATTGTGAGTTCAATCCTTGGGCCTGGTAGTGTAAATTTAAACTGATCCCTAGTTTCTATGAATTTCTATTCCAGAATTGATAACGTAATACTTATTATGATGATAACAGCAGTGATAATGATACGATTGTGATTTTAACGATAAAGATGAGGATATTAGTCCAGTTGTAAATCATGTAAAAATAATTCTTCCCATCCCAGAAATTCAGAATGATTAGCTGAAATATGTATTTCTCACAAAATACTTGACAACACTATAAGAGTCATCCTGGATGGTAGCACCTGTTAGGGTCCCAACTATGAAACAAATAGGGTCAAAATATGAATAAATAACAAAAAATTATAAGGTATCTGTCTATATTTCTGTGATGAGGTATTATGTACACTATTTACATTATTCAGACTTTTCTCATCTTTGTCACCATATTCATTACAACGTTTTGGCCATTGTACACTCCAGCCTTCTTCAAGGACACATGCCACAGTGGATAACGGGATTATTTAGATCCAGTGACAGGACCCAAAGAGTGTGGGTTCAATACCTGGTTAAGATGGTGGAGAACCTGGAGAGGGGAATTAACAGGAGATAACTGATAACTGATATCCATCAGACATGGCACGTTGAACTAGAACAGTCTACCCCAGTGAACAAAATAAAGGATTCAGTTCGACATTTCAACCACCTGAAGAAAGTACAACGGCCGAAACGTTGTAATAAATATGGTGACAAAGATGAGCACAATAGTCCGAATAATGTAAATAGTGATCACTATAAGGGTTATCCTGGGTGGTAGCACCTGTTAGGGTTCCAACTATGGACATATAATGAACATTGAAATGGGGTCAAAATATGGATAAATAAGAAAAACTTACCATCAATACATATATGTATTTATCAAATGATTAACGGTACTATGATGATCGTCCTGGATATGATGATAAACTACGTCCAACAGGAAGGTTTCTGATCAGGAGGTTTTGAGGAGTGTGGAACCACTTCTTAATTGCTAGTGTTCCCAGGTCCACCCTGACCCAGGGTGGTAGCACCTGTTAGGGTCCCAGCTATGGGCAAATAGTGAACATCGAAATGGGTTCAAAATATGAGAATACATTAGAAAAAATTACCAGCAATACATTTTCAAAGTAAAACATTTTTGTTTTAAAAAAGTTAGAAAAGCTCACAAGAAAATAAAATTTCAGTATTGAATGACCATATGACCCATAAGGAGTTGATAGGTCATTTAAAAAAAGCAAAGCAAACCAAAAAAACTATGATGGCGGGAGAATCCGTCAGCTGAAGAGTAAATAAAAGTAAAGACCCTTGTGGTTTTATCTGGATGTATTTCATGATAAGCAATCATTATTGCAGCAAAAGGGACATCCGACCAGTCAGAGCCCAAAACGACATTCATCAGCCCATCTAATCACAATTTTAATTTACCAATTTCAGGATAAAGCTTTATCATTGAAAAATGTCACTAGTTATTGATAAACACTGATTAGAGATTTGGACAGTTAATTCTGCATCCATTTAAGCTGATTGCTTTATGCGTCTGTGTGCATCTAAATTGATATTTATGTCTCTGTGTGTCTGTAGATTTGTGCATTTGTCTCACTGGATGTATGTGTATGTGAAGATGTGTGACTTCTACCTATATGTATGAACATAAAAACATGTATTTGTGTGTGTGTTTGTGCCTGTGTGTTTGCATCTTTTCATGCATTTGCATTTGTGGTAAAGGGTGTGTAGCAGCATGCGTAAGCTTAGGTTTTTTTGATAAGGTTTTGTTGGTTGATATTGAAACACAATTCCTGTTGTGTGGCAATTTTTAACATGTTTTTGTTTTAATTTCCAATAATAAATTGTGTGTGTGTGTGTGTGTGTGTGTGTGTATATATATATATATATATATATATATATAATGGCCTGATAATTGCATTTAGCATAAAACAAACTGTTGCCTGAAGGTGTTGACTTCAATATCCACTTTTATATTTACATAAACTATCACTGATATTGAGCACTTTAACCCATAAAGATAGCATACCTTAAAATTATATCTTATCATGTATATATATAACATATTTTGTTTGAGTGAAATATTGAAAAGGAAAACTTCTGTATTAGTTTTGATTCGTTGATTTTATTTTTTTTTTAGCTTTCAGAGTTAAACTTCTATTTCTGGCATAAACTCAGTCCACACCAGGGTTGATAAGACAGACAACCTGTGTTTTTTGTTTGCCAGAATAGTCTATTCCCCATATGAGGTGATTTTGGATTTTATTATTAATTATTTGCTCTATAATAATAAATACATTCAGCTATTTTTGTGAATCAGTTTTAATATTTTATATTACTTGGAATCACTTGGATTATATACCATTGGTTTTGTTACCTTTACTATATATATATATATTAATACAACAATGCACAATATAATACAACAGAGCTATTAGGTCTAAGTCATGCTACCAGTGCAGGTTAATGTATATATTTATTAATATATATATATATATAATATGTGTATATGTATCTATATATGTATATATATATATATAAGTCCAGGTACCAGAGAAGAAAATTCATCAGTAACAATTACCATAAAAGTATTTATAGAAAAGGGGCAGGGGATGTTACATTACATTGGTGGCAAAATGAGTGAAGCCAAGATGCCAGGTCAAGACCGTACGAAAGAGGAAAGCTCATCAGAACAATTACCATGAAATGTATTTATAGAAAAGTCACAGGGAGGCAGTAGGAAAGTCTTAAGTTTTTATTGTATTTTACTTGTATGGGAATAAGATAATTTCTTTTATTGAACTTAATACTTATAGGAATTGTCCAATTGTCTGAATATGTATGCTGCATATTAAGATTGTTATATGTATGTATGTTTGCGTGCTTGTATATATATATATGGGAAAATTATAAATTTTTATGCATAAAAAATAATTTTATGGAAAAGCATGACAAAGTGGAGAAAGTGTTCGTGTAACACATTTTGTTCTTTAAGACTACATCAGACACACACACGCATATATATATATATATATATATATATATTTTTTTTTTTTTTTCAGTTGTATGGATATGAGTTTATGACCCTGGGTTTCATGCTTTTGCAATCATCAAAGTGCTTTTTATTCAGGCAATTAAAAGTACAATCATTGTATTGAAACATGAAATCTTTTATGTAGTGATTTCAAAATGTTTCTATTGTAATCTGTTTTAATACAATATATATATATATATATATATATATATATATATATATATATATATATATATATATATATATATATATTACAATGAATCATTTATACAAAAAGTAGATAATAGTAGTAGTAAAGTTAATGATATAAAATGGCAAAATCCTTTCGCAAACAAAATTTTAAAAGATTTTGCCATTTTATATCATTAACTTTACTAATCTACTTTTTGTATGAATGATTCATTGTAATATGAATTGAAATGCACCACATATTTGATATATATATATATATATATATATATATATATATATAACTAATACATGTACATTTTTTCCTCTCTGTTAAATACAACTCTGACACATGCATGAAATCTTCTTATCTTCCTCTAACTTCAAATAATATACTTATGTACCAAAACATCTGTTTGTGACATATGTCCTTCATTTGGCCTTGAATCTAAGAAATCTAAATACAGAAAGTCATAGCAACAACATTCAAGGGCAACATGTATTAGTCATGTGCAAGACTTGTATTTTTTATATACATAGAAGAATATGGAGTTGGAGGCTATAGTTATTTTTATTAATGGGTGTCTGCTTTTGTTGAATGGAAATAGCTTCAATAATGTTTAATCATTTTCCTATTGAATTCATACACTATTTTATTATTATTAATTAGGAAATATCTAATGTTATTATAGCTCTTCTGATGCATGTTAATGCAAGACCTAATTGCACTTTGTTCAGATAAATGGCATGTGAGCCTGCATGAAAGAGTTGTTGTTATGTAACCTACATAAGAAATATTTTCTTTATTATTTACAGGGTGTTGAATATTAGCTAGTTTGCCAGAGGTTTAGCACACAAGTAGGCAAATGTAGCCAAAGCCAAAACTGACTTGAGTCATTTATGGAGAAATATATAGCTGAATAAAGACCCCTCATGCAAATGCATTGGGAAGGTCCATTCTAGCAAAATGGACCAACCCAACTGGTGTATTAGGTGCTCTCCTATAAAATAAGGTAAAATCAGCTGGCTTGCCTTTTATAAGGAAATAGAAGGAGGCAGCCATGTTGGCAGGTAAGTCACTTGACTTCTACATCTCCCTCCTCTCCCCATTGCGGAAGCATATTGGCCGTTGGGGAGGAATTAATTCCCTATTGCCTGGCTGATTGTACGAGAGTAGTCGGGATAGCGCCCTGGGAATCCTCGTTCTTGATGGCTGTGATTGAGTAGGGCCCTGGGACGCTGGTTTATTTTGTAATGTAATGTCACCATTTTCCAAGTCTTTGGCAGATTGATGTGGTCTGCATGTATCCGTAATTGTCGGCTCAGGTGACACAGGCATGGCGCTTGGTATGGGGGTCTTGATTATGGGTGCTTCAAGTTTCCTTAGAAACCTACGGTTCCGCAGGGTTATTCTGCCTGATCCTGCAACTCTAATTCTATATTGACGGTTGGGAAGTGTTTCTACTATTCGCCCAGCTATGTCCCATCGACGGCTATTTGGGTTTTGAATGGAGACTGTGTCACCTTTATAAAGTGGGGATAGTGCATGTGCAGTACGGTTGTACTTCTCGATGAGGTCTGCATTGCGTTTGGATAATCTCTGTTCTCGTTTTTTCGCTGCGGCTATCCATTCAGGGTGTGGTTTATATAACTGTGGGTGCGATGGGATAAAATCTCGAAGACGTCTATGAAGCAGGAGTTGCGCTGGTGATAAGCCAATGCCTTGGATAGGGGTGTTTCTATATTGCAAGATTGCTTGTGCTGCCATGTTATTGTCCAAGGAACCCTGGTGTCCTGTGCAGTCTTTTATGAGTCTTTTTGCAGTCTTGACTGCCAATTCTGCACGTCCGTTAGACTGGGGATAGGCCACTGATGAAATTCTTTGCTTAACAGCCCAGGTTTTTAGGAATTGTTGGAATGAGTAAGCTGAGAATGGCGGTCCACCATCTGTACTAAGTTCCTCAGGTGCACCATATGTTTGGAATATTTCTCTGCAGATGGAAATCAACCTGGAAGCAACCGCTTGCCCTGGCTTGATGCGGTACAGAATGAGCCATCCAGTGAGCCTGTCTGCACAAGCAAGATATGTGAAGGATTTAACATAGAACAAATCCATTACAATCTGTTGAAATGGCCATTCAGGTGTAGGTGTCATTTGGATTGGTTCATGTGGTAGACTTGGGGCATTCCTTGAACATGTAATGCAATTATACCTGTAATTGCGAATTGAGGCATTCATTCCAGGCCAGTAAACTGAGTCATTGGCACGCGCTTTCATGCCAACTACTCCTTGATGAGCTGAATGTAGGCATTTTAATATGTTCTTGCGCTGGGAGGTTGGTATCACTACTCTCCTGTCAAGTAGTATTAGACCATTTTCATTGCTTAGGCGGTTACGAACTTCCCAGTATTCCCGGATTGTAGGTGGTGTTGCTTGACGACTGTTTGGAAAACCATTGTCTATGGTTTTCCGTAATAGGGTGTATTGTGTGTCTTCTTGACCAGCAAAACGAATGTGGTCAGGGGAAGTTATGGCAGGATTATCATCTAATTGAGATATTGATGTGAGGGCTGTCAATCTCATTGTTGCACAAGTCTCATCTGATTCATCAATTTCTATAAGGGAGGGTTCTATAGAGAATGTATCAAGTAGGCTTTGTACTGTAGTGACTGGATTGCGGGAAATAGCATCAGAGGCTCTGTGCCATTTTCCAGGGCAGTGTTGCATGGTGAAACGATATCTCAAGCTTTTCTCTTTGAGTCAGAATAGGCGAGGGTTGTGAATTTTGCTGAGATCTCGATCACCAAAAAGTCCTTTGAGTGGTTCATGGTCGGTCACGACTATAACGTTTGGGCAACCTAGTATGAACATGCGGCACTTTTCAAGTGCCCAGCTGATAGCTGCTGCTTCACCTTCTATGGGTGCATATCTTTGCTCAGCGTCAGTACAGAATCTGCTTCCAGCAAACACAAGATGCCAGCCTTCAGGGCAACAGACAGGGGCTCGTTCGATTGCACATGTGCAGTGTTTCTGAAGAAGTAAAAATCCCATGCCATCTTTACTCCAGTCAGGAGCTAAGCAGGTAATTCTGTTGATGTCAAATGTTGAGACGCCCCGCTTTACTAGTTCAACAATGACCCGCTTCGATTCCTGAAATGCTTTCTCAAGGGTCTGGTTCCAGGTGAATTTTGAGTTTTTTTTGACAAGGTCCCGAAAAGTTAGCATAATGGGACTTAATGAATATGCCCAGGCAAGTTGGTTTACCAGTCCAAACCAAGACCTTGCATCAGTGATGGTTTTCGGAACAGGGAAATTTAAAATAGCATTAAGCATAGATTCAGAGGGAGATACTCCCGATGAAGTTATTTGAAGGCCACCAAACTGAACAGTGTCCTTACAAAACTGGAATTTGTCTTTGCTGAGTACAATCCCATTTTGTGCACATCTCATTAGAAAATCAAAGGTATGATAGAATGCCTCTTTGATGCCGGTGTCGTAGAGCAAAGTATCATCAACCAATTTGATTTTCCTGGGAATATCTTTTATGACTTCATCATATCTACGAGTGTATGCATCACCTTAGGATGCCTCAAGGCTACTTAGCACAGGGAAGGAATCTCTGAGAAATAAATTCATAAACAGCATTAGTCTTATAAAGGGGGTTGTAGGTATTATTTTTGATATTAAGGTTACTGTTTTCTTAATCATTTCATTCTAATCAAGCTGCTAAGATGCAGGCGGATAGAGAGAATGAAAGAGACAGAGAGGATAATAAAAGAACAGGGTTTTAAATTTTTTATAAAAATCATGTATTTTATCAATAGATTAAATGTATCTATGTTTTAACTTTATTATTCCAGTTTCATCCTTTTTGTAATTATGACACATTTGATTTCTGTAAAATCTGTTGATGACATTGTTAATCTTCACTTGAGAATATAACAGCAACAATGTATAACCTTTTTACTTTTACTTTTTAGATTTCTGTCCAATCTTATGAAATTTGTTATCAATCAATAGCTCATTATCTGAGAAATCTGAAGACCTCCAAAATGAAACTATTTTTTAATCATCACAGAACTATTTTTACCTCCCATTAGCATGGCTGATGCTAAACTCAAGGAGAGGAACTTTTTTGTACATTCTTGAATTCATGCCTTCCACTGACATGAAGTGGAATGATCAGATTGAATCAATTGCAAGGTATCTTGCTCGGAAAGTTGGTTCACTGTGTCGTGCCAAACAATTATTTTAATCAGAATCCATCTTGCAAATTTATAAATCTACCACTTGTCTGTGGATTGAATACTGTTGCCATGTCTAGTCTGGTTCTCCTCCTGATATATACCCTCATGATTCTTGACAAAAACCATAGAAGGTTCTATAATGTTATTGGTCCTGACATCTTCCCTCTGTATGTTCTATAAATATTTCCCTGGCAATTGTTCGGATCATCTTTCCTCCTTGGCACTTCAGCTGCATTTAAGCATACTATTAGATTGGCAATTGGGTCTATTTGTTTTAATGTTGAATTAGCTTAGATATAATAGTTTCTTTTTCTTGCACTTCTCATCTCTGCAACACTTTTCTGGTTTCTTGATTTGCTGCCATATACAATTTTCAAAAGTGTAAATGCAATGTAAATTGCAATCATCTACTGAATTCTGTTCTTTTATTGTCCTTTCTTCTCACTAAATCTTTCTCATTCTCTTTCACTCCCAGTAACCCTTTGAATCCTAGTGACATTATTGCCTTGACTGGGATGCAATGATAAAATACACACACACACACACACACACACACACACACACATATATATATACATATATATTAGGTTGGTGCAAAAATAATGACGTAATAATGTCGTTTTTGACGTTAAAAAATACGTCAAAAAACGACATTATCACGTCATTATTTTTGCACCAACCTAATACATATATATTTGGTTGGACTGATGTGAGTTTGTGACCCTGGTCACAGAGAGCATGAAACCCAGGGTCACAAACTAACATCAATCCAACTAAATATGTTAGCTCTATCACTGATATTGAGTACTTTCCAATAAGTACTGCGCATATATAATATATAAATAATATATATATAAAAATTGCACACACACACACACACACACACATATATATATATATATGTATATATTTATATACATACACATTTTATGTATATATTTATATACATACACATTTTACGTATATATATATATATATATATATATATAGGTAAAAAATTTTGAAATAGCCAGCATCTCTCATTCATGCACATGTATAGTTACACCAAATAAAGGATGAAATGTGTCACAAGAAAACTTTGTCATGCATTTTTCCCCAATGTTGTTCTTGATATATAAAAATACATATCGCGCATATATATATATATATATATATATATATATATATATATATATATACTATAAAAAGACAGCTGGAGATTGTGTGTGCATGAAACTTGAGTCCTGAATAGAGCCGTCCTTTCATAAAATTTAACATTGGTAAGCATTTTTTACTCAGTCTAGACAATCTAGGCTTTGGAAACTTTAATTTACTGAGTAGGTAGGTTTGTTTTCAGGCTTTTTTCTCTTTTTTCAGTTTTGTTGTCTTTATTTGATACTGTATCTGGATAAGAGTTTAGGCTTTAGCAAGCTGTTCCTTTAGTTCCACCAATGGTTTTTGTTTTTCTTTAATATATATGTATATATAGATAGATAGATACCATTTTATGTATTCTTTTAAGAATTCTTTTAGAACATTTTACCATATTTTTCTTACCTATGCAAGAAACATGTTGCTAAACCTGTGAAAAGTTAACAAACTGTTGAAAAATCAACTGTCTACAATTCTCATTAATTTTGAAAGAGTTTAGTGTAAAATTAATTAGAAAAGTAATTTAGAAAATTGGCCTTTGTGTTCTTTTAAAAATTAAAGTAGCTGTTCTCTGACAAGGCAAAAAAGAAAAATCTTTCTTTTTTAATGTCTTCTCTTGATTTTAAACTATTTCCTAATGGTCAGACGTTATATGCTGAGAAAGTTTTTTTTATAAAATAAGAGAAATAATAAGAAGGAAAAAGATTACCTTTTCCACTTGTGAAAAATTTGATAATGAAAATACTTTAAGTGATCAGTTCTCTTTCTTGGTGATCTTTCATGCAGATAAAACTCAGTGACCTTTTAGTGTTTAATTATGTTTAATTATGTTAATAGAAATTAATTTGCTTCATTAGTTGACACATGTCTACAGTAAGGTGGTATCATTTCCAGAAATATATATTTCCTTCTTATGCATAGCAGATTGGTAAATAGAATTGTACCTATTTGCATATATTAAGCAGAAGAGAAATAAAGTGTATATTAAAGTAAGAAACAAAGAAGTTGACTACTGATCATTTGTCATAGAACAACACAACAATATGTAATGTAATGACAAAAGTATGCAGGTGTAGGCTTTAAGAAAGCTTTAATCAACTAAGAATACAAGGTTTACATATAGTGTCCTTTTACAGTCTCGGTAAACAGAAATAGCTCTCTCAAAGAGAAAAGTAACAAAACAAGGGGAGACCACTCTTGATTATTCATAACATGTAAATTTCCAAAATTCATAGTGTCACCAATGTGTAGTTTTTTATAAATGAGCAAACACCATTTCTAAAAAGCTTTCATTTTGTAACCTTCATTTGCTTTAATTGTGATTGATTAATGTATTAATTTATGTTTAAGTATGTAGCATAGTGGTTAATGGTCCAGAGAGAGGAACTGAAGTTTCAAGTTCAAATATCAACTGCAGCCATTGCCTTCACTTTCACACAAAATTCCCTTGTAAAGGTATGAAGCCATCTTTTTCCCCTCAGATAGGTGCTAATAGCAAGGAACACTGGGATTTTTAGCTTTGTTTGGAAAACAGTCTAGGAGAAGAACAATTATGAATTCAAAACTTATTGGGCATGAGGATAGCAACTCCTCCTCCTCCTAAAAAAAGCCAATTTCTATAGAAATCACAGCAACAACAGTGTGGCGAGATTGTGGCCATTGTATAATAAGATTGAGTTTGTAGCCATAGCATAGTGAGGCTGTAGACCAATATTCCACTGGAAAATCTTATTGAAAGAGCATCTACATATAATGATGTGTAATATTTTTTTTATATGCATTGAAGAATATGGGGTTGGAGCCTATAATATCTTTATTTTCATGTTATGTAAATAGCTTCAATAATCTTTAATCATTTTCCTGTTGAATTTATAGACTATTTTAGTATTAATTAGAAACTACCTAATGTTATCATAGCTCTTGTGAAGAATGTTAATGGAAGGCCTAATTGCACTGTGTTCAGATAAATGGTATGTGAGCCTGCATGAAAGAGTTTTGTTTGTATAACCTACACAAGATATATTTTCTTTATTATTTACAGTGAAGCAATTTCCAGTTGTAGAAATAAACTCATAAGCAACATTAGTTTTATAAAGGTGGTAGTGGGTTGATAGATTATTTTTTCATAATTAGGTTACTGATTTTTAAATCATTTCAATTTGTTTCAAGGAATTTGTCAAGAGTGAGTCCAATCAAATATTGCACAGAGTTTGCCAGAAATTCTGGCAAGTGATTCCAGGAATTGAGAATATCAGGAATTGACCATCATTGCTTGTTTGTATTGGAAAGTAGAATTCTCATTTTTGATAAGTTTTCTCTTCAATTCAAGAGCTTAAAACTAACAAAATAATGGCAGAAAATATGACTGGCTTCTGTCAGAGTTGACAGTTGAGATAACAACTTTTTTTTTTGCTTTTACTGCTTAGGGATAAATATGGAGGAGTGGTTTGCCAAAATGCCCACTCAACCTCTTTCTAATTTTAAGTATCTTGGCATATATCTTGGCATGTCAATAAAGAAACCTTTTTGTCATGGGATTTGGCAATGCAGCAATGTAGGTGAGTAACTTTTCACAAGTGTGATTGTTGTAGATGTAAAAAAATAGTTGACATTTGAAATGAATCATCTGTGAAAGTGGAAGGAAAATCAAATGTGTTTGAAGCAGTACATTGTTTGAAAAATGTCATTATATTTTGATTGAAAGTTAAATCCACAATAAGGTGTACCAGTAATATGTAATGTGTAATATTTTTTATATGCATTGAAGAATATGGGGTTGGAGCCTATAATTATTTTTATTTTTTATTTTATGGAAATAGCTTCAATAATGTTTAATCCTTTTCCCATTGAATGTATAGACTATTTTAGTATTGTTAAGAACTGCCTAATATTATTATAGCTTTTCTGGTGCATGTTAATGTAAGGCCTAATTGCACTATGTTCCAATAAGTAGCATGTGAGCTTGTATGAAAGAGTTGTGGTTAGGTAACCTTTATAAGAAATATTTTCTTTATTATTTACAGAGAAGCAATTTACAATTGTAGAAATAAATTCATAAACAACTTTAGTCTTATAAAGAGGTTTGTGGGTTGAGAGATATAATTTTTTTGATAATTAGGTTACTGATTTTTAAATCATTTCACCCCAAACAAGCCACTAAGATGCAAGCGGATACTGAGAATGAAAAAAACAGAAACTATAATTAAAAAAACAGTGTTTTAAATTTTTATTTTATAAAACTATTTTCAATAATCTATAATAATTTTTTTACTGTTGGATTTATGGAATATTTTAATATTATTAATTAGAAACTGTCTAATGTTGTTATATCTCTTCTGATACATGTTAATGTAAGGCCTAATTGCACTTTGTTCAGATAAATGGCCTGTGAGTCTGCATGAAAGAGTGGTTGTTGTGTAACCTACATAAGACATATTTTATTTATTATTTATGGGGAAGGTATCTGATTTGAGAAATAAATTCATAAAAAGCATTTTGACATTGGTATTCACAGTTGGAAGAAGAATAATCATGAACAGAAAGAAACATCAATATTATCTGTGAAATGTTTCATGAAATAGGACTCAAGATAAGCCTTTCCAAAACAGAAACTATGATCTGAAATTGGAAATGAAAGCAGTGATGGTGCCAATCCTGATTCCATCAGAAAAAATCAGAATAGGGAATTAGTAAATACGAAACACTTCCAATAATTTGGTGTATGGATTTGTATATGAATTTATTTGTATGGATTTATAAAGCAGTTATAACAAATAGGAGATATAGAAATTGGACATAGGTTACACTAGGAGTAGTTTTTCCCAATACCACAAGTTGCTGCAAAGCCAATATAAAACATATCAACTTCTTAAATAACCACATTAAATCTAGACTCTTATATGAATTCTATGCATGGTGCCAAACTCATTCAGATATAACTACATTACCATCTTTATACAACTGTTTTCTTCAAGCAATGATTAAAAATGATTTTGAACAAGTGAGGAGAATGCTTTCATGAGGGTGAACCCTGTAGATCTTAGAGAATTATACATTATCAGATCTCATGTTCTGGTGCTAGGGAATCACAAAGAAGTTTACCAAATAACCGAAACTACATAACTTAAAGCCTTTCAAAAGCAGTAACAACTAAAATGGATAGTTCATTCTAGAGAAGAAAATAACAATAGAATCAAGTTGTGTTGATTTTCCAAATTCTTTTTCAATATTCTTCAAATGAAAAGCTAAGAAGTAAACCCCTGTCAATACTGGAAAGAGATATAACAGTGAGATTGAAAAACCTATTTTCCTGAAGAAAAAATGTATTGAAACAAAGATTTTATAAATTCCAATTGGCAATAACACTAATGGTGAATTTCGAATGTTTCCACATAAGAAAATGGCTAATATTACCAATAACATTATTACACTATTTGGAAATTTTTTCTTTCATTTTTCTTTTTCTTTTTTTCTTTGCTTCCTTTTCTTCATCTTTCTTTTTTACTTTTACAGCTTCTCTTTTTTTTTTTTTTTTTTTCCTTTTCAATTCATCTTTCTTTTACTCTCCTTTATCTCAGTATCTTTCCTTTTCTCTTTCTTCCTCTATCTCCCCATCTTTCTTCCACCACTCTCTTTTCTGCTATAGCTTATCTATCTTTTCTTCACTGTTTCACTTAACTTTCCTTTTCATTTTATCCTTTTTACCTTCATCATAAAATGTTTCCTTCCTTCTTTCCTTCCTCCTCCCTCTCTATATACCTACCTACCTACCTTCCTTCCTTCCTTCCACCCACTCCCAACCCTCTCACCTCCAATCACACAAAATAAACACTTTTATAAATTCTATTAAAATTCTGTTTTTATTTGGCACTAAAAACTTTTGGTTTCTGGATTTTTTCCCACAATTTCCAATATTTTTTTCACCATTTCAAAAGATTCTCTTCCGTATTGACGATCACATATAATTTGGTCAATGTCAATATCCTTAACTGTCACTCCCTTTTCTTATTTGTCCACTTGAAGACACACTCACACATGAACATATATATATATATATATATATATATATATAATTATATTGTTTAAATATACACCTATATATAAAATTATATTTTTATATGCACACACACACACACATATATAATTGTTTGATATGCACACACACGCAAAAAAAAAATGTATAATTTTATTTTTAAATGCAGACACAAACACACACACATACATACATATATATATATATATATATATATATATATATATATATAATAGACTCTCCTGTTGTCTTGAAAATACAAGAGTCGACCAGTTCAGTTATTTGTATTTAGAACCAAACATCTAGACTACTAATACATATGATTTGATTATAGTGGTAAAGTCTTGTGCAGAACCAGCCACACTTTTTGGAAAAACCAATTACAGAGAATTCCTCAGGTTTTCAATTCATATATAATCTTTCTATTGACTGGTTGACAACCAAAGCTAAAAATCCCAGTCGGCCCTACTATTTAACCCATAGAAATAAAGATAAACAATAAAGTGGAGTACTCACTATAATAACATTTAAAGTTATATATATATATATAGTTTTAAGGTATGATATATTTATAGGTTAAAGTGCTTAATATCAGGGATAGAGGACATATAAATATAAAAGTGTACATTGAAGTTAACACCCAGAGGCAAGAATCTGTTTCATGCTAAATGCGATCGTCAAGCCATGCCCTGAGGATTGTGTGGATGCAGGTTTGAATCCTGTTGGAGAGTGCATATTTTTCTTTCATAAGATTTCACAAATAATCAGGCCAAATAAGACAAAAATAAATAAAATATACTGTTTAATATATAAATGAAGTGTCTACTCAAATATATAAAAATAATGTCCATATATATATATATATATATATATATATATATATATTGAGCTTAACCATAAATTTAACAATATAGATAGTATAACCCTACAAATCAAAACCTACCCACATTTCTCATCCACACAAGACACACATGCTTATAGAGGTGTTGAGGCCTCACACTTATACACACACCTACACACATAATACTCCCTAATGAGCCAAATGATAACACACACCCATAGTAATATACAGGCTTACACACATCATACTCACTCACTCCCTAAGAACCAAATAACACACACACACACACACACACACTTAACAGAGACACATCCCCTTTCCAGGAACCAATAAAACTGTCAAATTGACCAAGGGAATTCAGAGCAGCATGAATCCATCCAGCTCTTATTTCAAATAACAACTTAAGAGACTGTTTGACCAACACAAAGACTGACCAAAATTCATGGTAAAAAAAAAAATAAAAAACCAAATGAAAACTACAGACAAAAGTTCATTTTCTCCATCAAGACATTCATTTCTGTAGTTCACTACTACCAGCAAGCAGAAATTATTTTTCTCCTGATGATGGCCATGTTGACTGAAACTAGTCGAGGAATCTAAATGAAATAATAATAAAAATGAAGAAATATCAATATACTACCCAGTGTGTCTGAAGATTTTAATTTTTTAATATTTTTTATTGTTCAATATATATATATATATATATATATATATATATATATATATAACAATGAATCATTCATACAAAAAGTAAATCAGTAAAGTTAATGATATAATATGTATATATTTCGTGTATTAACGCACACTCAACAAAATTACATTTCAAACTAATCACAACACATGACACTGCATCTACACATATGGTTCTGTTGCTAATATTTCCTTCTCTCTTGTGTGGCATGATGTCATAGAATCACATCTTGAACTTATAAACTGCATCTGCTATTCTGCGACCATTATCTTCACATAGCAATCTTCTATGTCAACATAACAAAATATCATCTTTTAAGGTTAATACCTTTGTTTAAATGCCTATATAACCACTCTGAAGATGGCTCATGTGAGCCAAAAGCTTAGATCAAGGACAAACTTAATAAAAATATCCAAACATTGAACAATTTTTGTCTTTATTTTCACCTAAAATTAAAGCAAACATACAAACTTTAGAACATCTCATGACCAGACATAATATACATTCATTGTCTGTTATATTTAACAATATATGTCTATATATATATATATATATATATATATATATATATATATATATGGTGTCTTGAAAATTTTTCAACCCAACACATTTTCCAAAATCTGATGTGTGCTTTCTGAAAAACAGTTTTTGTGGGGTGTGACAAGCCAAGAGTTTTTCAGTAGCCCTTTGATCTGTCTATACATTTAGCACTTATTTCTCCAATAAATCACTCAGTCAATTTATTTCTCTACATTATAAAACAGTTCTATTTTCTTCCCTCACTCTGATACATTTTCTACCTTCATTGTCATATTTTTCTGCAGTTTCCTGTCATAATCTACACTTACTTTATTTTTAAAAACTTCTTTATATTTTCTTCAGTCACTTAAATAACTCTAAGTAGACAACAATCTTATTAATTTTTTCCACTCTTCTCTTATTGTCAACAATAGATTTCTTCTAAACTCTCTCCTTGTAAGCATTCTCCCAAATTTGTTTCCCACCCTCCTGAAAGTATTCTCTCTACTTTGCTTTCTGCCATCTTGTAAACATTCTTTTGACTTTGTTTACTGCCTACTTGTAAGCATTCACCCCATTTTGTTTCCTACCCACATGAATGAATTCTCCCCACTTTGCTTACTGCCCTCTAGTATGCATTCTCCCCACTTTCTTTGCTACCCTCTTGAAAGCAATATCCCCATTTTGTTTACTGCTCTCTAGTAAAAATTCTCCCCACCTTTTCCCCACTTGTAAGTGTTCTCCCCACTTTGTTTACTCTCCTCAGGAAAGCATTCTCCCTACTTTGCTTACTGCCCTCTAGTATACATTCTCGACCATGCAAGTTAACCTTTCCAGATAGGAAGAAACGAGACACATTGATCCCTAAGGAAGATCTTTTAGGTGCTATGACAGATAGGGAATACTGGAGAGGTGTTGTGAGTTCAATCTCGGCTGAGGCCGCAAAATGATGATACATTCTCCCCACTTTGCTTACTGCCCTCTTGTAAACATTCTCCCCACTTTTGTAAGTGTCCCCCACTTTGTTTTTCTGACCTTTTGTAAACATTTTCACTATTTTCCCCCACCCTCACATAAGTGTTCTCACCATTTCCCTTCCTGATATCTCATAACCCTTTTTCCCATTTTATTTTTTCCATCATTCAACTCAATATATTTCTCCTCTCATCAAAGTGTTGCTAATAATCTCAAACATTTCTTCTTCTGTCTGTTTTCATTATGAATGAATTTTCCATTTACTTCTTCATTAGCAAATTTTTTCCTTTCTTTTTTTCTTTTTCCCTTCAGGGATTTATTTTTCTTTATAAATCTATTTTTTGTTGTCTTTTTGGTTTTTAATTTCTTTTTTATTTCTTTTCCTGATTATATTTTATCATTTCTTCTCCTTCTTTTATTACTTCTGCTGCTGCTCCTAGGTTTTTCTTTCTTGGTTGTTGGTTGGTCTGTTTTCTTTATTATTTCATTCTCTGAAAAAGAAAACAATAAAGAAAACAAACAAACTTTTCCTTTCCCAGCTGTTTACCCATCTATCTATCTTTCTATCTCATTCTGTTTCTATCTATCCAATTCTGTTCATATCTATCTATCTATCTATCCAATTCTGTTCATATCTATCTATCTATCTATCCAATTCTGTTCATATCTATCTATCTATCTATCCAATTCTGTTCATATCTATCTATCTATCTATCCAATTCTGTTCATATCTATCTATCTATCTATCTATCCAATTCTGTTCATATCTATCTATCTATCTATCCAATTCTGTTCATATCTATCTATCTATCTATCCAATTCTGTTCATATCTATCTATCTATCTATCCAATTCTGTTCATATCTATCTATCTATCTATCCAATTCTGTTCATATCTATCTATCTATCTATCTATCCAATTCTGTTCATATCTATCTATCTATCTATCCAATTCTGTTCATATCTATCTATCTATCCAATTCTGTTCATATCTATCTATCTATCCAATTCTGTTCATATCTATCTATCTATCTATCCAATTCTGTTCATATCTATCTATCCAATTCTGTTCATATCTATCTATCTATCCAATTCTGTTCATATCTATCTATCTATCCAATTCTGTTCATATCTATCTATCTATCCAATTCTGTTCATATCTATCTATCTATCTATCTATCCAATTCTGTTCATATCTATCTATCTATCTATCCAATTCTGTTCATATCTATCTATCTATCTATCCAATTCTGTTCATATCTATCTATCTATCTATCCAATTCTGTTCATATCTATCTATCTATCCAATTCTGTTCATATCTATCTATCTATCCAATTCTGTTCATATCTATCTATCTATCCAATTCTGTTCATATCTATCTATCTATCTATCTATCCAATTCTGTTCATATCTATCTATCTATCTATCCAATTCTGTTCATATCTATCTATCTATCTATCTATCTATCCAATTCTGTTCATATCTATCTATCTATCTATCTATCCAATTCTGTTCATATCTATCTATCTAATTCTTTTTTTCTAATGTTGCTTTGAAATATTCTTGCTTGCCATTGGTTGATTATTTAACTGTATCATCATGGAACCAATCATATTATTCCAGTCACTTAGCCAAGGGTTAATTTCCTCAGACTCAATCAAGCCCTAAATCTATTTCCTATTTCCACAGAAAACTAAAGATAACAATTATTTTCTGCTTTCTGCTTCATTGTTTCTTTAAAAATTAAAAAAACTAACTTTATTAATTACATTTAATTTTGAGGGGATTTTTGGTTTTAAAATAAAATTATGCAATTAAATGTAGAAATGATAAAAAGAAAGATGAAGAAAAGAGAAAAAAATGGAAGAGGAAAGAAAAAGAAAAAGTGAAAAGGAAGGAAAAGAAAGAAAATGAAAAGAAAAAAAAGAAATTAAAAATGAAAGAAAAAGGAAGACAAGGAAAATAGGAAAAAATAAAGAAGAAAAAGAAAGAAATTAAAAAGGAAAGAAAAAGACAAAAGAAAAGAAGGAAAAGAAAACGAAAAGAAAAAAATTAAAAAGGAAAGAAAAAGACAAAAGAAAAGAAGGAAAAGAAAAGGAAAAGAAAAAAATTAAAAAGGAAAGAAAAAGACAAAAGAAAAGAAGGAAAAGAAAAAAATTAAAAAGGAAAGAAAAAAGACAAAGGAAAAGAAAGAAAAGAAAAAGGAAAGAAAATAAAGAAAAAGAAGGAAACAAATGAAAAAGAAAGAAAAAACAAAAGAAGGAAAGGAAGAAAAAGTAAGGAAAAATAAATAAAGAAAAAGAAAGGAAAATAAAATAAAGAAAATTAAAGGAAAGAAAAAGACAGAGGACAAGAAAGAAAAGGGGAAAAGAAAGGGAAAAGAAATAAAAGAAAGAAAGGAAAAAGAAGAAAAAGAAAAGAAGGGAGGGGAAAAAGGGGAAGGGAAAGGGGGAAAAGAAAAAGGGAAAAAGAAGGGAAAGAGAAAAAAGGAAAAAGAAAGAAAAGGGAAAAAGAAAGGAAAGAGAAAAAAAGGAAAAAGAAGGAAGGGAAAAAGAAGGAAGGGAAAAAGAAAGAAAAGCGAAAAAGAAGGGAAAGGGAAAAAAGGAAAAAGAAGGGAAAGGGAAAAAAGGAAAAAGAAGGGAAAAAGAAAGAAAAGGGAAAAAGAAGGGAGGGGAAAAAGAAGGGAGGGGAAAAAGGTAAAAAGAAAGAAAAGGGAAAAAGAAGGGGAAAAAAGCAAAAAGAAAGAAAAGGGGGGAAAAAGAAGGAAGGGAAAAAGAAAGAAAAGAAGGGAAAGAAAAGGGAAAGAGAAAATAAGAAAAAAATCATGAAAGAAACTACAGAAAAATGACAATTTTATCTTTATTATTCATCTTCTTTTCTCACTTTCTTTTCTTTTTCTTTTGTTTCATTCTTTGCCTTTAATCACCAATGTGTGTTTATGTGTGTCAATGCATATCTGCTTCTATGTTTCCATATATACATACAAACTTAATAAACTTACAGGTAATACCAAGGCTACGACTAATAGTCTTGAATATAAAATGTTTTGCGGCACCGTGTGTGTGTGTGTGATTCAAAAAAAAAAAAAAAAAAAAAATACATATACACACACATACACACACTCATAAAAATTTCAGTTGGGCCATTTATATGATGTCACCTTGAATAACATGAAATTGGTTCTATCAAATATGAGAACAGCAAATTTTAAAAAAACAGTTGCGTAACTAGACGGAACAATCCTTGAAAACGAATGTGGTATCATTCAAAAGAACTTGGAAAGAACAAAATAATAAAATAAAACTTAACATGAATTTTGGCAAATTTACTGATAAAGCAAACCAACTTATTAAGAATTAATTAAAAAAAATGATAGACAGAACTTGTTTTTGTTTTATGGCATATCAACCCCAATGGGTTATTTAATGCCGACAACTTTTTTTCCTGGTAATGTATTGCAGTTATATTTTTTTTTTTTTTTTTTTTAAATTTATTTCTGCTAATAATTTTTGACAAAATATTTCTGGTATTAAAACCTATTTTTACCATTTTTCAATGCTTTCTACTGCAGTTTCAGGGTTAACTATTTGTCCATATCTGGGACCCTAACAGGTGCTACCACCCTGGGTCAGGGCAGACCTGGGAACACCAGTAATTAAGAGGTGGTTCCACACTCCACAAAGCCTCCTGATCAGAGGCCTTGCTGTTAGATGTTGTGTACCCAGGACGCGGATGTAGTTTATCATCATGCCGAGGACGAAGACAAAACTTTTCTCCATATTACTGAACAAAACAACTTGGAGAGAATTCTTGCTGTCAAAACACATGCACACATGTATATTTAGAAAAATATGACAAACTGGAAAAGTTTTTTTTGTGATGTCTTTCATCCGTTAAGATTTCATCGGATGATGATGTTGCCACGTCTATACATGCACACAAATTTCTGGCGGAGTGAATTGCGTCATGGTGCTCTTTTTCTCACAAACAGTGCCCAACTGACCCTACTATACTGTATCATCGACAAAATCAAACACAAACAAAAGCACATGTGCAAAATTAAAAATATGAAATTATGACTGTCTATATTTCTGAGATGACATAACACTATTTACATTATTTGGACTATTGTCTTCATTTTTGTCGCCATATTTATTACAACATTTCAGCCATTGTATGCTTTGGCCTTCTTCAGGTGGCTGGAAAACATGGCATGTGGAACTAGAACAATATACCCCAGTGAATGAAATAAAGGGTTCAGTTTGACATTCCAACCACCTGAAGAAGGCAGGAGCATACAACGGATAAAACATTGTAATTAATAGGAGCAAGTATATTAAGACAATTATAGCATTGAATATTTACAATTTGACACTAGTTTTTATACTAAATCATGCATTTGTGCTATGCAAATATACATAGACAGACAAATAGATAGATGTGACCAGACTAGATAGATAGGCACAACAAATTGAGATAGCTATATAGGTAGATAATTTACCCATCACACCTTGTGTGTGTGTATATATATATATATATATATATATATATATATATATATAGCTGGCCACTTGTATTCGAGGATACCTGTCTATTAAGGCAACTAGCCAATCCTTATTGCCGATGCTCATTCAGGCACATTTGTGTTTATTCAACACCCACAAAGTCCACCTGTGGTTTATACTGCAACTATGCTGAGCAGACCTTAGTTACAGTTTCTGGGAGAGAGCGTGTTATCGAGCTTGATCAACAATTTGAACAAGGCCAGCACACTCAAACCCTCAGTCTTTGATGACTTGTGACTTTGTGCTAGAACAGCTATCAATGGCCTCCAAGTGTTCTGTCTACCCAATTTCACTCACAAGGCTTGGGTCAACCCATGGTATGGTCTTTCTGGCACTTTCCAAAGTTGCCACATATATATATATATATATATATATATATATATCTATATATATATATATAATAATTCTTTTTTTTTTTAAATATGATTCCATCGCAACACAAAACTGCTATGTTTCAAAACTGGTCAGCAGTATTCAAGTTTAATTTCAATATTAAACCTTAACTAAGGGGTTGCAATTTCATCCTCAAGCAATGTTTGGAATAACTAAACAACAGAATGTTTTACTCATTTATAGTTTTGAAATAGAGATGTAATCTGGGGTTAGTTTTTCATTATCATGAGGTCACTGCTTTGATGGAAGTAGGGATGTTTGTTATATGTCAAGTTCTTGGAGTCATGTAAAGTTGGGTTGGGTTTTATTTTGTCTGGCTACAATGGCTAATTTGATCAGGCTCCATCAGTTTTTTTTTTATTAAATCTGCTAAAACTCTGATGTTGTAGTTCCGGTCCAAACTTGAATACTGATGACTAATTTTGAATCAGTAATTTCTGTGTCACATTGGAACCATATTTTTAAAAAATAATTATAATTTAGGCTCTACTTCTGTATTGAGCACAGTTTTTTTAAAAATAAAAACAAAAATACTAAAGAACTTTGGATCATCAATCTAACAGTTCTTTCCTATTTTATCAATATACATGTGCACACACACATATATATATATATATATATATATAATTATTTATTAAAAAATTATAACATAAATGTTATAAAATCACTAGAAAAATAGCCATTTTGTTTCAACACCATCACTTGATAAGACACCAGAAGTGGCTATTTTTATAGTGATTTTATAACATATTTATGTTATAATTTTTTAATAAATAATTATATTTGCTCTACTCTGTATTGAGCACTCCTTTAAGAATAGTATTTGTTGGTTACTGGCAATTATTCCGTATACACCAATCCTATACTTGGAGATATATTATAAGTTGATACATATGAACAGACAAATAATCATGACAAAGATGTATATTTGTTTTGATATTTAAACCTAAGCATCTCATCAGGTGAGGAACAAAGAAGTAACCATCTTTGTTTACCACCTGACGAGATGTTTAGGTTTAAACATCAAAACAAATATACATCTTTGTCATGATTACTTGTTGGTCTGTATATAATAACTTATAATAAATATTGGTCTATTTTTGGTATTGAGCCCTCATTTAAATTAATGTTATGAATGTTTGAATTTATATTCTTTTTGTTCTCATTACATTTGGAGATATATATATAGCACACCTTTAAACTATATTTCTTCATATATATATATATATATATATATATATATATATATATATATAATAAAGTTGTGCTATATTTATGGGATAAAGCAGTCAATATCAGAGATGGAGTGTATGTAAATATAAAAGTGAACATTGAAGTCAACACTCAGAGCCTCTGTGTGTTGACTTCAATGCTCAATTTTATATATATATATATATATATATATATATATATCAGGATAAGAACCTGTCTCCTAAAAGAAGAGTGTAAACCAAACATCTTGATATTAAATTCAGTGCCATAATTCATAGATTGAAATTAAAATTTCATATCTGAACTCAGGTTTTCTCTCCTGATTTGTGATTCATGTAAAATGAAATTCATTCCTGACATAAAGCAATCCAAGATACTTTGATGTTTTCTTTTCTTTTTTTCTCTTCTTTCATTATCATTTCTTTTCTTTTCTTTTTTTCTTTTCTCTCATTATCATTTACATACTTCACTTTTGTTTCTTTGTCTTTCTGCCACTTTCTCTCATTTCCTCATTCTTTCTCTTTCCTGCTCTCTGGCCACATAGTGTCTTTCTTCCTCTTGTCTCTCCACCCTTTATTCAATACTTTCCAATATCAGTTTTGTCTTCTTCTTTCTCTAAACCTCCTCTTCCTCTTTTGTCTGCTTTCCCACTCCTTCTTTTACTTTTTCCTCCCATCTTTTACCTTTTCTTCCCCTCCTCTTCTTCCTTCTCTACCCTCCTCCAGTTTCTTCTTTTCTCCCTTCCTCCTCCTCTCTCTTCCTCCCCTCTTACTCCTCCTTCATTTTTGCCTCTTCTCACCCCCTCATCTTTATTTTCCCTTTTCTCTTTCTTCCTTTTCCTCCACCACCTGCTCTTCTGCTCCCACCTCCTTCTCCCACCATCCTACTCTCACCACCTCATTCTTCTTCTTTTCACCTCCAAAACTTTCTCCTTTTCCCTCCTCTCTACTTCCTTATTCCCCTTCCCCTTCTTCTTTTTCTTCTCTACCCTCCTTTTCCCCTCTTATTCTTCTTATTACTCCCTCCTTGTTTTAATCTTGCTACTCATATTTTCTTTTCTTCTATATATCACCATTTCCAGCCATTACTGAAGGCAAATTGAAAATATCCAGTTGTACACTCAGCAGAAAGGCAGTTGCCAATGGTGACAACATGACATCTAAACCACAATGATTTTTATCGTATGAACGTTTTTATGAGTGATCAACTTTGGTATTTATTGACTGAATCTGTTGAATGAAAAAGAAAAAGGAAAGTGGGTGGAATGAAGTATAATGGAAAGGAAATGAAGAAGAAAAAGAGAGCAAGCATTGAATGAGAATAAGAAGAAAAAAAAACAGAAGAAATTATAAAAAAAAGAATAAGGAACAATAAGTTAATGTTAAATAGGAGAAAGTAAAGAAGGAGAAGGAACATGAAGGAAGAAGAAATGAAAAAGAGACAATGAAGAAGGAACATAAAGAAGAAGACGGAGAAGAAATATGAAGGAAGAAGAAATGATGAAAAAGAGACAATGAAAAAAAGACAATGAAGAAGAAATATGAAGGAAGAAGAAATGATAAAAAAGAGTTGGTGACAATAAAAAAAGAGACAATGAAGAGGGAACATAAGGAAGGAACAGAAATATGAAGGAAAGAGAAGGAAAAATTTTGTAGCTATACATTACTGAACTTTTTCTATTCATGTTTAAATGCAATGGCTGAGAAAAAATAAGTAATGGATAACTACACAGTTTTTTGCTTTACTAGTTGCACCCCTGATGATGATCTCAAAAAGAGATGGAAAGTACTTGGGAAATAAAAATCGTTTTCACTGTTACAGTACATTTCTTGCATTATTTGATTGTAATACATGGAAAAATATCCATGAATATAAATGGATTGTGCTAAAAATAAGCAAACATAATGTTTACAATTTATTTAATCAGATATATATATATAAATAATATATATATATATATATATATATATATATATAGTAAAAAAAAAGAAAGAACAGTAAGATATGTAATCTGGTGTTCTTATTGATATTTTATTTTTACAAAACAGTGCTCAATGTAAATTCACAGAGCATAAATATTATAAATTAAGTGATTTAAAAATATGGTTTCATCGCTACACAGGAATTACCATGTTTCAAAAACAGAAACCAAAAACTTCAAATTCAATTATATTAAATTAAAAGCATTAGTTCTGTTTCATCTTCGACTGAATTTTGGATTTTTTTCAAAATTCACTTGAAGATGAAATAGATAATAATAATTTAATATAATTGAATTTGAAGTTTTTGGCTTCTGTTTTTGAAACATGGTAATTCCTGTGTAGTGATGAAATCATATTTTTAAATCACTTAATTTATAATATATGCAAATCCTTCTTTTTTGAGTTATTAAGTTTAAAGTTTACTGTTAAATGTATAATCCAAGATAAATCCAAAAATGCTTTTACAAACTTTGCTGGTAGGTTCCTGACAACAAAACGAGGTAAAATGTCCATACAAAATTATTTCCAAAAGGTCATCGTTGTACTTCAACACAGCAACTCATAGCAAATGTTCAAAATGTCCCCGCTTGCTTCTACATACGCATGCACCCATCAGATCATTGACGAGAAGACCCTCACAGTGTTGAATGGTTTTTCAGGTCCCCATGAGGACAGACTAGCCACAATTTTACATGAATGACCAATGTAACCTAGTCTACATGACAACATGGAGCCATCTACTATAAACTCTCTTTAAACTTAACTCAAAATCAAAGAATTTTTGAACATACATACATACATACATACACACACACACACACACACACATATATATATATATATATATATATATATATATATATATATATATATATATATATATACATATATACAAAGACCTGGTGCACTACATGCCACAAGGCCCCCAAACGACCCTCCACTAGTATTGAATTCCTTCTCCTAGGCCAGTTGCCATTCAAGGCTATAGAACCCAGTCTGCCCTGCTATTTACCCATAGCTGGAGGGAGAAGAAGAGTATTAATACCTTTCCCAAGAGTATTAGCATAAAAGTGAATGTAGTGGATTCGGTCGAAATTCAAACTTGGCTCTCCGATTCCTCAATCTGAGCCGCTATCCATTACTCCACTGTGCCTCCTGTATGTATATATATATATATATATATATATATAGTACACTTGCCACTCATACCTGAGGATACCTGTCTATTGGGTCGGCTAGCTAATTTTTATTGCAGATACCTTCTCAGATACATTTGTGTTTGTTCAACATCTGCAGAGCCCACCTGTCATTTATACTACAATTATGCTGAATGGACCTTAGATACAGTTTCTGGGAGAGGGTGTATTATCTAATATGATCAACAGTCTGAACAAAGCCAGCACACTCAAACCCTCAGTCATGATGACTTGTGATTTCATGCTAGCTCAATCGCCAGTGGCTCTTTAAAGGGTTCCATCTACCCAATTACAGTCAAATGGTTTGGGCTAACTCATGCTACAGTTTTCATGCACTTTCCAAAGGTGGTGTATACTGATATTGCCTTCTCCAGACTGATAATATCAAGAAGTTAATGCATTGATTAATCCTAGTGAAATTAAAAATTTCACAGAAAGCGAATACCATGCATATATATAAATAAATATATATATAGGGAAAAGATTATAATTGTTTCAACAAGAGAAAAATGTATATTTTAAAAAACCAGAAAAACCACAAATGATTTTGGTTATAATATGGATTTGTTTTAGTGTATATATTATATTTTATGCTTCATATTTTTGCTACATGTGTTTCCAGTCTTGTGACCTTCTTCATGCAAATTAAAAGAATGAATTTTTAAAGGAATAAATTTTCCTTATGTTCTTTTAATATTTCATTGTTCATTTTCTGTATTTGTAGTGAGCCTTGATCTCATTTTTTTGACTGTTTACAAAAGTGGTAATAAAATCATTCGGTTATATATATATATATATATATATATATATATATATATATATATAATAAATGCAAATGCCAGTATGTCACTGTGTTGCACTTTTTCCAATTAAAGGAACACAACTCTCTAATATTCAATAGCTCATGTTACAGAAATTTTGCATTCCCAAGTTTTCATTACTGCAATTGTTTTCAATGATTTTTTATGTGATTTGTTTTGGGGTTTTTTGCAACAGATATCTTTATACAATAAGAATTTTTATAACTTGGAAATAATTAAAATTAATTGCAAAATCAAGCAAAAGACACCTGTGAAATAAAATTGTTTGTACAGAAAATAAGGACCTATGCATATCAAATTATCTATAAATTTAGTAGTGGAAGAAGAATTATTGTTGAACTTTTAAAAGGTAAGCTTAGATATTAAAGCAATACTTAAATGCAGCTCTTCTGTAGTTTATTGCTGCCTATCATATACAGCGGCAGTATATCTCTCAAAAAGAAATCTCCACCAACAGAGGACCAGATTGGAATCAAAAGGAAAAGAAAATCCCATGCAAATGAAAACCCAAATCAAATGGCAGCTAGGAGAGCTTCCAATTCTGAGAATATCCAAAGACTTAGGAAATCTCATACTTCTGAACAAGCCAAATCAAAAGTCCTCTGCAGAATCTAGCTTAAATGCCAGCCAATAGGATGGCTTTTGATCTAGTAAATATATATATATATATATATATATATATATATATATATGTATTATTAAATATAACAGACAATGAATGTCTGTTATATTTGATCATGAGCCGTTCAAATGTTTGCTTTAATTTCTGGTGAAAATAAAGAAAGACAAAAATTGTCCAACATTTGGATATTTTTTTTATTAAGTTGGTCCTAACCTTTCGGCTCACATGAGCCATCCTCAGATTGTTACAGACATAAAACAAATCTAGATCTATTTCAACCAACAGTTTGTACACTGGGGTTGCATGAGACTATCAAACTTCTCATTTTATATATATATATGAATGTGTCTGTGTTTCTTTATTAACATAACTAGACATAATGTTAATGTACACACAGAAGTTTGTACAACTTAATGTCTATCGAAAATCCATATAAAATTATGAAATAAAAGAATAAACATTGTCCCACACATGTATAGGCATATGCTCTCTCACACACACACACACACACACACACACACACACACACACACATGAAGAATAAAAATCAACCTAACACCAATAAAAAAAATTGCATATATTATTTTTTAACTTAATATAACAAAAACAAAAAAAATGACAGAGATTTGATGATATCTCCTGATGAGTGGACTGAACAATTACACAAAGGTTCATCTATGAAACTCTGGAGTAGAGGTGCTAAATATAACATCAATCAACTAAGTGACAAATTTTATATTTGTATTAATCCTATATATATATATATATATATATATATATATATATATATATATATATATATACATACACAGGTAAAATGAGAACAAATGGTATATGATTCCACTGTATATAACATTTAATTTAAAAGAGGGCTCAATGCATAGTAGAGCTAAATATTTTTTTAAGATATTAAAACATTTAGTAGTTAAACATAAAAAAGTAGTTTAACATTGCCTGAAGAGACATATTTATGCTGTCGTAAGATGATTGTAATTGTGTAGTGATTTTTAACATGTTTTAATATCCTAAAATAAATTATATTAAAAAATATACATAATACCCTATGTTGGTTACACCTCAGAGTTTTATACCATCTGAAATCATCAGGTACTCATGCATCTACTTATATCTATCCATTTGATTATATTCATAAATATATATGTGTATATATATATATATATATATATATATATACACACACATACAGGTATATGTATATGCATATACTTGTATGTATTTCTTTATAAAAGGTAAGAAAATGAAGAGTAGAAAACTAAATAAGAAAGGTAAAAGAAAATTGAAAGGAAATGTTGCTCATTTGGAGAAATAGAATAAGAAAAAATAAGACATAGAAGTATGATGAAAAAGATAAAAGAAAAAGCAAAGTAAAAATTACAAAATCTCAAAAAGAAATGAGTAAAGGAATACAATAGAAAAAAGACAAAGAAAGAAATAATGAAAAATTGTTTTTATTTTCTTCTCTCGATTTAAAATTGTCTTTTCTTTATTTTTTGTATCTTCCTCACGTTTAGTTTTTTTTTTTTTTTAACTCCAATTATCTCCCTTCCTTCCTTCCTCTTTTGAAGAAGGAAACAAATTAAAGTAACTTATAAAAAAAGATACCAACAACTTTTACCCAATGAATATTTTTCACAAAGACCCTCCACCAAATAAATAAATAAAATATGCTTAAATCCTTGTTTCATTTAATTATGCAACAACTTATCACAGTTAATTTTGCTGTTATAAAAACCTACCTACTTTCTGTAATGCATTTTTGTTTTTGTGGCTTTTTTTTTTTTTTTTTAATTATTTTCCCTTTAACATTTTGTGAGTATTTATTTATTATTATGGGATGTATTTAGATTTTTTTTTTTTTTTTTTTTTTTTGCCTTTTACATTGTTCTTATTCTTTTCTCTCCCTCCTTCATGACATTTTGATTCCATGAATTCTGCCCTACCTTTGAACATAGAAGTAGTTTGAGTTCAACATGACATAGAATTCTTTTGGTAAACTCCCAGAATTCCATTAGCTTATTCACAATCTGTAGCAATTTGTTCAGCTTCACATTTAACTATTTAACCTCAGACAACTTTTTTCATCGCTGTCTCTGCGAAATGATAATTCTTCTTCAAGAAATTGCTGATTTTTTTATTGCATGTAATTCATTTTTTTCTCACCTGAGCTTTTATGCCAAACTTCCCCAAAACTACATGAAATGTTAAATGCAAATTTAACTTCATTTTATCAGAAATACCTTTTAACCTGAGTAATTTTAAGTATCTAAGAATTTATCTTGTACTTTTATTATTCAACCATTTGTCTGTGTTTTGAATATTCTTGCTACATCTGCTCTGTTGCTTCTGTTATATATCTAGAAATCCTTGACAAAACCCAAAGAAGTATCTGCAATATTATTGATCCCAACCTGGCATTTCACCTGTTAATGTTGAAGTTATTGCCCTTGCCTTTTGGTGGTTGTTTAGTAACAACTACATAGCTATTTCCTGGCAGTCAAGGCATATAAAGAGAGCTGGGAAGAGAACACAATCTGCTCAGACACTGACAATGGTTGACATGGCCACCCAGACCTGACCAGATTTGTGCTTTAATATATGTGACTCCAGTTCTTTTCTCAAAGAAAGAAAAATTGAAAGTATTAGACAAGTAAATTAATCCATAAAGGCAGAAATCTCAGCTGACTATACAAGATCTGGGAGGTTTAAGACATCTGAAAATGTTTGCCTAGAGTGATGCTTCCTTTGCTAATCTAAATGATGGAGGTTCCCAGGGAGGGGATGTAATATTTATTGTTGGTAGTAACAGCAACTACATAGCTATTTCCTGGCAGTCAAGGCATATAAAGAGAGCTGGGAAGGGAACACAATCTGCTCAGACACGGGCAATAGTTGACATGGCTGATACATGTATATACTACAAGAAATTCCTTCTCAAATTGTTAGGTTTGAGGATGTTGTGAATAACACCCCTGTTGTATATAAAACAGGTAATTCAGGTGTTTGCAAGTCAACCCATTCTAGCAATCAGATTCTGGATAAAAGACTTAGAATTGAGACAGCTACCTTGCGTGAAATGTTGATCAATAAAGAATTGTCTGACATTAAATGGGTACCCACAAGTCATTAAATAATGACTCACTTATCAGGCACAGGCAAGGTGTTCTTTCATCCAAGATTCCTGGATATGTTATGGAGCCCCAAGAATATTTGAATTAAGTCTTTCTTTGTTGCTTGTGTTATTATGTACTCTGCATGCCTCGGAAGAAATGGAAGTGTTAATGTTGTAGTTATTGCCCTTGCCTTTTGGTTGCTGTTTAGCACCACCAGGTGGTGGCTTCTATAAAATGCTGGCAGCCATATTGAAAATGGTTCAATTGTTCAGTTGTCAATATTCAGACTAACAGGAGGATTATCTTATTGCAGATGGAATTGATTCATTGGGGATTAACAGGTGTTAGCAGAGTGTAGCTGATCTTCAGCAAAAATTAAGTAAATTTCATTTTCTATTTTTCTGTTACTTTTAAAGACGTATAATTTATGTAAGAATGGATAATTCTAATACATGTTCTTCCAAATGGCCTCCAAGGCTAGACAATGAATGTGCCTATAAACAATGAAAGAAAAAGCCTTCATATCTGGTATAGGTTGACAGACTTACCAAAACAGGCTTACCTATCTTTAAGTCGAAAGGCCAGAGCTGCCTCTTCTGAGATAGACAGTGAAAATATGGGAACAGAGACAAGTGTGGAGACTCTCATCCAAAAACTTGATGAATTATTTCTGCCAGAGATGGCAATTTGTTGCCTTTAATAATTTGTAAAATTTGTGTAAAGCTGCAGAAATATAAAGGATTTTCTGATTGAATTTGGCCACACCTACTTTAAGTTTACACTGGAAAACATGGCTCTTCCAGACCCCAGTAAGTCCATTTATGCTCCTTTCATCTGTAGACCTTCCCCCGAGGAAGATGCACACTTAATAATGTCAGCATTGAAGGAAGTAACTTTGAAAAATATGAAAGAGACCATTAAACATATTTTTGGCCATTCAGTTACTCCTTCAAATATCAATAAATGTACTCCCCAGCCTGAGATAAAAATGGAAAGTCAGGAAATGCTTTTTTTAGGAAGATTCAGACATGGACAGGGTTGATCATATACTTGTGCCACCCAGGATGGTCACATTCAACCAGGCAACTTCCTATACAGTCACATGACTACAAATTAAATTTTGTGGGTTGGGGTGGGCAGGTTTCAAGATGTGTCATATGCAACTCGAAATTTCATTGGGTATATGAATGCCCTCATGCATATAAGAACAGTGATCAGGGTCTGCGAAGGAATAAATCTGTTGTCCTTGTTTGTGGGTTGTACTAATAGTACAAGGTTGCAATCCCTGGTGAATAATGAAAAGGGTTGTGCTATTTTAGACACAAGGTAATATCACCTTCAATCACTCTCATACTAACATAATGTATCTCAGTGATGGCCCTAGGGTTGCTAGCACCCCAGAAAAGCTGAACTTCAGCACCCTTCAGCAAGTATCATTATTTTTAATTTTCACAAGAAGAAAAACTGAATATGTAAAAAAACATGTTTATTACAATATACGGCTAAAGAAAACCTTACATAAAACATTTTTTCTGATCCTTGGATTTGCAAATATTTTCATGGCAATTTCTTCACATATCTTCTTTACAAGATCATTTTTCTATTAACAAAATAGCCAAAGAATTTAATCTGTCTTGAGTCATGGATGACCGCAAGTATCTTTTTATAAGCTTTAGTTTTTGAAGATCCCAAACATGGCGGCGCGATGATGCCCTCAGCCTTGATGGCATGTTTTAAAGACATTGTTCTTGATTTTGCACACACACCACCAACTTAAAAATCATCACTCCCTTCTCACTGCTCTAGCCCTCTTTATTATGCCAAAACCACACCCGACTGACCAATCAGCATTCTTGGCTTCATCTTCAGTTACAAAATCATATGCCATCCTTCAGTCCAACCAATCAGCATGCGGATTTCTGTTGGTCGAACTGTGTTAAGCTGCATAAAAGCCAATGTTTAATAATCATACACTTCCAGAATAATTAAGTGATGTGGGGTAAACATTCATACCATTTTCAAAAGAACAAAATGTCACTGCTACATGTCATGTATTGAAGTAAGGAACTTATTCTCCTTTACACCAGATGCAAGCCACTCTAACTCATTTACTTCTGTGTAATTGTTCACTACATTTTCTATAAATGTTTTTATGTGATTCTTCTAATGAACTTTCTTCTTTGGTAACCTTGTCATCATGAATTTAAATGCAGTACTAGATTGGCTGCTAGGTCTCATCATTTCATTGTTGAAATGGCTAAATATAACTGTAAGTGCTCTTCTAATAGTTTTTCCTCTCACACTTCTCATTCCTGTCAATTACAATCTTCAAACAATTAAATGCAAAGTCAATCCTTATCTTCTGTTTCCTTGAACCCTGTTCTTTTATTGTCATTTTTCCTCAGTAATGTTTTCTCGGTTTCTTTCACTCTCATCTTGGGTATAATGATAAACATCCAACAGTATATTAATTACTGCTATTTCCAGGTCCACTGTGACCCAGGGTGGCAGCACCTGTTAGGGTCCCAGCTATAGGCAAATAGTGAAAACCTAAACAAAGCACGATGAAAATATAAAAATACGTTATTATAATAAATTACCAACAATATATTTTTTTTTAAATTACTAACAATATATTTTTTTTAAATTACTAACAATATATATTTTTTTTAAATTACCAACAATATATTTTTTTTAAATTACCAACAATATATTTTTTTTAAATTACCAACAATATATTTTTTTTTAAAATTACCAACAATATATTTTTAAAGTAACATGACCAGTAATACATTTTATCTGTAGTTGATGACATACAATTGCGTTCAAAATATATTTAGATGAAGCTATAAAATTGTTCAAATTATTTATATTTCATCATTAAATAACCCATAGAAGTGTTGATATGCCACTAAACAAAATCAACCAAAGAACTGACATTAAGCTATACAATAACTTGCAATTTCTTAAATCGAACTGTATTCCAAAATATAACTTCAACAAAACTACAACATAAAATACACATATCACCACTTCTTGTAATTAGGTCCACACAAACATGTACATGCACAAAAGCTGAGTTTCATCTACTTTATTCTTAATTTGTGCTTCTTATGGATTCAGTTTTGTTATCAAAAGCAACAAAAATAAGATTGCCTTGCTTGTGGTGAACAGATTAAAAATCCTTGGGATTCCTGGGTCTTGTAAACAAGGAAAAGAAACAAAATGTGTCATATCGTGGATTTTGATAATAAAGCAGACAACAGAATAAAGCAATGAATCATTTTACCATTGAAATGGCTAGCTGTAACCGTAAGTTCTGTGCTGACAGTTTCTTCTCTCACACCTCTCATTTGTTCAACTCTCTTCTGTCTTCTTGCTTCCCAGTCAGCTTTGATCTTCAAAAATTTAAATGCAATGTCAATCGTTATCTTCTTACTTATTTTTTTTTTTTATTGTCATATCACCATAATAGTATTTTTCTCATGTTCTCTAAAACTCAGTAAACCCTTGTCTTAGTGGCTTTATTGTCTTGATAGGGGTGGAATGAAAAAAAATCTGGTTCAATCCTCCCTTTCCAGCCTTGATATAGTTCAAAATCGTTTTCACAGTCTTGTGGGTGACGACTTATTCTCCATGCTGCAACCACTTTCCCATGGAGGCAATATCACAAACCAATCAGAAATACTCAGATGAGTTCCAGTCTTTAGTTCTACCAGTTTAGAACTATACACTTATGGTACGCCATTCTACATCCATCGAGTTGAATCACCTACATTTCCTCCATATTCCAAATGTAAATCTTACTTTAATCTGGCACAAGGCCTATAGTGCCAAGCAGCCAATACAGACTATACTCACTACAAGACCAACTTGGTAACCACTGCTCCATGATAAGATGCTGAAGCTGTCCATTAAAAAAAAAAAGAGAGAGAGAGAAAATTTGACCTGTGAAAGGACCAGCAAATATATTTAGCAGACATAAAACCTGTATCTATGACAACACTACGAAGGAGAGATAAAATATTTTCATAATGAGGATTTTTAAATTTGTAAATGTAATTTGATTACCATCATATATTTGCCTTTCATAAAACTGATATAATTCCCAAGGTATTTATTTAATTTACTTTGTGAGCAGTTAAATATATCTACACATGTAGGTAACAAGTAATTTTTCTACTTATCGTTTTCCATATTGAGCTTTAATGAAAGATTTAAGTTCACTGAATATGGAAGCTTATATTAACCCCTTTAAAGTCACAGTAGGCTTTCTCTGCACCCTTCTGTAGTATGAGATGCCAATCCTGACCTGTCAGTTCGGCTTTAGACACTTTCCCTAATATAGCTTCCCTATGCCTTTTCTATAGATATTTTCATGGTAATTGTTCTGATGAGCTTTCCTATTTGGCACCAAAGCGTTACAAATTTAAGTATAGTACCTGACTGGCAATTAGGTCTCATCATTTTACTGACGAAATAGCTAGATAAAACCATAAGTTCTGCACGGTTCTATTTTTCATATATGTTTTCATTTTTTTGTCGGCATGTATGTGTATCCATTATTATAAGTCTACTGCCTGTGTCAGAAAGGTTATATAAATATTCTTGTTATTAGATATTTCTTTTGGGGCTTTTATATATCTGTGAGGAAGTATAATTTCTCTCTCTGTTTTTATTGGCACCAAGATTTCACCATTTTAGATTTGAAATGGCTGGAGATCTAACTGTAAGTTTGATGTTAACAAATTTCTTCTTTTACATTTCTTGTTTATGGAACTCTCTTCTGTCATCTTGCTTTCTAGTCAACTTTAACCTTCAAAAAATTAAATGCAATGTCAATCGTTATCTTTTGTCTTAATTCCTGTTCCTTTATTGTTCTCTCTCCATAACAATATTTTTTGCATGCTGTAATTCCTTCCATCTTAATGGCTTTATTGCTTTGTTTGGGATGAAATGATTAAAAAAAACAAAATTGTTTTCACCTACTTGTAGCAGCAATAGTCTTAAGTTTTCTGTAGCCAAAACACTGTTTGTCAGATGGAATTCTAAGGATATGGGTTGAGAGTTCAAATAGGATGATCCTTCTTTATTCTTAATTTGTGCTTCTTATGGATTCAGTTTCGTTATCAAAAGCAACAAAAATAAGATAGAAGATAAACTAGTTGGAAAATAATATGGAAAATGCTTCATCATCCAGCAGAATATATAAAGCATTTGGTGGAGATGAAGTTGATGACAATCAGGACATTAGTTGGAGATTCCATGCATTACTTTTGGAGAACTTAGATCAATCTCTCTTAAGCTTAAACAAAAACGATTACAAGCGGACAGGGAAATCATCTCATCCTTACTCCTATGGCATCCTTCTGAAAAGTGTCTTTTCACGAAAATTGAGTCTCCCAGACACCATAGCTCAGGACTCAGGGTTGGACATTGGGAATCTGGGAACAGTAATACAGGACATGGACAGCACTTTGCTGATTTGATCATGGAAGTCCATCAGCAGATAAAGTACAAATTTATTTATATAGATACTTTTTTGCTTATTTAGCTACCTCTATGCTACATTGTTAATAAGGATTAACAATTCTTCATTTAAATTTAAATTCGAGAAAATAAAAATAAATTTTTGTTCCTAAAATATTTTTTTCTGGGATAGCCTTTTCTGCTAACATGAATTGGAAAAATTATATTGAATCAATTGCTAGGTCAGCAGCTAGGCAAGTTGCTTCACTATGTCGTGCTAGACAAGTTTTCTCAACAGAATCTATTTTACACCTTTATAAGTCTACCATTCGTCCATGCATTGAATATTGCTGCCACACCTGGTCTTGTGCTTCTGCTATTTATTTAGAGATTCTTGATAAGATACAAAGAAGAATCTGCAATATTATTGGTCCTGACCTGACATATTGGCTTCAGTCACTTTCCCACTGCTGTAATGTAGTTTGCCTTTTCTATAAATACTTTCATGGTAATTGTTCTGATAAACTTTCCTCTATGGTATCTCAACCATATGATGTATTAGATTGTTGACATGGTCTCATCTTTTTACAGTTGAAATGGTTAAATGTAATCATAAATTCTATGTTAACAGTTTCTCCTCTCATACTTCTCACTTGTGGAACTCTCTTCTGTCATCTTGCTTTCTAGTCAACTTTAACCTTCAAAAAATTAAATGCAATGTCAATTGTTATCTTTTGTTTTCTTAATTCCTGTTCCTTTATTGTTCTCTCTCCATAACTATATTTTTCTTTTTCTTATATTCTTTCACATTCAGTACACTCTTGTGTCTTAGAGGCTTTATTGCCTTGCTTGCTGATGAAATGATTAAAAAAAATATATCCTTATTGAAAATATTGATAACATTTTGAGTGGGATCAGTTTTTGATACAAATAAATTTAGAGTTTAGAAGTGGCAAATGATAATACTTGACTGTAATGTTCCTCTGGTCAAGTTGGTAGGTGGTTTATATGGCAGCCTGGGAGATTCCATTCTGGTACCCAGGCAAGACTATTCTGTGAGTCCTGGTTGGCTGCTGATTCTGGTGTGGATATTGTGCTCAATAAATACCCATCAGTATACCATGAATCCCTGGAAATATGTATAGAGTTACAACCCACTTTATTTTTGTCTGCCAGCTTAATGCTAGTTAGGAGCTTCCTTGTGAGTGTGCAGCATAAATTTTTATTTATAAAAAATCTAAAAGGTATAAAAAATAAAAGAAACATATATTTGATTAATACAATGACCCATGTTAATTGGGCTCCTTAACGTTATATAACCTTCATCAATCTTTCAACCATTGTTTTCGCTCACCATTTTACTGTTTTAAATTTAAGATTACTTTCAGTCATTTTTTTATTTCTTCCTAATTAGTATTAATCCAATAGAAAACCTGTATGAAATTTCTATTGTCTCAAGTCTCTTCTTCATTTCTGAGGAGGTTATATGGCAGATGAAAAAGAAACTTGAAGCAAAGAAATGTGATTCCACAGAAGAATGCCAAGAATACAATAGACTGAACAAGTGTGTCATAAGGAAGATTCTTGAATTATTTTATTCACACTTTTAGATACTGTCTCCTGTGGTGAAAGATATTTTATTTAATATTGGTTACCATATTTGACATCATATAAGATGCACAGGTGTAAATAAAAATAAATAAGGTGTACCCCAATTTCAGCTGGGCAAATCAAGAAAAAAATAGTAATTAGTAAAATTATTAGTAGATAATACAGCTGAGGCTATATTTATGAGGTACTATTTTGGTTAAACAAGCCATGATTGCAATTAAACCAAAAATAATAGGGGAAAAAAAACATTAGCCTATAAAAACTTTATTTACATTATTCAGACTATTGTCCTCATCTTTGTAGCCATATTTATTACTAATTATGGCGACAAAGATGAGGACAATAGTCTGAATAATGTAAATAATGTACATAATACCTCATCTCAGAAATATAAACAGATACCAAAAATTTTATATCTAAAGGAAAGAAAACAAAGTAAAAGTCAAGCAATTATTACAGTTGAGCAAAACAGTACAGACCATTAAATTTTATTCATCTTCAAATCCATAAAATTTGTCTTCATTATCAAAACTCTGATACTCATTTTCAATTCTACTGTCATGGAATAGTCAAGTCAAAGGCATTAACCACTTAGCCACTACAGCAGATTCACTATAATTAGGTTATAAAAATTCTGATTGTATTTATACCAATGCAACTGGAAGAAAAATATTAATGGAACAAATATTTTACAAATATATAATTTGCATATAATTTTAGCGAAACAAAGTACTAATATTAAACGTGATGAAATTAATATAATGAATATTATCAATGATAACACTTTTAATCTGCATAATAGCCCTTTAAATAATGACAATAGGTATATGAAAGTTACTCTAAAGTCTAAGCTAATAGAAGTTGCCAGGTAGCTAATTTCGGCCGACTATTGCAAATTTTAAATGTACATATAGCATATAAGGTGCAGGGGAATTTTAAACGATATTTTTAGTTAAAACAAGTGCACCTTATATACTGTCAAATATGGTATGTGTCACATTTTTTTTTTTTTTTATATAAAAATTGCTCTGTTCCCTACATTCTAATATTTATTCTTTAAAGGTAAACGTGATAGATGCTTTGGTGATGATGACTAAAACGATCTTGAGGAACTCATGGTGTGAAATTGAGTATCGCTTAGATATTCTCTGGGGCAGCAAATAGATCACATGTTGAACTTCATGAATAACAGAAGAAAACTCTTTTTGTGTTAAGGTGTAATTTACAATGAACCATATGTTTGTATCTTGCACGGGTTTTGCATAAGATATGTTTGAAATCAGGTGAAGACTTTGTGCTCACCTTATAAGAATAGCAAAGGAGAGAAAACAAACCAAGTACAATGAACAAAAGAAATTCAATGTGGAATAGAAAACATAAAAAAGGAAAATAAAAATAAAAAGGATTTCATAAAATAAAAGAAAGAAACGAATGCAAAAAAACAAAAATAATGAATTAAAGGAAAGAAAGAATAAAAAATATAAATAATTATCAAAAAAAAAATCAGATAAAAAAGATTAAAGATAACTTAAGAAGAAAGAATGAATAAAAAAAAAAAATGTAAAAGCTGAATAAAAAAAAATATGAAAAAGAAATATTATAAAACTGAAAGAGTAAATGAAGGATTAAAAGTAAAAAAAAAAAAAAAATGAAGGAAAGCAAGGAAATATCAAGCAAAGAATGAAAGTACCAAACTTTTCTTCATATAATTCATTCCTATGTATATGACATCCCCAATAATTTTTAAGCTTAAACTAGAAAAAAAAAAAAACAGTTTAAATGAAAGAAATATATAAAAAAATAAATTACGAACATCCAATTGCTTATGTAAATTTTATTCACCATTATCAAAATTATCAAATTATTAAAAATTCCTGTCATCTTCACCCTCAGACAATTCCATTAACCGGGTAATGTCCTGCATACTAATTTAAAGTGTTACCAAAAATGTTCGCATTTTGGCATAAGGCTCCTGTACAGTTATAGGTGTTAACTGGAATTTAAATATGCATATAAAACAATGGGAATAGGAGAATTGAAAAAAGAATGAAAAACTGGAAATAGTCAGAATGGCCTAATTGAAGGGAAAGAATGCTATTAAGATGAAAAACAAAATAGTGGGAACAAGGTAACTGAAGGAAAAGAATATTATTAAGATGGAAAGAGAAAATAGTGGGAATAAGGTAACTGAAGGAAAAGAATGCTTTTTAGATGAAAAGAGAAAATAGACAGTGAGAATAAGGTTAATTGAAGGAAAAGAATGCTATTAATAGATGTACAGTCGGAATAAGGTAAGGAAATGAAAAGAAAACTGTTAAGATGAAAAAGAAAGAAAATTTAAAAAGATTTCTGCCTAAATTTCTGAGATGATTAATTATCATCATTTAGCATGGCATTCTTTACTAAAGGATATGTCATAGTGCATCTCTCTCCCCAAAACTGGAGGCCTATCTTAATTCTCAACATTCAACTGGAAGCCAATTTTTTTTTAGTTTCAGCTTGGGTTTATGGTAGTTCGCTGCTGTAGTCAGCTTATGAAGTTCAAAGAAAAAAGTAGCAATTAAGAGTTGAATTAATTTGGCTTGAAAAGTTAATCCTCTTTATCTTGGTATGTTTTTTCTTTACTAAGGTCTTATGACAATTAAGATAATTTGGTTGAGATCTGGATCCATCACTTCTCACCTTGATATTTTTCAATCAGAAACTAAGCTAAAATTCAACATACTTTTTTTATAAATACCTTTTAGAAAAAAACACAAATTACACATAAAAAATTAAATTTTATCATCGATATATTTATTGTTATGAATAACACTATTATAGAGCAAAATATTAAATTAATTTTATGTAACAAATAATACAATTCTTAAATTAAATTTCATAGTGTAAAAACAGGATCAAAGAAAATTTTGGTAAAAATTAAAACATTATTAAAATTACCATTGAGTATTTTTGTTTGTTTTTTTTAATCAGTATCACCCCATACAAGACAGTAATACCACTAAAACAGAAGGGGTTACAGGGTGTCGAAGATTTAGGAACAGAAACACTAATAATGAGCAGAAAGAGAAGAGAGGAATCAGGAGGACTGTAGATAACAATTCAAATTGCATTTAAATTTTTGCATATTAAAGTTGGCCGGAAAGCATGGAGCCAGAAGCAAGATGTCTAATATTAGGTTGGTGCAAAAATAATGACGTAATAATGTCGTTTTTTTACGTATTTTTTAATGTCAATAAACGACATTATTACGTCATTATTTCTGCACCAACCTAATAGAAGAAACTGTTCGCATAGAATTTATGGTTACTAACCATTTCCACTGAAAAATGATTGACATTGCATTTAATTTTTTGAAGATTAAAGTTGACCAGAAAGCAAAACAGTTAAAACAATTTCTCAGGAAAATATTTCTCTCAAGTCCAGTAGCTGTTATCACTCTTTCTAGTATTGACAGGTGCTTCCTTCCTAACCCTTTGTTCAAATTCATGTGGAATATCAACATCATGATTATATCATTACCTTCGGGTTACATGTACTATCTATTTTAGTTGTTGCTGCTGTTGAAAGTCTTCAAGTAATGTGGTTTCTGCTATTTGCTACAGTTCTTTGTCTGTGATGCTATAGCACCAGTCTTTGGAGTTTGAAGGAGAGTCCTAACTAAGACCTACAAGCTTCATTTACTCAAAACCATTTTTAATTGATCTGAGAATGTACTTGTATAAAGCTGACTGCTTAGTCTTTCTGAATGTGTTTGATGCTACATATGACATCCACATGAAAGTCTATTTAGTAACATAACTTGAGTTCTTATGTTAATGTTTTGTAGCATTTTGTGTTTTTGGAGAAAATTATTCCTATATTCAATTCATAAAGCCATTTTCTGCTCTGAAAGTGGTAATTATTTTAGTATTTAGTCACAGTTTGGGATTAAATGAAAATAAATTAAATTTTTATTTCTGAAATATTTATTTTTTAAATTAATATTTAAAGTCTTATTCATAAAAAAATAATAAACCAGTTTAAATGAAGAGTTTAACCTGATTCATTGGAAGAATGGCAAAAATCTATTTGACAGATTATTATATATAAAGTTCAAAATCTCTATGTATGTTCTCGGAGAGAAACATTCCCAAACCCTGAAAATGTTACTTGTTCTCTCTATATGTGTAAGGCTACAAATATTACATAAAACTATGATATCAAATGAATGCAGTTTTATCGTTTACACTTACCAGCATGTGTTTTATATCTGGCCCAACTTAGTAGTTCTTGCTTAACAGAGATAACTAATTTTAGTTTTTTTTTTTTTAAATAGCTGTACTTTGTCATCCTTTTTCAATCTGTCTTTTGTGATATTTATAAATAAGCAGATGTTTTTGGCAGCTTTTATAATTAGGTTGCTTAGTTATTCAAATAAAACTTAAAATGAAAGTGGTAACCACTGTAGCATTTAGAACACAGCTTGGGAGTAAAGGGAAATAATGAAGTGTATAATGAATAACAGTATATTTTGAAAATTTAACAAATATGAATTATAACAGAGCATGCTGTATATGAAATAAAAAGCTACCAAAATGATTGGTTGATTTGTTTTTACAGGTTATCAACCTTTTCCAGATTCCAAAATGATTAAACTTATCAAACAGGTTTAATTATGTTTGTTGTGTTAAAGCCATTTTACTGTTTATGCAAATCTCTCTGCTAACAAAACAGTTGATCATCAAAGTCAAGGAAAGAGACTTGGCCAACACAATGACAGGAATCATTAATTGTTTTTGATAAACATGAAAACAACATGTATACAAGCAAATTAATTGTACCTTGAATTATTCCTCAAATATAAAAATAATTATTTTGAATAGGTGTAAAGGAAAAACAAAGATAAGAAAATGATTCCTGGTTGAGAGATTTCATTGGAAAAGTTTTTATTCCTGTGAAAAAATATTAGGCAATTATTATAAATTTAATTTGCAATAATTAAACTGGATCCATATGAAGTCACTATTTACTTTTTCTTTAAATGTTATAGGTAAGGCTTATTTTCTCTTTTGCATATATCAACCTCATCATTAACATCAGCTATTATGATTATGCTACAGGATAAAGGACTTTTCTAAATCCTTCCATGACTACAGTGACTGTGCTATTCTCTGGTGTACCTTAACAATAAACTTCTCTATCTTATCTCACCATCTCCTGTCTTGTATTCTTTGATTGTTCATGAGCAAGACAGTTTTGATGGATCCCATTTCTGATTTTAAATTCAGAGTTGTCTTTCTCCTAAATTAGCTGCCTTACCAAGGCTAAAATAAGTCTACCCTATTATTTACATGGGTTTGAATTCAGTGTCCTTGATCTCTGAGACTGGTTGTCCTCCCAAAGCTAAAGAGTTCTATGATATCTAGGTTTGAATTCAATTCAAAAGAGCCTACTCTAACCTGCTATTCAATGCATTTTTTTAAATTCTTCCCAAGCAAGGGAATAATGCCACTAAGATGCAAGAGACTACTAGGAGTAAAGAGAATGAAAAAACTTTAAAAGGAATTGGAAAACCAATCCTAAACAGGAAAGAAGGGATAAACCTCTACTCCTGTTCAAAAGATCAGGGAGGAGTTTGAACTGGATGGATTCATGGGTTTTGAATGAAACCGACTTTAAACTCTGCATGCCAATTCCACTTGCATTGTGCTATCTCTGCATCTACAAGTACACTATATTAGAAAATGAATAAAGCACAAAACCTCTTACATTTTAAAGAGATAAATAAAACTAGATGAAAATAGTAACATAGTAAAGATAATGAACAAAATCTTCCTCAGGAAGAATTCAGATAAGGAATGTTTAATCAAGATCAAAAAATATCTCTTATTTTGCAAAAGAAAAAAGAACAGCAAAAAATATCTTAGAAAATTAAACGAATAGAATTTCTATCACTTTTATCAATTGATTTCATTTTTTTTCTTTTATTGTTCATTGATATTCAATTCCAATCACATTTCATTCTGATGTTAAAGCCTTGCATTGACTTTATTCTTTATCTGCAGTAGAAATTATTCCAAGCTGGGATTTATCTTTCAACCTGAATGAAAATGCTTCCAAAATACAACAGATAAAGTATTTCTTCCAAAAGATGAAAAGTTTGGATAAAGAAAATATTTAGTGTTGGATTTCTTTCTTATTTATTTTTTTCCTTGTATTTCCAAAATTATTTGCTAAATTTCCTCACCATAAGTAAGAACTTGAAAAATGGAGTCAAATTCTATCCGGATAAAAGTTGAAGGGATAAATACTTAAAAGTATATTTAAAAATTTCACTGTGAATTTCAAAAGAAAAAAGTTGCACAACAAAAACTGATAAAAGCAGGAGGTAAAGAAAGAAAAGGCAGTGAATGAATTTATAAATGAATGATTGCTTGAAGGAAAAGACGCAAAACAGCATTAATGGTTATTAAAAGATAAAGATTAATCAAAATAAAAGAAAATTTATAATCCTTCCTATGTTTCTGCTTGAATTTCTGTGATGAGGAGATATCATTATTTAAACTATATACATATAATACTGTACTAATCTGTTTTGTTGTTATCACAATGTTTCGGTCTTCATCAGGTATATGTTGATAAAGGTAACCTACAGAGAATTCCAAACTAAACACTTTATTTAATTTATAGGTGTAGACTTTTGCAGGGATTAATTATTTCAAGAGCAAAAATTATTGAAATAAATTCTTAACAGACTTTAAAGAAAATGCTATCTGTAGCTATGAAAATATTCTGGCATTTCTGTACAAGTTTTTGTACTGATTCAATTTTTCTTATCAAATCACAGTCGTTTTTCTAGATCTTTTTGTATTAATGCAGGTGTCCCCACCAGGGCTCTGTCCTTGAACCCAAATTGTTTGTAATTTTCAGTAACAACCTTCCTTATGTCTTTAGTTTTCAGCTCAGTATCTATGCTGATGACACAAATATTCAATTGTAAGTCTGATGGATTCAGTATGGTCAAATTGGAAGATGATCTCAAAAATCACATAAAATCACTTGTTAACTGGAGTAAGGAATTGCTTTTTAATTCTAACATCCACCCCAACAAAAAATTCTACTTTTTTAATCAACTGAGAGAACCCTTTTTGCTTTCCATCAGCAAAAGAGAGTGATTCATTGTCGCCTTCTCAGGCTAACATTTTCCACTGACATGAAGTGGAAAGATTATTTTGAATTAATTACTAAGTTTACTGCAAGGAAAGTTTGTTCACTGTACCATACTAAGCAATTTTTCTTGTCAGAATCTTATCTTATACATTTACAAGTCTACCATTTGTTCATGCATTGAATACTGCTGCCACTATATTTAGAGATTCTTGATAAAATCCAAAGAAGAATCTGCAATGTTATTGGTCCAGATCTGACATTTCATTTTCAGCCACTTTTCCACCACCATAATGTAGCTTGCCTTTTCTATAAATACCTTCAGGGTAATTGTTTGGCCGAACTCTCCACTATGCTACCTAGACTTTATGAATTTAAGAGCAGCACTAGAGTGATGGCAAGGTTCTTTTTTTATGGCAAGGTCATTTTACTGCTGAAATGGTTAGATGTAACTGTAAGTTCTATGCTGATAGTTTCTTCTCTTGCACTTCTTACTTGTGGAACTCTCTTCTGACTTTTTGCTTTCTGGTCAACATCGATCTTCAAAAATTTAAAAGCAACATCAATCGATATCTTTTGTTTTCTTAATTCCTGTTCTTTTGTTGTTCCCACTCATTAATAATGTTTTTTTTTCTCTTCCCTCACACTCGGTAATCCCTGCATCTTAGTGGCTTTACAACCTTCCTTGGAGTGAAATTATGAGAAATAATGTTTGTGAAACATACAACCTCTCTAGTCATTTTCCTTTCAGGAAATATTACAAACAGGACTCTCTCACTTTTTGTGTTTCTCCTCTGCTAGTTTTGTTCATATGTTACAATTTACCTGTGTGGGACTAATTAGTGGCAATATTTGAATAAAATTTATTGCATGACATAACAGTATATAAAATCTCTTTGAGAATAGTGTCTAGTGGTCATTCCTTTCTTTCAGCTATACTGTTCTGTCTTTGTATTAAGATGTTACTCTCTTATGGTGCCGAAAACAAGGAAATATAAAATGGAAACATTCTTTCTTGCCTAGCACCTATTTTAGTATGGTTACCTATCAGGAAATATTTAAAAACATTTAAACTGCAATATTCTATGCTTCAATTTGTTTAAAAACAGATGTAAAGCACAAAAATTACAGTTGAATTTTATTTGAGGTGGATATTTTAAATCCATTTGTGAAAACCATTCTGCAGAAAAGGAAAGTGGAGAGCTATAATCACTTATGATCCGAAAAAATATGGCATTAAAATATCAACTACAGGAAATCACTATTTTCCCCCAAGAAGTCATGCCTATTCACAGATAATACAGGAAAGGAATATGTGGAGAGCCATGATCACTTATGTTCTGAAGAAAGATGGTATTTATTTTATCTGAGCTGAATATTTTTCCAGCTGTCTCTTAAAATGGACATTAGCAATCTGAACTTGTAAAGTGAAGGTAAATATTACAGACAGCATCCCACAAAAATATTAACCATTTCTAACAAGAACGCTATTGGTGGAAAAAGTCTTTAAAAAAATCTATTCAAAAGTAAGCCTGAAAACATTTCTTTACCAAAATATTTGCAGAGTAAAAGACTGATTTATATTTCTGAAACCATATAAAAGGATTCTTAGTAATCTCTGCTACTTGTGGAGAAAATTAAATAAAACCAATAACTAAATAATAATGAATAAAAAATAAAAAAAATTTTCCCATGATGCAACTTGTAAAGAAACTGTAAAGTATTTCTGGTCACATGTGCGATATTATGACCCTACTTCCAGAAAGGATAGAATCTTCTTTCTCCTCTTTGCTTCAATATGTGAACCACACAGTAATAGCGTTCCCATTGGGGAATGCTATTTTTTTTCTCCAGTCCACTAATGACCAAACAACATTGTTGGAGATATTTTCAGCAGACCTACTCATGAAATAAAGATTCATCCATCCCAACTCATCACAAGGCTGACCTAAGCTTGACCATCTTTAACTCATTCTTTTGTGTATAAATACAAGTTATGAAAAATAAAATCTACAGATTTACATAGATAATGTTGTTCATTAAGGAACAAAACATGTTGGCATAGAAAAGTTTTCCTTTTATTTTTTTATTTTGTTTATATTTTCTTTACAGATATATATATATATATATATAAATACATAAGAGGTTAATGGTCAGTGTTGAATCAGACCAGGACCAAGCAATAATGGCATTTCCAGATCCCAAAAACCTTTGGAACCACAAAGTCGAGGTCTTGAGCCCTTGCATACATATTAAAAAATTCCTCTTTAGCACATATAAGGCTGGATAAAGAAAAAAATGTACATTTCAATTACCCCTCCCACCAATATTTTTATAATATCCTTGCTTTTCTTCTCTTCCCCCTTCTTCTACTCCTCCTTCCTTCTTTATATCCATTTCCTCCCTTTCTATTACACCCAACATCATGCATTTTTTTTTAACATGAAAGCTTTTGTGTAATGATTTCAAAATGTTATTATTATAATCTCTTATAATAAATATATATATATATATATATATATATATATATATATATATATATATATATGCGCTGTCCACTCATATCCCAGTATGCCTGTCTGCTCAGGCAGCTAGCCAATCTCTATTGCAGACACTGAGGCACATTTGTGTTTGTTCAACATGCACAGGGACCCCACCTGTGGTTTATACTACATCTATATTGAGCAGACCTTAAAGAATAGAAATAATTTCGGAACCAAAATGGAAAATGGACATACTCATGAGACATGTAACTTTGTTTCAATATAGTCAACGTAAAAGAAAGAAATGTCCATAGCAGAATCTCAAGTTTTTGTATGCTTCTTCTATCTTTGTTTATATATTGGACATGCATGTTCAACTCAAAAATACACTCAAAACCCACAAGCTTGTTCACATCTACAAACTTGAGTAAAAATTACGAATAAGCAGACAAGGCTTATTGAACAAACAAGTGAAAAGCATCAGCTGAACATCAACAAAATTCAATTATATGGCTAAGATGATTTATTTATATGGCATTCATTTATATGGCAAAGATATTTATACAGCATTTATATGGCATTCATTTATATAGCAAAGATATTTTTACGGCATTTATATGGCATTCATTTATATGGCGAAAATATTTTATTTATACAGGATTTATATGGCAAAGATATTTTATTTCCATACACATCAGAGCAAATTTTTTATTTTGGATTCCTTTTTCCAATGTATCCTTTTGAATTAAAGCACAAATTTCAAAATTATTTTCTCAGATAAATTTTATTGCATCTTCTTCTGAAATAAATATAGTCTGTTAAAAGCATTTTTGATCTAAGAAACTTTACGTTCACATACATACATACATATCTATCTATCTATCTATCTATCTATCTATCTATATATATATATATATATATATATATATATATATATATATATATATATTACTGAACTCTCCTGTCATTTTTGGCATACAAGCAACAAGCATCTTAGTTCTTAGAACCAACAGCCAGATTACCCACACACATGATTTGATTAAAGTGGTGAAGGCTTGTGCAGAACCAACCACACATTTTGGAAGAGCCAAATACAGAGAACTAGTGCATAGTATGGCACAAGGTCCCCAAATGCCCCTCCACAGCTTATGAATTCAGAATTGTCCTCCTCCTATACTGTTCACCATCCAAGGCTATAGAACCCATTCTGTTCTGCTATTTATCCACAGCTGGGTGGGGAGAAGAGGATTCATACCTTTCCCAAGCATGTAAGTGAATGTAAGGAACTCAAATGGAATTTGAACTTGGCTGATTTCTTAATCCAAGCTGCGACTCATTACTCCACTGGAACATGGCCAAGTGGTTAGAACGTTGGCATTCTGACTATGAGACCCCCCACGTTCATATCTCACATTGACTGATTTATCAGGAAGGTGACTTCTTGATGTTTTCAGTCTGGAGAAGCGATCCAATCATGTGGCACATTTAGAAAGTGCTCAAGAACCATACCATCGGTCGATCCAAGCCTTGTGAGTGAAGTTGGGTAAAAAAAACTATTTGGGAGTCATTGATAGTTATGCTAGCACAAAGGCACAAATCATGGTGACCGAGGGTGTGAGTGTACTGGTTCAATGTTCAATGTTCTCTCTGCCAAAAACTGTAAATAACGTCTGCTCAGCATAGTTGCAATATAAAACACAGATGGTCTCTGTGGGTGTTGAACAAACACAAAATGTGTCTGAGCAAGCCTCTGCAATAGGGATTGGCTAGCTGCTCTAGTAGACAGGCATACTGGGTTAGAAGAGGTCAGCCATTACACACACACACACACACACACACACAGATACATATATGCACACACATAGTATTTGGGCAGCAATACCTTTTTTATACAAGTTTCATTGAAAATGACTGACAAGGTGTGGTGGTTAATTTTTTTGTATAATTTCTCATGTGTTTGTATAATGTTTTTCCTTTTTAGGACATAAATTATACAAAAATTGTCAAAATGTCTTCCAAGTGGTTTTGGCTACGCTATCAAGAATGAATATATTTTACTTTTAACTGAATATATGTATTGTTTTATATATGTACCTAGAGTTATAGGAAATGTTTTATTTTCCAAACACAGTCAGAGCATTATGACCATGTTCATAGTTGATATCATTGAGTGTTGGCTTTTTCCTTTTTATTAATAATGCCTCCATTATTTTTTGCCTTTTTGTACATGTGGATGATGCTATTAGTAATTGCATTTTTCAAAACCTTTTTGTCTAAGTAAAAGAGAAAATAATTTTCAGTCAACTTTTCAATCCAGGTTTTAATTGCTGTACCCAGCATCCGGATGTAGGTGATTGCATTGACCCAGATACTTTATGGAAAAAAGTGGAGCATCTTTATATAGATAGATAGATAAACAAATAGATAGATAGATAAACAAATAGATAGATAGACTTAGGAACAGATATAGATAGATGACCACATATTTTTCTAATAAGAACTTTCAAATATTCAGGCCAGTAGATGAAAATAAATAAATATACTGTTTAATAAATAAACAGAGCGTCTACTTAAATATGGGTATTCAATAAAAATAATGTTTAAGTAATAAAATATGTCAGATTAGTAAATCAAAAATCCATTCCTAAAATAGATAGATAGATAGAAATACTTAGGAACAGATTTAGATAGATAGACAGACAGAAATATATTTAGATAGACTTAGGAACATATTAGATAGAAAAACATAGGAATATATTAGATAGAAAAACTTAGGAATATATTTAGATAGATAGAAAGAAAAACTTAGGAATATATTTAGACAGATAAACTTGGGGACATATTAGACAGAAAGACTTAGGAACATATTTAGATAGATAGATTGATAGATAGAAAGACTTAGGAATGTATTTAGATAGATGATAAATAGAGAAAAAAGAAACAAACATCAGCCCTAGAACTTTTCCACGCTGCTTTGTAGATAGATAAATATAGATATATCAATTTTGTCAGGGTTCAGTCATCAGATTATATTTGCTGCCATCATTTTTGTGAGTTCTTATTACTGTTTACTGCAATTCATTGTAACTCTTTTTGCTCTATGACCCCAGTCTCTGTTGATTCCCCTCCTATCCATAATACCATAATTGAACGCATAATTTAAATACTACTTTTTGATAATTACAGTAATGGCAAATAAAAATGGATTTATTAGTTTTACAACAAATATATTCATCAACAAAAAAAAACAAAAAAAACAATTTGAATTTCTTGCACTAGTCATTTTTTTTTTTTTTTTTTTTTTTTTTCCAAATGTTGGTTTTTCATTAGTGTCTTTAGTCTATCTTCTGAGAGAAGTGATTTAGCAAAATTCTCTTCATTCTGCCAGATATAAAAACATATTTTCTCTTAATAGGGTTTTACATGTGAGTTTTTAATTATGTTTTACCATTATTGTAGCAATTCTATTCATGGATCAGTTAATTTACAATTTCTTCTTCGCCATAGGAGTAGATAGGTTTGCCAATCTTTCAGTTCATACTCCTCCTCCTTTTGAATAAGAGCGAGAGGTTTTATCTTTTAGTTCCTGTTTATAATTCACTTTCCTGTCCCTTGTAAAATCCACTTCAAATCTATACATCTCCACCTAAACCCTGAAATTCTATTTATTATTTATTCATTTTCCTTTAATTGGAAAGGATAGGTTCACCTATATTCGTGTTCACACACCTCACCTGTCTTTTGAACAGCAGTATAGGTTTACCCATTATTTCCTGTTCCTTCTAAAGTCTACTTCAACTCGTGACGTCTAATGTCTACACCTAATCTCTGAAATTTTATTTACTATTTATTTTCCTCAATAAGAGTAGATAGATTTGCCTATCGTCCAGTTCATACTCCATCTTTTAAACAGGTGTAGAGGTTTATCCCTTGTTTCCTGTTTAGGATTGGATGTCCAGTTCCTTCTAAAGTCTTGTCCTTCTCTTTCACTCCCATTACGCCCTTACACCTTGGTGGCATTGTCACCTTGCTTGGGTGAATTGATTAAAAAAAAAAAAGGTTATAATGTAATAACAATATAAAACCGACCCTCTACTTTATGTCCAGTAGAATCTTATATAAATAGTACTTTGTCCATGATGACATTTAAAGTTCTTATTTTTATTAGAATATCTTTTAACATATAATAGTCTTCAAATGTATTTCTTACGGATAATATATTAATATATCATATACTATATATTAACATATATATATATATATCATATACTATAACATATATATTATTTATACACTATAATGTATAATATATATATATATATCATATACTATAACATATATATTATTTATACACTATAATGTATAATATATTTGTTTCTTTTGTTTGTTTGTTTGGGGTTTATGGCATATCAACCACTGTGGGTTATTTAATGCCAAATCCAGTTTATATGAATTTTAAATGCCTATTTTGTATAGAATAAAATACGTATAGGTGGCAACATTATTCCTTTTCTACAAAAAAAAAAAAAACAAAAAAACTTAGACCTGGCAACATTATTGTTTCTGAAAACATTATCTGAGACCTTGCTGTTGGATGCAGTTTATCGCCATACCCAAGACGCGGATGTAGTTTACTGTCATACCCAGGACGTTATAATATATATATATATATATGTATAATATATAATTATATATATCATATACTATAACATATATTATTTATACACTATAATGTATAATATATTAATATATATAGCATATTCTATAATATTTATATATATACTATAATGTATAATATATTAATATATATAGCATATACTAGAATATTTATATATATACTATAATGTATAATATATTAATATATATAGCATCTACCATAATATATATATATATATATATATATATATATACTATAATATATATATATATATACTATAATATATATATATATATATATACTATAATATATATATATATATACTATAATATATATATATATATATACTATAATATATATATATATATACTATAATATATATATATATATATATACTATAATATATATATACTATAATATATATATAGCATATACTATAATATATATATATATATATAGTATATATATATATATATATATAAATATTCTAGTATATGCTATATATATTAATATATTATACATTATAGTATATATATATAGTATATGCTATATATATATTAATATATTATACATTATAGTATATATATATAGTATATGCTATATATATAATAATATATTATACATTATAATATATATATAGTATATGCTATATATATATTAATATATTATACATTATAGTATATATATATAGTATATGCTATATATATATTAATATATTATACATTATAGTATATATATATAGTATATGCTATATATATATTAATATATTATACATTATAGTATATATATATAGTATATGCTATATATATATTAATATATTATACATTATAGTATATATATATAGTATATGCTATATATATATTAATATATTATACATTATAGTATATATATATTGTATATGCTATATATATATTAATATATTATACATTATAGTATATATATATAGTATATGCTATATATATATTAATATATTATACATTATAGTATATATATATAGTATATGCTATATATATATTAATATATTATACATTATAGTATATATATATATATAGTATATGCTATATATATATTAATATATTATACATTATAGTATATATATATAGTATATGCTATATATATATTAATATATTATACATTATAGTATATATATATAGTATATGCTATATATATATTAATATATTATACATTATAGTATATATATATAGTATATGCTATATATATATTAATATATTATACATTATAGTATATATATATATAGTATATGCTATATATATATTAATATATTATACATTATAGTATATATATATATAGTATATGCTATATATATATTAATATATTATACATTATAGTATATATATATATATAGTATATGCTATATATATATTAATATATTATACATTATAGTATATATATATATATAGTATATGCTATATATATATTAATATATTATACATTATAGTATATATATATATATAGTATATGCTATATATATATTAATATATTATACATTATAGTATATATATATATATAGTATATGCTATATATATATTAATATATTATACATTATAGTATATATATATATATAGTATATGCTATATATATATTAATATATTATACATTATAGTATATATATATATATAGTATATGCTATATATATATATTAATATATTATACATTATAGTATATATATATATATAGTATATGCTATATATATATTAATATATTATACATTATAGTATATATATATATATAGTATATGCTATATATATATATTAATATATTATACATTATAGTATATATATATGTATAATATATTAATATATATAGTATATGCTATATATATATATTAATATATTATACATTATAGTATATATATATGTATAATATATTAATATATATAGCATATACTATTATATATATATTTATATATATATACTATAATATATATATATATATTAATATATATAGCATATACTATATGTATATATACTATAATGTATAATATATTAATATATATAGCATATACTATTATATATATATTTATATATATATACTATAATATATATATATATATTAATATATATAGCATATACTATATGTATATATACTATAATGTATAATATATTAATATATATAGCATATACTATAATGTATAATATATTGTGAAGAAAAATATACAGAAAAAACAAAGAAAAATCCTTATATGCAATTATGCTGTTTTAATGTTAATATAATGTCAACGTCAGACGTTTCGGTCTAATAAACCATCTTCAGGACATATTCATAAAATATAATTAACATTATCAATTCAACATGACAAAGATGATGGACATAAGAACAAGACTTATCCAAACAGATAACTGAAAGTTTTATATGATCAGCGTTCCGTTTAAACATGGTCACGTTGTCGTCACTGTGAAAACGTATTCCTAAAATTTGAGTATTTTGAATGAAAAATGAAAAGAATATATATGTGTAATATAATATATTAAATATATATATGTATCATATACTATAATATGTATATATCAGTTGGTGCAAAAATAATGACGTATTAATGTCGTTTTTGACGTATTTCTTAACGTCAAAAAACGACATTATTACGTCATTATTTTTGCACCAACCTAATATATCAATATATATATATATATATATATATATATATATATATATATATATCATATACTATAATATATATATATATTTATATATATTATATATAATAAAAGAAGTAAATTACTTGAAAGTCACCTGAAAGAGAGCTGATTGTATAATGCTCCTCATGCCAACAACACTTCCACCAATCTTCTCTACAGCATATGATTTGATTGAATTTACATTTAAATTTCAGGTTATCAGGAGAGAACGTGCACTGTTTTAGGCCTTTCTTTCAAAAAGAAACCCCAAAACAGTGCACATTCTATTATATTATATTAATATATCATATACTATAATATATATATCTATATATATATCATATCATATTATATAATATAATATACAAAGTACTTGTAAAGATTTGCAACATATCTGCAACAAATTCAAAAATATGTCCCTTAAATTTTATTTTAGAATGATCATTTATTTTCTAATACTTATTTTTACAATTCATGTTTGATTATTTTTTTTTATTATTTAACATTTAAACAATTGCTTTTCAACAACAAAAATCATCAACATCATTGGTCTTATGAATTATTTTCTGTTATTTATTAGATATTATTTATTTTTTATTTATCATTTAAACAGTTGTAATACTAATAAACTAATAATAATAAAATAATTAAAAAATCTCTTTTTTTTTTAAATTGTTTAGTGGAAAATGTCATGATACCATTTATAAACTTAAGTCTCTTGTCTGGACGTGGAAAGAAATGAGTTCACACCAGAAATCAAAGGAAATAATAATAATAAAAACCACTGATTGTCATAACTCATCCAATATTTTTCAAAAGAGCATAATTTAAGAAAAAAAAAGACATGGTGTTTGACAATGTTAAATGTAAACATTGTCAAACACTGTTTTGTTTTTTTTTTCCTTTTCTTCATATTTTCTTAAATTATACTCTTGTCTTAACTGTAATAACAACAATAATAATCATAATAATAATAATTAAAAGCTGAAACCAAAGGTTTTATTCTTGCTGCACAAGACCAATACTCGCCAACTATAAATTGTCAAGCAAATATACTGAAAAATTGTGTTGACCTGAAATGCAGATTCTGCAAGGAATATCCAGAAACAATTAACCGTCTTGTATCAGGTTGCATGATAGAGGATCCACCAAAATTGAAACTCAGGTTGGGTTGATACCTGCATTGGAAAATCTACAACTTTTATGGGAAGATAACTGCAAGAAATTGGTATGAAGACTACCTAGACCTAGCTACAAAGACAGGACTTGAAACAATTTTATGGGACTTTACAATACACAGAGACAGAACGATCAAAGCTGATCACCCAGACATCGTAATCAAAGACCACAGAAACAGAATGTGCTTTTTTATTGACATGGCCATCCCTGCAGATTGTAATGTATCTTTGAAGATCTTCAAAAAACTATCAAATTACAAGGACATTGAAATCAAAATTTCAGAAATGTGGTATGAGAACATCAGCAATTCCAGTTGTAGTTGTAGCCTTGGTTTGATTGGAAAAGGTTCCGATAAAATCATAGAAGAAATCCCTAATAAAATTGTACCCACAAATATAACTCAGACTTTATAAAGGGCTTTATGTAAATTGTGTGAGCTCTTAGTTTTGTTTTTTCAAAAAAATGTTCAGTGAAAATATCATGAAGCCATTTCTGAACTTAGGTCTCTGGTTGGGATCCAGAAAGAAATGAGGATATACCAGAAACCAAAGGAAATAATAATAATAATTTGTATACATAATTTTCTTCATGTAATATGAGAGTCTACTTATCGAACATTTGACCAAATATTGAAGAAATCATGATAAAGCACCAAGCACAAGTTTCACACTATAAAGTTGGGGACATATTAGACAGAAAGACTTAGGAACATATTTTGATAGTTAGATGTATCAGATTAATAAATGAAAATTCCATTCCTAAAATAGATAGATACATAGAAATACTTAGGAACAGATTTAGATAGATAGATAGATAGATAGACAGACAGACTTGGGAACATATTTAGACAGACAGACAGACAGACAGACAGACCTGGAAACATATTTAGATAGACAGACAGACCTGGAAACATATTTAGATAGACAGACAGACCTGGAAACATATTTAGATAGACAGACAGACCTGGAAACATATTTAGATAGACAGACAGACCTGGAAACATATTTAGATAGACAGAAAGAAAAGTTTAGGAATGTATTTCGATAGACAAATAGATAGATAGAAAGAAAAGCTTAGGAACGTATTTAGAGAGATGTTAAATAGAGAAAAAAGAAACAAACATCAGCCCAAGAACTTTGACCTTTCAACTCCACAGCTGGATTTGAAAGGTCATAATCGAATAGTTTCATCTGGAAATCCCCTCTCATTTTGTTCCTTTCCTGAGGGTGGGACATTAGTAATTTGCAAATGTAATTAAAAATCTTTTAAAATACATGAAGAAAATTATGTAATTTACTCACTGAGTGTTCCAAGTTAGAAGATAAGGGTTACAAGTGACACTATTGGATTAGTAAGAGGGTCCCATTTGGGAATTATGTCATAAGTTTGGCTTCAGCTTAAAAGAGAAGTCATATGGACATCAACCAGAAACAGTAGTAGAACATGACAGCTATAAGATATTATGGGATTTCTCAGTCGATACCACATCATATCAGTGAAGCATGAAAACCTGGATTTATTGTTATAGATAAAGAAAATAGCAAGTGTCAAGTTATTGATTTTACTGTTCCATATGATCCAAGAGTGGGTTCCAAAGAAACTGAAAAGATAGAAAAATATCAGGACCTGGCTAGGAAGCAGAAGAAGCTATGGAACATGACTGTAGAAGTAATTCCTGTAGTAATGGGAGCACTTGGAACATCACCTAGAAAATTGAAAAAGCACTTAAGGCAAATTGGAATTGCAACAAAGATTGTAGACGTCCAGAAAACTTGAATTATTTTCTCTGCGAGCATTCTCTGAAAATTTCTTCAGTTGTGAAGAATTTTGAAACCATGCTTTCAGAACAGAATTTCCATTGACTGTCAGTGTATGACACAAACACAATAATAATAATTTGCATACATTATTTTCTTCACATGTTTTAAGAGTTGAAAGGTTGTAATTAAACCGTTTATTGTAAATCATATGGAACTCCCTCGTCATTTTGGTCATTTTCCTGGGGTGAAATGCTAGTAATTTGCATATAAAATTAAAAACGTTTTAACACATGTGAAGAAAATTGCATATGCAAATTACTAATGTCCCACCTGAGGGGAACACCCAAAATGATGAGAGTTCTATATGATTAACAATAAACTGTTTCAGTTATCACTCTTATTAACTAATCAAATAACGGGAAATCATATTTGACAATGATCTGTTTACCCAGATGCCCAGTGACCAAACAAAATCCCTTAGTTCATCAACTGTAGAATGAAACTATATGGTCAACTCCATGTGTAGCCATACTGGTCATGTAAGATTATCTGCTCTCTCCCAGAAACTGTAAGTAAAGTCTACCAAGCATAGTTGAAGTTTTAGCCACAAGGTGGCACTGTAGGTGCTGAAGAAGCACAAATGTGCCTGAGCATGCATCTGCAATAGGGATTAGCTAGTCACCCACCCAGCACAGTGTTTCTAAACCTTTTTAAGCCACAACATACCTAGGAGCAAATGAAAATATCATGGCACACTTAGAAAAATTTTTTAAGGGTACAGAGTTAAATGTTATGAAATAAAACCATAAATTTAAACAAATACACTGACAGATATGAACTTACTTTATTTCAATGTTCCTAGTCAACTCTCATTTCATCTTCAGTTAATCATAGTCTCCTTGTTACTTAATTTTTATGTTATTTCGGGTTGAGAAGATTCATTCACATAAATAAGTAGAAAATTGCAATAAAACCAATAAAGCCTTTTTAGCTAATAATATTCCTTTTGCATTGAAATCCAAAATGTATCAATGGTTATTGATGAATGTTTTATTTTGAGCCCTCGATCACTAGAAATGGTGACCAATTCTTCTTCTACACATAACTGAAGTCCAATATTAGCAGGAACATTTATGAAGGGATTTCAAATCCAGTCATACTTTTGCGACACACTTATGGTCCTATAGCCTATATCTTTTTAGATTTATTTCTAAATAAAAATGTAAAAATGGTAGCATCTCTTAGGGTCCCAGCAATGGGCAAATAGTGAATTCAAAAAAAAAAAAAATCAAATATACATTTTATAATAAAATCCCCAACAATACAATTTTATATCAAAATGACAATCAATGTAACATTAAAAATATAAAAATACATTTTTATAGTAAAATTACTAACAATACATTTTATGATCTGCAACAGGGGTCAGCAACCTTTTGCTAACTACATGCCGACTTAGGGTTTTAAAATCATTCAGTGGGCCAACAGCATACGTATTTTTATACAAGTCAAGATCAACATACCTGTTCTACAATATATTCCATATAGTAATATATATATATATATACACTTTAGTATATATTAAAATTGAAACAACTAAATATCTTCTTTGCATTGTAGTAGTTATTGGTTCGGACTTTGTGGCATTTCTTTTCAACTATTTGTGCAGCTTATTTACAGTGAAATCTGTGCCTGGTGTTTTTTTGTTTTTTTTTCCGCAATTTTTTCGCAATTTCTTCAATAATTTGTATATTTTTGAGATGAGGTATTATGTACACTATTTACATTATTCGGACTATTGTCCACATCTTTGTTACCATATTTATTACAACGTTTCAGCCATTGTATGCTCCGGCCTTTTTCAGGTGGTTGGAATGTCGAACTGAACCCTTTATTTCGCTCACTGGGGTAGACTGTTCTAGTTCCACGTGCCATGGATGTCAGGTATCAGTTATCTCCTGTTAATTCCCCTGTCAAATAGCAAAATAAAGGGTTCAGTTTGACATTTTTTGTTATTTAGGGATGAGAAGCTTAATTCACATAAATAAGTAAAAAATTACAATAAAAATCTGTTAAAGCCTTTTTAGCTAATGTGGGCTAAAAAGTTTAATAATTATTCGTTTATTCAAATACTAATGCTGTACAATTACTACTTCCTCACACACACACACACACATATATATATATGTATGCCATGACAATATTTTATTCACACTTAAGAGGATCACTACCCTAGAAGATCAGTATTTACTATCAAATGGCAAACAGCAGATATTTCTTTTGAAAGACGTCATGGTTTGGCCAATAACTTTTCAGCACCGCCTCATGTGTATGCATATGTGTGCATGTATATTTTCTTTGCTCTCTTTCTAAATCTGAATAAATAAATTCCCTGCAATTATCTACAATGCTTCCAATTATTTAATTACAAAAATATTTTCTTCACCATCAGATCTGCATTCCTCAATAGTAAATTGTACAATAAATATTAGGTGTCTGCACGAGTTCTGGACCTTTTCTTTTTAGAAAACTCAAGGCTGTATACACGATCATGGACTGTGTTTCTTTTATATAAAACACTGGATACTTTTGCATAGACCTAATACAAGCAGATAAAAAATGAGATATGCTAATAATAAAATTAACTGTTTCCTTACAGGGAACATTTGACTTTCATTGAAATATGCTATCATCAGCTGAAATTTTTAAAATCATTTTCTAAAAAAGGTTTTTAAAGAAAATAGTTTTTTGTCAGTTCCTCTTGCTCTTTATAACAATGTTAGGGTTTTCCTTTCAAACCTTTGGTTTTTGTTGATGTGGAAAGCTAACAGTTTGAAAATATTATTTTATGTACTAGTTTCATGTACACCCTTGTGCAAATCAATTGAAAAAAAGGAATAATTCCGTTATTATTTTTTTTTTGTATGTTTCCAATGAAACATGACCCAATGCACATGTTAGTACTTTGTATGTCCATTCCACAAAGTCATTCCTTGCAGATTGACCACAGATTCTCAAATGGATTTAAATCAGAGTTTCCATGCCAGTCTATAGTACTTTGATTTGCTCATTGGTAAGGCTTGCCAGTATGTTCGTGTAGTGTTACAGTTTTTGTATGCTTCCTTGGAGTAAAGTTCATCACATTCAATGACCGTAGGACCGTAGGACAACTAATCAACAATCAAGACAATAGTGTCTGCGCATGATAAAAATCTGATGCAATCACAGATACAGAATATTTTTCAAGGCCAAACAAATTTTATCATACACCCCGAAAATAGATTCATATTACTGCACACAACTGCAAATGACCTAGTCGGGGAAAAAGATTAGAAATTGGTTGAAACCTGTCACTCCAGTGGGTCTAAAACTGACTGAATGCTGAAAGAAAGGAAACTAAAGCGGTTGTTTCAATTAATTTGCACAAGGGTGTATATAATGCTTTTGTAAATAACTTATGAGTACATCACAGAAATTATACACTATAAGAAATTCATATTACTGCACACCACTGCAAATGACCTAATCTGAGGAAAAATAAAAATTGATTACACCCTGTCATTCCAAAGGGTTTAAAGCTGACCATATGGTAAAAGAAAGGAAACTAAAACAGTTGTTTCAATTAATTTTCAGAAGGGTGTACTATCCATTCTTCTTGTTTCTGCTATTGAAAATGTCTAAGTTCTTTGTGATTTTGTAATTCCAGTCCTTTTGGTTTGATGTGGGATAGTCTTAAAGAAGATTCATTCCTCTGATGATATGTTTAATCCTTGATCAGAGAAAACAGCTGGATATAAATCATAGCCAAGACATTTGTTAGCAAGTTGGATGCTATGCATGACATCCGCATAAAGGCTTATTTAAGAATATGACTTGAATCTTCAGTTTAATATTTTGGTTTTGTATATCTTATAGCTAATCTTAGCTTCAGAAATTGCACTAACTTCAAGGAAATGGGGTAATGAGTTTGATTCTGAGTGCTCCATTATTGTGTCCTTGTACTTGATAAAGCTTTGTGAATACCTCAGTTTGTACACTATTTACATTATTCAGACTATTGTTCTCATCTTTGTCACCATGTTTATCACAACGTTTCGGCCATTGTACACTCCCTCTCTTTTTTTTGTCTGAACCCTTTATTATCTGTCTATATTTCTGAGATGAGGTATTATATACACTATTTACATTATTCAGACTATTGTCCTCATCTTTGTTGCCATGTTTTTCACAACATTTCGGCCATTGTACACTCCGGCGTTCTTTAGGTGGTTGGAATGTCGAACAGATAATAGAGGAAAATATCATTGTTTTCAAATTTTGAATCTGAGAATGCTCAAAAAAATTCCTAAATCTGTGTAAGGAAAGGTAAACTATGGGAGACACTAAGTGATGTAATTTATTGCCAAATAAAAATTTGAAAACTTAATATTTTCCTCCACATTATATTTGTGTATAAGTATGTTACAAAATAAAATCTTTACATTTAGCTTGATAAAGTTCCTTAAGGAACAAAACATGTTTGTATAGTAAAGTTTTCTGATATATATATATATATATATATATCAAAGGCAAGATGTGTGTGGCCACAATTTGATGGATTTGCACCAAAATTTACATGCACATGCTCCAAGTTAGCGGGAAGGCCAAGACTGACTTTGCATTTCCCAACTCCCATCGATAGTGGAAATAATCAATTTTTTTATGCTTCTACGGTAGTTTTCATGTAGTTTGCAGCCATTTTCTACTGGCCAGAGTGAGAGCCAATAGTTGGCTGCCATGAATAGGAAGGAAGATTCTATTGGCCAGCGTGAGAGCAAACAGCTGACTGACATGAATGTTAACTAGCATGCAAAAAAAATTGATAGCCGCATTCGTCACAAGTGGGGAAAAATTTAAATTTGCATGGCACTTTACTCCAATTGGCTCGTTCGCTTGCTTAAACTCAATGTTGATTCTGATTCTGCAGATCTGGGTTGGGTGTGAAAAAGTATTTGTTGTTAACATTTTTTTCATTCGGTTTTTCCAGTTATGAGTCCTTTTTTAAAGCTGATCGTTTTGTGTTCATTTTGTTTAGTTCTTTTTCGTAACAGATTAATGTTTAGTATAGAGCTTAGAAAAAATTCGCAGTGTGAGATAGGCAAGAAGTAAGGCATGTAGCAACATCAGCAAGGCAAAGGGCACTCCTTTAAAGGCAAGGAAGGGCAAAAATATTTTAAGTCAAGTGATAGCGATTGCTGTATTAGTCGTACGATTTTTGAATCAAGCATGGGCAACGCTGCTAGTGTGTGTATGTATATATATATATATATATATATAATCTCCAAGTATAAGATAAGAGCAAGTGGAGTATAATTTCACTGTCCGTAGCATTTAATTTTAAAAAAGGCTCAATTTAGAGTAGTGATTTATATTATTTATTATAGGAGATCAAAACAAAAACATGTTAAAAATCGCTACATAATAGCTTTTGTGTTTGAATACATGAAAGCTATTGTGTAGAGATTTTTAACATGTTTTTGTTTTAATCTCCTATCTTATACTGAGATATATATAGAGGGAATATACATCTATGCACGCATGTTAAAAAAAAACACAAGAAAATGGAAATAGATCTAAGAACACACAGGGGTCATTAAAAGATAAGAATGCCAATAACTCCTTCACCATTTCTCAGACCAATCTTAATTGTTTTATAACCTTTCATGAAGAACTTTTCACTGGCAGTTCAAGAAAGACATTTGGGTCACTAACACACAAAAAAGAGAATGTCTGATATCAAGAATATTTAACATCGAAAAACATAAGAAAAAATTAATTATTTCTAATAATATGCGGAAATCTCCACCCTTTGCCTGATTAATGTTACGAGACCAGAAACACGTGAAACAAAGCCTATTTTTTAAAAAAAATACACATTACAACCAAATATATATATATATATGCCTAACATGATGATGACTTCAGAAAGTTGAAAGCTTGAACCATATTTATTCTGAAATGAACTTTTGACAATTTCTGACAGAGTTTTCTCATTTTCTGAGAACACATATTTCATAATTTAGAAAAGTCAATCAATAAAATTAATTGACACAAAATGTTTGTGGTTTTTAATAACATTTGCCTTAAAGAATATTTGCTGCCTAATCACACACACACACACACATATATATATATATATATATATATATATATATATATATATATATATACGTGTGTGTGTGTGTGTATATATATATATATATATATATTCATGCAAGCAGACAAAAAAAGAGAGGGAGTGAAGAAGAGATGGAGAAAAAATAAAGACAGGTTTGCTGGCTGAGTGTCAAGAAAAAGATATACACACTTTTCTCTCATTGGAACTACTATAACCTCTTCCATTCATATATATATATATATATATATACTGGCAGCTGTCTTCATTCAATATGCTTGAATATTATATATATAGCTCATTATATTTAGAACATTTTTATGAAGTTCATTCCAAGCAGCAAGGCAATAAAGCCACTAAGACACAATAAGTTACTGGGTGTAGAAGAATTTGAAAACAGAAACATTACTGAAGAACAAGAACAAAAGAAAAGTAATCAAGAGGACAGTAGATAGCAATTGACATTGCATTTAAATCTCCAATGATTAAAGTTGGCTGAAAATCGAGATGGAAGTGAGTTCCACAAACAAGAAAAAAAAAGTTAGCATAGAACTTATGATTATATCTAACCAACTCAACTGTAAATTGATGAGACCTTGTCGTCAGTCTAGTACTGTGCTTAAATTTAAAAAGTCAAGGTACCATAGCAAACAGTGACTCTAGGTGATCAGTGTTATTTCAATTCAGACTTATTGAGTTGGGGTTGGGGAAATACCATCTCACCCACGAAAATCATAATTCCCATTGTGAAAATGATGTGAACAGATTTTAGTATGCTAATTCTGTTAGCTGTTCCCTTTTCCTCTGACTCAAAGGTTCTTGTCACACTCAAAACACACTGGCAATGTGCCTTTTCTTATTACAATATATAATTTAGAGTTTCAAAAGAATTCTAGCATCTGACTAAAATCTGTCCTAAATTTAGGATCTCCAGCTTTCATTACTGAAATTTCACCCTCTAGTTAAAAAAAAAAAAAAGAAATCTCTGAAATGTGTATAAGACTTAATGTTATGGTCATTTTTTTCTACTAATTCTAAAGGAGTTTTTTTCAGAAATTAGGCACAACTCATTATTCCACATAAACGCATATTAATGTAATTGCAAGCCAAAAGGTTTGGGCTTTTTTTTTAATGTTTGAGTATACATTTATACATTAATGTATGAGTATCTCATTAGTGATAATATCAAATATTTTGGCTAAGTCATTAATTCCCTATTTCTTGTCTGGATGAACCACAACACACTCACACATTTTTTTTGTTCTAAGGATAGATCTTATTCAGTATGAAAGTGTATATTTTGTTTTTACCTCATTTAACATTACAATGAACAGACAAATGAATTCTAATCCATATTTGGTATGTATTTGATCCTAATTTATCAGTAATGGGATAAGGTATCCAAAGAAGAATCAGCAATATTATTGGTCCTGATCTGGCAGCATGGCTTCAGTCGCCTTCCCACCATTAAAAGGTTGACTCTCTATGTTTTTTCTATAAATATTTTCATGGTAATTGTTCGGACGAGCTCTTCAATAAGTGAGTGTTTGGATTGAATGAATATTTTATATTATTACTCTCACATTGATCTCGTCCAGTTAACTGATGTTTCTGCTGCATTCATAGATGTGGGGAGGGCTTACTGACATTATTTTGTTTGGTTTCTCGTAAATAGTTTTTGTTTTCATATTGTAAATACTCAGTGAGGCTAGATATTTTAATTGTTGTTTTATTCCCCCCTCCCCACAGACAATGAAATCTACATACGTGGAGTAGTTAGGACTTTCAGAGAGACAATGAGGTATTATGGTGGGTGAAGTAAGAATGTTAAGTAAAAATGAGTTGTTTTGGTGTAAGGAATATTGCTGTATATTTGGGTCAGTGTTTGTGGCTAGCTAAGACACACATTAAGACACAAGAAACCCACCCTTTTCCCCATTTTGGCTCTGTGCCACATTTCTGTATATAAGCAGAATAAATATTGCTTTTCACTATGGTACCTAGACTTTTTGAATTGAAGTACAGTGCTAGACTGGTATAGAGATTTCATCAATTTACAGTTGGCTAGATGTAGCCATAAATTCTATGTTAACAGTTTCTTCTCTTGCTCTTCTCGCTTGTGAAGCTCCCTTCCGACTCCATGCTTTCCAGTCAACTTTAATCTCCCAAAATTTAAATGCAATGTCAATCGCTATCTGCTGTCCTCCAGAATATGTTTTTCTCTTCCCGCTCATTAGTAATGTTTCTATTCCGAATTCTTCCACCCCTTGTGTCTTAGTGGCTTTACCGCCTTGCTTGGGGTAGGCTTGATTTAAAAAAAAAAAACATAAAAAGGAACAAATGGGAAACGTTTATATATTTCACATGTGTTTTGCTTTTTATTTAAGCTTTGTCAGAAATTTTGGAAATGATTAATGGAAGAGAAAGAATATATAAAATATAAAAGTTGGCACCAAGGTCAACACCAAAACACCGAGTGGCGACAGTCTGTTTCAGGCTTGACCACAATCTTATCTGCAAATGCCCTTAGGCAGTCATGAATTGAAAAGAGACATGATTGCTCAAGCATATTTCATCCGCCAGCCCCAACCAAAATGAATTGGGCTAGCACACATTTAAAAAGAAATATAACAATTTGAATGTTTGTATTGATTGAAAATTAGCTTACTAAAATCCCTATCAGCTCCCTTGTATCAAGCAATTTGATTTTGTCTATATTTTTTAAATGAGGTATTGTAATTATTTACATTGTTTACATTAGCCCAGTGGATAAAAGCATTGGTTGAATCCATTGACTTGACCCAAAGAATTGTGAGTTCAATACCTGTCTACAGCTGAGGTGACCAAAAACTTGAAGTTGAGTTAAAGGGAGATAACTGATACTGAGACATTCAGAAGAGGTATGGTATGTGGAACTAGAACAATTCACTCTGGTGGACAAAATAAAGCCGAAATATTGTGAATATCACAACAGAGATGAAGACAACAGTTCAAACAATTTTTCAATAGTAATTTGATTGCTGAATATTCTCAAAAGAATTTTCTCAGGTAAATGGAAACAAAATCTGCAAAAACTAAAATTGAATTTGAAAAAGGATAAAATTATATTTGGAGTCAATTTTCTTTTAAAGAAAAATGTTTGAGTGTTAATTTAAAAGTGACGAAAAATTAAAAAAGTTATTAGTCTTTCGGAAAATTAAATTAAAAGCTCAAAATATTCAGATAAACTGACTTTGGTCTTGTTTAATTTTTAGCCACATTTTAATTAGCTTCATGTATTACAACTGCAGAGGCATTTTGCTTCTATTTTCCTTGTTAATTTTTCAATGGTTCAATTGAAACCATTTTGCTGCAGCAAAAAATCAAAGAAACAAATGTGTGCTGATTTGAAAGTGAGGAAAGAAAAATTAAGAGATTTATGGGAGGGAGTATCATTCAAGTATTCTTTTATGGACGGTCATGGCTCTCCACATCATTCTGCTCTTTGGAGATCTAACCAATGTTTGTTCCCTTACTATCCTTTCAAATCCTTGTTATACCATCCATTTACACAAGTAGGTAGCTCACAGCTCCCCACATCTCTCTTGTCCTCAGTATGGACTGTGAGGATCATGTTCTCTTCTCTATTGCATTTTCCATCTATGGTATTTTCAGCACTCATCTCAATTCAATGCTTCCCTGACCAATATAATCTTAAATTGTTCATGTTTATGGTTAACTGTTATCTTCCCCACATATCTCCATAAACTGTGCCTCTTACTCCGTAACCCTCTATCTTGAGTGGCTCTTTGGCCTTATACATCCTGGTAGAAACAACAGAAACTGGAGGAAGACTGGAGAACCCAACGGCTAAAACACTGTAAATAAGGATAAATTGTCATCAGAGAAATTCAAAGAGAATTTTGATGACTGAAGCTGAAGGTGGGTGAGATTGTTGACAATCATAGCAGTGAGAAGCATGATGTTCAATGTACCATTTCAACAGACAATTCCACAGGAATTGCATTCGCAGAATGTGGTGACTGATCAACTCATTAAGGAATTGAAGAATCAAGGTTGGAACAAGAAGAATTATGTTTGGAAGCCTAATTGGCAGAGGTTATCTTTTGAGAAAGGATGTGACATTGAGTGGGGAGAAGGTTTGACAGTTACCAAATCAAAAAGAGGAAGAAGTAAAAAAGGCTAGTTGAAACCTCCCTAAGGGTTCTTACTTAGAAGATATTTTTTTCTTTTGGACAGCTGTCTATTGTGTCATTTTGATGTTTCCTTTCTTTTCTTGAAGAAAATTTGGAATCAACTGAAAGGAATTAGGAAGCAACTGGTTGACAATTACAGGCGAAATGAAGAGTGGGAGACAGAGAGAGAGAAAGGAAAACTGTGTGTGAGAGAGAGAGAGAGAGATAGAGAGGTGGACAGACTGTGTGTGAGACAGGAAGAGAGAAATAAAGACTGTGCATATTTGTGTGTATGAGAGAGAGAAAGAGAGACAGACTGTGAGATAGAGAGCTGGACATACTGTGTGTGAGAAAGGGAGAAAGAAAGAAAGAAAGACTGTGTGTGAGAAAGAGACAGACTGAGATAGAGAGATAGGCAGACTGTGTGTGAGAAAGGAAGAGAGAAAGAATGTGTGTGAGAGAGAGATGGATAAATTGTGTATCAGTGTGTGTGTGAGAGAGAGAAAGATAGACTGTGTGTGAGAGAGAGAAAGATAGACTGTGTGTGAGAGAGAGAAAGATAGACTGTGTGTGAGAGAGAGAAAGATAGACTGTGTGTGAGAGAGAGAAAGATAGACTGTGTGTGAGAGAGAGAAAGATAGACTGTGTGTGTGTAAGAGAAAGAGAGACTGTGTGTGTGTAAGAGAAAGAGAGACTGTGTGTGTAAGAGAAAGAGAGACAGATTGTGAGATAGAGATATCTGGACAAACTATATTTGAGAAAGAAAGTGAGAAAGGTAGACTGTGTGTGTAAGAGAGAAAAAGAGAGGCAGACTGAGATAGAGAGAGCTGAACAGACTGTGTGAGTAAGAGAGAAATTGAGACAATGTATGCATGTGTGTGTATGAGTGTGAGAGAGAGAAATAGGGACAGATTGCATGTGAGAGGGAGTAAGAGAGAAATATGAACAGACTGTCTCTGTGTGTAAGAAAGAGAAAGAGATGGACAGTCTGTTTCATGTTTGAATGTAGTATTACATCGGACAAAGAAAAACAAAGAGGGATGCAATAATAATAATAGTGATGGTAGTGATTCTGGTCATACCGATGTGTTGTTTGTTTTTTATTTTATCTTTTAATTTTCTTTTGTTATTTATTTATTTATTAATAATTTATATACTTTTTTATTTTTATTTTATAAGCCACACAATGCAAACACTCAAAATAAACTTTTCTTATTATTAATAACTATATATTAATTGTATTCACGAGTAAAATATATTCACGTAATTACAGGATTAGGAAGATTTGAATTTCATATTTATTTCAGTTTCATATTATTTAACATAAGAGAAAAAGTCAAAGAAAATCCTGGTGAAAATTTATGTTGGAGTCTGGTGAAGCACATTGTGACTCCTAGGATCCAAATGCTTATAAATGAAGATTTTAGTTTTTTTTTTTCACTATTGCTGTTAATAATAGCAATAGTAAAAAAAAAAAATAGCTGAGTAATGGGGTGCTCATCACCATTTCCTTCTCTGTCAAATCAAATGAGTCCTACAAACAGCAAAAAAGGATGTGCCACTTATAGTGATGGTGCCATAACTGAGATTATTGTTCATAAACTAAATTCAAAAGTGGAAAGTCCAAGAATTTTCCAGCATGCCTGCAGTCCTTGATAATGATCAAAAACATAATTCAGATCACACAACAGAGGACATTGCAGACGTACTCCACATATTTCATATGAATGTTATAAGTCATATGAAATGAATGATCACAGGCGATGAAAAATGGATTGCTTAAAACATTGTCAAGTGCAAAAGGTCTTCAGGGCAGGGGGATGAAATGAGCCCTCATTAACCCTTATAAAGGTCAGATGTGAACAGTCAGATAGACAGATAGGTAGATATGAACAGTCAGATAGAAAAATATGAACAAATTCAAATAGATATGTACACTCAGATAAATATGAACAGACTAAGATAGATTGATATGGACACTCAGATATATAGATTGATATGGACGCTCAGATATATAGATTGATATGAACGCTCAGATATATAGATTGATATGAACAGACTGATATATGAATATTCAGGTATATAGATAGATATGAACACTCAGGTATATAGATAGATAGATATGAACAGACTAAGACAGATAAATATTAACGTACATAAATAGACATGAGTTTCTTATTTGTGTCCAAATCCCTAATTAGATTTTTAGCAGATGAGATTATTCTTATTTTATTTTGCAGTTACCTTTCCGTTTTGTGACTAAAAACTTATCTTACTTTTTTTCGTCTGCATTGATTTCAACTTCTGAAGCTGTTAGCCATGAATAAATAATTTTCCAATCATTTTTACTTTAAAATTTGCTTCTTTAGAACTCGTCTTATACATGAGGAAATGTGGCCATTGCATAGATAGAACGCACACAGCAGAAAATAAAGATTGTAATAAAAAAAAAAAAAAATGATTTAAAATTTCTTCCAATCAATTCAATCGCTTCTTTTCCCAACATTCTCTCTTTATTGCATTCTTTTTGTATTAAACTGCACAACGTTTGCAACACCACAAATTGAAACTTTGGTAAAAACATCTGACAGAAGTGACACTCTGCTAGATTGGCTTTGATGGATGGTAAAAAGAAAAACAAAAGAATTCCTGGAAAAAAGAAAGAAATGCTCTGAAGAATTTAATGAAAACAAATGTTCCGATTTCCAAAATTGGATCATTGGATTTCTTTCATCTCCTTGGCTTGTTTTTATCGAGAGGGAAGAAACATCTACGTGTAATGAAAGGACGGAACTGATGAGACGAATTTAAGAGAGGAAAACAGAAAAGGAATAAGAATAAGACGGCATAAAAAGAAAGAAAGAAAATAAAAGAAAAAGAAATAAAAAAGGAAAAGAAAGGAGGGAAAGGGAAAAGAAAGAAGGTAAAGAAAGAACAGTAAAGAAAAAGGAAGGAGAAGGTAAAGAAAAAGAAAGGAAAATGAAAAGAAAGAAGGGTAAAGAAAAAGAAAGACAGAAAGGAAATAAAGAAGGAATTGGGAAGAAAGAAGCGTAACGCAAAAGAAAGAAAAGGAAGAATGGAAAATGAAAAGAAAGAAAGATGGAAAAGTTAAAGGGATAAAGAAAATGAAAGAAGGAAAAATAAAAGAAGGAAATAAAGAAGGAATTGAGAAGAAAGAAGTGTATTGCAAAAGAAAGAAAAGGAAAAGGAAGAACAGAAAATGAAAAGAAAGAAAGAAAGAAGGTAAAATAAAAGAAAGAAGGAAATAAAAAAGAAAAGAGAAATTATTTTCCATGTGAGGATAAAAGAAAATGGAGAAAGGAAAAGAAAATATGTAATAAAGAGAAAGTAAGAGTACACAACAGAAAGAAAAAAAAATTAGGAAATAATGAGAGAGAGAGAAGGAAACATTTTTTTAATAATCAAGGAATAAAGAAAGAGAATAAAAAAGAAAAAGAAAAAAATTTAAGAGATCAGGCAATACAGAGAAAGATGAAAGATAAAGGCCAAATAAAACAAAAAATATTTGATTGATATTTTGAATAATTTATTCTATTCTTCTCTTACTTTTCTTCTTTCTTGATTTTTTTTTTTTTTTATTATTCATCTTTTTTCTCCTTCAATTGTCCAATTTTTACCTTTTTCATTCAAATTCTTTTCTGTTTTTCTGTCGCCTCTTTTTCCAACTCTCCTTCTTACTGCATCTTTTATCATTTTCATTTCATCTTTCAAGACATTAAGTAGGAACCATTTTGTTGCTTTGATATTATTATTATTGTTTACTACACCTCAGTTAGTTTGGCATAAGGCCAGTTGTGGTTAGAAATCGGAAAGGATACATTCTACTGTGCAACTCTTCTATCTGTATCTGTCTATATTTCTGAGATGAGGTATTATGTACATTATTCGAACTATTGTCCTCATCTTTGTCGCCATATTTATCACAACATTTCGGCTGTTGTACACTCTAGCCTTCTTCAGGTGGTTGGAATGTCAAACATAAACCTTTATTTCACTCACTGGGGTAGACTGTCCTAGTTCCATGTGCCATGTCTAATGGATATCAGTTATCTCTTGTTAATTTCCCTCAAAGTTCTCAACTGCCTTAACTGGGTATTGAACTTACACTCTTTGGGTCCTGTCACTGGATCTAACCAATGCCTTTATCCACTGTGCCATAACTGATAACTGACATCCATTAAAACATGGCATGTGAAACTAGAACAGTCTACCCCAGTAAGCGAAATAAAAGGTTAAGTTCGACATTCCAACCACCTGAAGAAGGCTGGAGCATACATCGGCCAAAACGTTGTAATAAATATGGCAACAAAGATGAGGACAATAATCTGTTCTAAAAAATCAACATCCAGCATTTTGTTTACACTATTTACATTTGAACTATTGTCCTCATCTTTGTTGTTGTTATCACAACATTTCGGCCATTGTGCTTTCTGGCCTTCATCAGGTGTATATCAGTCTGGATAATTTTGAACTGAACAAGAATAAATGCATATGCTACTTTTCCTAATCCCCTTGCACAGTGATGCATTTCAATGAGCTTCTTCATTCTTTTTGAAAAGAAACTTTTTGGTCATTTACCGCTTACTTGTTTGGCCAGTTGATGCACGCAAACTTTATGGTACGTCAAATCATCATGTATTATGATTTGCACAGATCCATAGCTGATGCCCTCAATTACAGCCACTTGTTTTAATGTGATTTGTTGGCCTTCCCTGATCAAGGCACCTACTTTCTGCATATGCTCATGCAGTGATGTTTGACAGGCAACCAGATCAGCTTTTGTGCATTACACTTGTTCTTTCCATTTTAAAGTGTTCTACTCACACATACACCTTTCATTGATTCATGATCAATGCTCTATACTGGCAAACGATTTTCACAGGTTCGACTTTTGCCCACAGAAAGAGCACTATGGTGTGTTCTTCATCAATGATGCAACTGCTAAGTGGAGCATCCATATGACACTGTTACTTGCAGTGCACAGCTAGCTACCGGCCTCCCCTGTGCACACATGGGGGCATGCGTCAGCCCCAATCTATTGTTTTTCTAACATAATTTCAAAATTGTCATTTCTTTCTGATTTACCCATGTGTATGTGCATATATATATATATATATATATATATATATATAAAATGGACTGTCCCATTGGTTTTTCCGTATGAGGATCTGACAGCTTAATTGATTCAGTTATGAAATTTTGTGCAATAATCTTAAGTGGCACTTAAGACCTGCTCGTGATTTACAAAGGAAGTTGCATATAGAGCAAGAGTAAGGATTGTGAGATGTTAGATTGGCTGACCTTTTAAATCTTGCTCTCACTTCTTGAAGGGGATTCAGACAAGCAGATTGAAAACTGCTGAGTCTACTAAAACATGTTGATCTACATTCTACCCGCTCCAAGGCTAAGCACTCAAGGGTGTTATGTGGTATATTGGCAGCTGACAAGTTGCTTTTCAGCTTGTCTTTGTATCTTAGCCATCAGCATCCTACATTCCTGTAGCCCTGATCTAACTTATATATATATATATATATATATATATGTAGCAATCTGTTGGTATAATTCAGGTGAGTCCTATTAACACAACATAGAATTTGAAATATGATAAAACAGACTCACAAAAGAGTGCACAATGTTTATTTTCATTAAACTGAGCAAATTTTCTTTCCAATTGGAATTAAGATACCTTTAGTTAATGATCATTTTAACCTACAAATTTTATTTTAAAAATTTCCAGGATTTTACAAACTGTTTATTGTATCAGTTTGTAGTGGGATACACTACAGGAATATTCCACTACAAACTGATACCATAAACAGTTTGGAAATTATATTGTACTCTCCTTTCATTTTTGATATATGAGGGTCAAGCAGCTCAGTTCTTAGAAACCAACAGCCAATCTACCCATAGAGATTATAGTGATAAAGTGTTGTGCAGAACCAACCATGCTTTTTGAAGGGCCGAGTACAGAGACCTGGTGCACAGTATGCCACAAGGTCCCCAAACGACCCTCTGCAGGTTTTGAATTCAAAGTTGTCCTTCTCCTAGATCATTCAGCACTCAAGGACCCAGTCTGTCCTGCTATTTAACCATAGATGGGAAGAGAAAAGATGGATTCATGCCTTTCCCAATGCTATTAGCATGTAAGTAAAGGTAACGAGCTCAAATGGAATTAAAAACTCAGCTCTTTGATTCCTCAATCTGAGCTGCTATCCATTACTCCACCATGCCTCTTTCTCTTTCTATATATATATATATATATATATATATATATAAAACTACAAAAACTATTAATGTATCTTCAAGCAGAAGTTGACAAGCCACAGATTCCAATAACACCTGTTCACACATTAATGCAAGGCTTTAGGATGATGTTCTTCAAATCTGATCTGTTGATATATAAACATGACAAACAGGAGTGCTTAATATTTGAATATTCTGTGATGGGTGGGGGTATACAAAATGTTATAAGAGCTTTAGAAACAGTCATCCTGTGTATATAAATATATACAAAATATAAAACAAAGAGGTTGAAAAATGTGGGTAAGAAAAAATACTTACTATAAAATGGTGGATCAAAAAATATAACCAATATATAACCAAAAAACGGCTGACTATCACTATCATTATTGTCCTCATCTTTGTCACCATATTTATTACAACGTTTCGGCCGTTGTATGCTCCGGCCTTCTTCAGGTGGTTGGAATGTTAAACTGAGCCCTTCATTTCACTCACTGGGGTAGACTGTTCTAGTTCCATGTGCCATGTCTAATGGATGTCAGTTATCAGTTATCTCCTGTTAATTCCCCTCTCCATATTCTCCACTGCCTTAACCAGGTATTGAACTCACACTCTTTGGGTCCTGTTACTGGATCTAACCAATGCCTTTATCTACTGTGCCATGTGTCCTCAGTAGATAAAGACATTAGTTAGATCCAGTGACAGGACCCAAAGAGTGTGAGTTCAATACCCGGTTAAGGCAGTGGAGAATTTGGTGAGGGGAATTAGCAGGAGATAACTGATAACTGACATCCATTAAACTAAACCCAGTGAGCGAAATAAAGGGTTCAGTTCGACATTCCAACCACCTGAGGAAGGCCAGAGCATTCAATGGCCGAAACGTTATAATAAATATGGCGACAAAGGACAAAGATGAGGACAATAGCCCAAGTAATGTAAATAGTGTACATAATACCTCATCTCAGAAATATAGACAGATACTAACCGATAAATGGTTAGCCTTTTTTTGTTATTTATTTTTAGTCATGAATTTCAGAGCATAGAGAAGGCAACAGGAAACCACTACATTACCATTCAAAGACAGTATGGTAATTCACAAATAATGAAGAAAAAGGAATCCTTCTTTGAGTCTAACCTTTTGTTGTCTACAGACACACTAGTGAATCAATGTCAGTAGCCTGACACATATTTATAGTGGTTTTCTAAGTGGAGTGTTGATGTGGCACAAGGACAAAAGTGTGGGGCACTCTATCAGGATCAAACTCAGTGCTCAGTCATAATTGTTCTAGCGAGACAAGCTTGTGAACCATTACACCAATGCCCCTAACACACATTTATAAGCTGAATTTTAATCTAAAAGGTCCATTCTATAATGTTTTAAATTCATTCACAAGAATAGAGATTATGTTGATTGATAAAATAAATGTTTCCTTTACCATTAGCCTCGTTGATGCCTCATATACATTAGTTCTGTAGACTTTTATGTTGGAGTATAGTGCCACAGACTCCCTATGCTAGGTGTTGTTGTTATGTTTTCCATAGTATTTAGATTTTAACAGAATGGAGCTGATAGCTTGACACCCAACTGATTTCAGATTCAGAGTTGTCCTTCTCCTAGACTGGTTGCAAAACAGGGATAGAGAGAAAGTATTCTCTGCTGTCAACCCCTAGCTGTGGAGAAAAAAGATAGATTCAGAACATTTCAAGGGTATTTGTCTGAACATAACAGATTCTGCTGGAATTTGAACTTTGACGCATAAGTCGTAGTTTCCACTATACTCCACACCTCCACGTTATTGATATATACCTCTATTTATATGAGGTTAAATCAAAACTCTTGCCAAAACATATCTGTGTTATGAATGCGGATAATTTTCTACTTCCTTTGTAAAAGAAAAAAATCATAAGGCACTTAAATTTAATTCACACTAAAATCAGTCCAAGTTATTGGAACATAACTTGGACCAATTTTAGATGTGAATTAAGTTTAAGCGTCTAATGATTTTTTTTCTTTTTCTTTCAGATTTAACAACTTAAGTCTTTGGCAATTTCAACCATGGAAAGATTAACAATCAATGTGTTAAAGTTATCAAACCCTATGACGAAAATAGATGTTCAAACAGAAATGCATTTCGTGCACTTCGCGATTTCTTTTTGGTCAGCATAATCGACCAAATGAGAATGCAATTGTAAAAATTGTTTGTAAATTCAAACAAACCAGATCGTTGGCAGATGCGAAAACAGCATTACATCCTTGTTTATGCCGTTCAGCTGGAAACATTGCTGCAGTGCACGAGAATGTGGCCAAAAATCCAGACCCCTCTATTCGTCATCGTCCGCAGGAATTGAACCTCTCCACAACAAAGTTACATCCTTTCCAATTGCACACTCGGTTGGTCAATTATGTTGACCAAAAAAATTGTGAAGTGCACGAAATGCATTTCTGTTTGAATGTCCATTTTTGTAATAGGTTTCAATAACTTTAACATGCTGTTTGATTGTTAATCTTTCCATGGTTGAAATTGCCAAAGACTTAAGTTGTTAAATCTGAAAATAAAAGAAAAAAAATCATTAGATGCACAAACTTAATTCACATTTAAAATCCATCCAAGTTATTGGAACACCCCTTATATATACAGTGCATGGTAGAAATACCTCTCGGAAATACCTCACATAATGGTAAAACATTAGCTAGATGAAGACACCATAGTCACTAACCTCTTACTATTATGGAGAGTATCTCTGGTGGGGTATATGGAGCAGGTATTTCTGCTTCAGCCTGTGTATGTGTGTGTCTGTGTGGGTAGTGAAAAGATCATGGCCAGAACCCACTTTTTAAAGTCTGATCAAATAACCAAAATATCAGCTCTTTTGATAAGATTTTCTTGGTTGGTCAAACTTTTCAACACTCTTTCTAAGTATTCACCTCCCTCCCCACCCCACACGTACAAATGCCTGTGTTTTGTCTGTCACAGTAAACATAAAAATCCACTCACACACAATCAAAAAACAGGAAGAAGCAAAGAAAAACAAGAAGCAGCAAAGAAAAACAGGAAGCAGCAAAGAAAAAACAGGAAGAAGCAAAGAAAAATAAGAAGCAGCAAAGAAAAACAGGAAGAAGCAAAGAAAAACAGGAAGCAGCAAAGAAAAACAGGAAGAAGCAAAGAAAAATAAGAAGCATAAAAAAAACAGGAAGAAGCAAAGAAAAACAAGAAGCAGCAAAGAAAAACAGGAAGCAGCAAAGAAAGTTAGAATGACTACTGAAGAGAAAGAATTAGAGGAAAAAAGAGAAAAAGAAGAAATGTTAAAAAAGGAGAAAAAAGAAGGAAAAGAACAAAGAAAAGAAAAAATTAAAAACCAAAAAAAGAAAATTGATTTAAGAGAGATGAACAAAGAAAAAATGGCAAAAGTGAAAAAAGAATAAAAGAAAAGGAAGGAATAACAAAAGGAAAGAATGAGATAAAAAAAAAAAAAAAAAGAAAAAATGAAAGAAAAATTGTTTGAAGAAAATTGCTGAAAATAATTAGAAAGAATCAAAAGATAAAGAATGAACAAAATTAACAAATTAAAGAAAAAAGAAAATTACCAATTTAAAAAAAATGTACAAAATCATAAAATTAACAAAAATATCACAAATATATCACAAATACAACAGAATTTTTTTTAAATGAAAATTAAGAAAGCAAAATAAAAAAAAAAAAAAATGGATGAAAAAAATAATGAAAAAAATTTGCCAATCATAAAACTTCCTTTTTATATTATGGTTTCTTTTTCCTTTTAAGTTTCTCCCTAGAAGGCGACTCAGATTACACAGTAACCACAGTTAGAGAAATTACACAGATGTTGATTGATGCAAATTACCTGAATACTCATGATTTATAATTCTGATTAACCGATTAACTTCTCACCTGACACTTAATTTCTTGGCTCAGCAATGTCTGCTAGGCCCTAATTATCACACCTGGTGAGATAAAATAGGAATAATCCATCTGAATAAGTAGAGGTTTTGTTGTACACTAACATCTAAAAGGGTCAAACAATCTGAGTCTCTGATTATGTGTTTTTTCAGTGGTATTCTTTTCAATCGTGTTAGTTGATTTTGTTTACTGGCATATCGACCTTGAAATTGATGGTAGAGATTTTGTTGCATTTTTTGAAAGAAAGTAAGGAACAATAACTCTCACTCCATTCAACACACCTTAATATTTTAAGACCTTTTTTATGTTTATAAGTTCTTTTTACAGAAACAGATATTTAAGTAAATTCTCTGTTTATAATAAACAGTATTAACAACATTTACCGGCCTGAATATCGAGAAATTTTCATGGAAAATATGCGTCCTCTGACATTCAGGCCAGTAAATGTTGTTAATACTGTTTATTATAAACAGAGAATTTACTTAAATATTTGTATCTATAAAAAGAATGTATGAACATAAAAAAATATCTTAAAATAATTGTCGGCCTGTGTCCATTTCATAATGTGTGACACCTTGATATATAATAATATTATTTATTTTGTGGAGTCAGGGATCATATCTTTAGGGACATACATGAAATAAGTTTTGGGTTAAAAGTTTGTAAGAGATGGAAATACCCTGATATTTTTTAGGGACCAGTAATACAGAGAGGAGATAGAGAAAAAACAACAATAACAAATAAGGTGAAAAATTATAGAAAAGAAAAATTGTAATATGAGCTGTGATAAAAAATGATTATTGAGACAGTAAGTTTTATAAGTCTATAAAAATTCAATTCAGTCGAGAAAACAAAAACTTGGAGAATTATCAAGCTGAATTAACTAAGAACTGAGATAATCCAAGAAGGTCATGGTACATAGAATTAAATCAAGGGAATTAACTGAAACTAAGATATCCAAAGGCATGGCATGTGGAATTAGAACAATCTATCACTGTGTACTGAATAAAGGACTTGATTTGAAATTCCAAGAAATATTAAATGAAGAAGGTTATGAGTTGTACAAGGTGTGAGGGATAAATTGTTATTTAAATGATGCAAAGATGAAAATAACACTGACATCTCATTTTAACAGATATATTTACCAAAATTACAAAAAACTATCTTGAAATACTAAAGAGTAAATTTATTTGATAAAATTGCCATTGGCTTCAACCACAGCCTCCAGATGACTTTGGAATCTCCTGCAACTCTTCTGGATGGTCACCATGTTTAAATTGTTGAATGCTGCCATAAGCCTCGCCTTCAGTTCATCTTTAGTATTACGAGGAGTCTTGATGGTCTTTCACTCAACTGTGCCCCACACATAATAATCAAGGGAGTTGTGCCCCACACAATAATCAAGAGGATTTCAGTTTGGGGAGTTAGGTGGCCAGTTGTAAGGGATGATGTGATCACGGAAATTGTCTGACAGCTATGACTGGGTTCTCCTGCTTGTGTAACATGGTGTGGAGTTCTGTTGCCAGACATAGGGTTTTCCAGCAGCCACCATCTTGACCCAGGGCAACACTAACTCCTCAAGGCACTGAGACCCTGTGGGAAAACGAATGGAGGTATAACATCGCCATCACTAGTGATCACTTCAAACAACTTCATAATCACCATTAGACTCATCCAACTCTTTAGAAATCCTCTGCACTGTCCTCAGATTGACACCCAGACATTCTGAAATGGTTGTATCAGAGCTTCTGATGCAAATGCTAAGCAATATAGCATGCTGTTTTTAAATTTCTGGTGGAGTGAATTGAGTCTTTTTCTTACAGATGATGCCCAACTGACCCTAGCATACTGTGCAGTCGACAAAATCAAAAACAATCAATGTGCATGCACAAAATTAAAAATCCTAAAATGGCAACAAAAAAGTGCTCTAGAGACAGTGCACATGATTTGGATGAGTCTAATGGTGATTCACCCATTGTACCCTGTATATCATTATAGTAAAATGTATTCTTTTTTTTATTACACATTCTTATTATTTTACTTATTGATTTTATTTCGTCTTAGCTGTGGGGGTTTGAGTTGGTGGAATGTAGCTTGTCTGAGCATTTTCAATTGAAAAATATAATAATAATAATAATGTTAATCATAAAATGAACTCAAAGAACATTTTACATGTGTTATTGAAATAAGCATTCATGTTAAGATCTGCAGAGAATAAAACTAAAACTAATAAGTTAATGAATGTTTTAAGGTTATCTATATCTCTGAGTTGAGGTATTATAATTATTTACATTATTTGGACTGCTATCCTTATCTTCATTGACATATTCACGACATTTCAGATGTTGTACGACCTGGCCTTCTTCAAGTGATTGGAATTTTGAACCAAACCCTTTATTTCGTCCACAGGGGTAGATTATTCTAGTTCCGCATGCCAAGGACACATGGCCTAGTGGATAAAGATGTTGGTTAGATCGAAGTGACTAGACCTAAAGAGTGTTGAGTTCAGTAACAGGTTACAGCAGTAGTGAACCAAATTCTTGGAGAGTTGAGTTAAAGGGAGATAACTGAGACATCTGGAAGAGGTATGACACGTGGAACTAGAACAATCTATCCAATGGACAAAATAAAGGGTTTGGATCAAAATTCCAATCACTTGAAGAAGGCCGGAGCATACAAAACATTATGAATATGGCAATGAAGATGAGTATATCAGTTCAAATAATGTAAATAATGTAGATGTTTTAAGGATACATTTAAGATGTATAACTCATAAACCAAATATGTCTCTAATTGTAAGCGTTCTGAAAGCAAAGGAAGTATTTGTCGCAGATTACTTCCACAACACAAAGAAAAATCACTGTAAGTACAGACTCGAATATCGTGGGCAGAAAAAAATGCTGAAAACTCAATTCGCCGATACTATCTCAAATCACAATGTGTGTAACCAGTCAGAAAAATAACTCGCTCTCTAATAAACGCCGAAACCAAAAATGCCCAAATTTTCCACCTTGAATCGAGAACACCAACTGCTTTTATCGGCAGAACCTATTTTTTTTTCATTCGTCGACAGCTGGGATAGGATGTTCCATAATTTACATATCAAAATACTTTTACAGCGACTCCTGTAACTGACTTGTTTTGTTTTGTTTTGTTTTTTTTTCTTTAATTCAATTATTCCATTTTCAGCATGTTATGCGGAATACGTGCCCATCTGTTTGGTAAGTAATTTTCTTTTTTGCAACTTTATTATACATTATTTTACAATGTACTTCTATTTTTATATTGTTGATATATTACCCAACATAGGGGAATTTATTATCCCATCATGCTACATTCAGATGTGGAATATCTTTACAAGTCTACTTCTTCCAAGGGAATTAACTCTTTTTAACTTTTGTCTGGTATATATGCATTTATAATAATGAGTTGGGCTAATTCTGGAATTTTTTGTCTCTTGCAGGTTCCTGTAACAGCTTGTCTTCCTGTGAACAGAAATGCATTGAGTCCTACCATGGATATATGTGTGGCTGCGAAGATGGATATTTCCTTAATACAGATGGATTCTCCTGCTCAGGTTCGTCTTATTCTCTTTGATGTGTTTTGTTACTTCTGTTGTTATACACCATTTAATTTTCTTTTTAAATGAAGGGAAAAACATAAAGAAAGAAAGAAATAAAGAAGATACTTCCTCTTTTATGTGCTGTGAACTTTCAGAACATAGATTATCATGGCCCTCCACATCCCCCTGTTCCTTGTAGCTCTTAATAAATTTTATCTATTCGTTATTTCTCCTAAACCCTGTTCTGCCATCCATTTGCTCAATCCCATTAAATATGTCATGCATTGTTTTCTCCAGTCCTTCTTTCCCTCTATCCATCCCTGTGAGTATCAGATTTTTCAAGCCCTTCTTCCTCGTTACGTGTCCCAGAAATTTCAGCTGCCTCTTGTTGTTGTTAAATATAAGTGCCAAACACTTTCAACATTTTCAAATTGTCATCTTTAGGGTGCAGTTTTCCCATACATAGGCAAACACTAAGATAAAATATATGTAGATTGAAAGATGTTTTTTTTTTAAATTATGTTATTTATTGACAGTTGGATATATATCTTGGAGCATGTGATACTGCAACGCTAGTGTTCTTGTTCAAATCGATCAAGTGAGAATTTTGTTTGAATATTGAAAAGTTATAAATCCACAAAATTTTCTTGTTATATGTATTTATTTTATTGTTTATGTTAGGTTACATTTCAGAGTAGAAATGATATATCAAGAAAGTTTGTCAAAGATGTGTGTTTATAAACAGTAATTTGAACTTTGCTAACTGGGAAAGTTCTCTGTGGCTCAATGGTTAACAGAACACCAGTTCAAATGATGGTTTCCTTATGGGATACAAGTTTGATTTCTCTCAGTGAACACATATTTTCTACGAAATTTCTCAAACATTCAGGCCATAAAATGTAATTAATACTGTTGAATTTAAACATTTACTCAAATAATTTGTATCCATAAAAATAACGTATAAACAGAAAATATATCAGCATACATATATATTACAATGAATCATTCATACAAAAAGTAGATTAGTAAAGTTAATGATATAAAATGGTGAAATCCTTTCGCAAACAAATTTTTAAAGGTGCATTAACCTACAAATCGCTCAATGAATGTTATGATCCTTGTTTTTAAAAATTATAAGCGGTATAAGGTCTTTCTTTAATACGCAACTATCTTCAACTGTACATTCAGTCATCTTCAGGCATGGGAATTATTTTATTTTTGGTAAAATTCAGGTAGCATCCGAGACGAAAAACTTTGTTAGCAAAGGGATTTCACCATTTTATATCATTAAGTTTACTAATTTACTTTTTGCATGAATGATTCATTGTAATATAAATTGAACTGCACCATATATTTGATATGTATATATATATATATATATATATATATATATATATATGTTTTGTGATTTTTGGATGACTTCACTTGTTACTTTTGCTATGTCAAGCAAAAGTTCATTATCACTTGCAAAAATGCTTGTTATATTCAAGACTATGTAGATGCCAGTACTAGTAGTAATACCTTCCAATAATATCCACACTAGTAATAGTTGTTCAAGTACTAATCACCAAATAGTATAATGATCAGAAGTGAATTGTAATCTGTATAGTAGTAGAGTAGAGAGAGTAAACGGATAGCAATAGTGGATAGACAAGAGTGAACAGTGGTCGTATAGTCATCACGCTACTTCCTATTTATTCACTTCCTTTATGATCACGTGATCTAGTTTCAAACCACGGTGTCAGCAACAACACTTACTCTCATACAACAATATGAGAGAGAAAGACGGAGATATTTTGGAGATGATTTCTTTTTTCTCTCTCATAAATAAAGGCAGTGCATATAATGGTGATATTTATATAAAGCGACTGAACAAAACATTTGCATTCACAGATCTCATTCCTAACCCTATTCTAAACCGTTTCACATGATTTAATACCCCCCATTTTTTTTATTTATTTAATGAAATTGATAGCGGATATAACAGCAAGCTTCAAAATTAGAAATTCTTTTCTGCTTGCTTCCTATTTTTCAATATCTCTCTTTGTAAATTTTTATCAATTAAACACACAGGATAATAACTGCTTTCATGTAGGTGGAAGAATTGTCCTAGACTGAAAAATAAAAATGACCTTTAATGACTTAAAAATGGAAATGGGTTATTTGTAAAACATGAAATTTGTTTTCTATCTAGGGTCAGAAATGGAATGCCTGTTTGGAAAATAGATTAAAAGGAAATGAACAGTATAAAGTACTCAAAAGTATCATTCATAGCATTTGCATAAATCTACCATTCATCTGTGTATTGAATACTGTTGCTATATTTGGTCTACTCTGTTTCTACTGTGTATCTGGAGATTCTTAATAAAATCTAGGGAAGGGTTTCTACTGTATACATGGAGATTCTTAATAAAATCCAGGGAAGGGTTTCTCCTGTGTGTCTGGAAATTCTTAAAAAAATCTAGAGAAGAGTCTGCAATACAATCAATCCTGACCTGGCATCTCATCTCCAGTCACTTTCTCACCAATGTAATGTAGTTTCTCTCTGCCTATTCTACAAATATTTTTATAGTAACTTCTCAAATGATCTTTTTTTCCTGGTGTCCCATTGAATACATGAATTTGATATGTGTCTATATTTCTGAGATGAGGTATTATGTACATTATTTACATGTGTCATGTGTCCTAAAGGTGTTGGTTAGATCCAGTAACAGGACCCAAAGAGTGCGAGTTCAATACCCGGTTAAGGCAGTGCAGAACTTTCAGAAGGGAATTAACAGAAGATAACTGATAACTGACATCCATTAAAACATGGCATGTGGAACTAGAACAGTCTACTTCAGTGAGCAAAATAAAGGGGGTAGTTCGACATTCCAATCACCTGAAGAAGGCAGGAGCATACAACGGCCAAAACATTGTGATAAATATGACAACAAAAATGAGGACAATAGTCCGAATAATGGAAATGATGTACATGATTTTGAGTGTGCTACTAGATTGGCAATTAGGTCTCGCCACTTTGCTGTTGAGCTAGCTTGATGCAACTACCACTTCTACTCTAACAGTTTCTTTTCTCACACTTCTCACCTGCGGACATCCTTTTTGATTTCTTGCTTCCCTGATAACTAAAATCTTCAAAAATTTAAATGCAATGTCAGTTGCCATCTTTAGTCTTCTTGAAGCCTGTTCTATATTTGCTGTTTCCTCAATCCTCCCCATTTTCAACCCTGGTAAACCCCTGTGTTCTTGTGGCATTATCACCTTGTTTAGGGCGAAATGATTAAAAAAAAAAAAAAAAAAAAAAAAAGAAAAGTAACATAAAGTAAGATACGACTTAAAATGTAAGAGCAACATTTTTATACATATTACTAATAATTTCTTTTCTCACAATTTCTGGATTTATCTTGTGACTTCCTGCTTTTCTGTCAGCTCTTCAAAAATTAAGTGCAATGACAATCATCATCATCTGTTTTTTGGAATCTTGTTCTTTAGTGTCCTTTCTGTTTATTTCATTCTCAGTAAGTCCTTGCATACAGGAGACCTTGCTTAAGGTGAAATTATTAAAAAAAAAATGGCTAGTTGATTTTAACTTTTTATAGTAAATGATAAATTGAAAGTATTTTGTTGGGTCAATGAATTATATTTAAAGAGTCACTCGGACAACTGATATGGTTTTGTTGTTTTTGTTGCCACAACATTTTAGCCAAATTATTCTTCAGTCTTTTTCAACTTGAAAATCTACAGTATCTGTCTATATTACTGAGATGAGGTATTATGTACACTATTTACATTATTCGGACTATTGTCCTCATCTTTGTCCTTTGTCGCCATATTTGTTATAACATTTTGGCTGTTGTGCACTCCAGCCTTCTCCCGTTGGTTGGAATGTCGAACTGAACCCTTTATTTTATGGCACAGTGGATAAAGACATTGGTTAGATCCAGTGACAGGACCCAAAGAGTGTGAGTTCAATACCAGATTAAGGCAGTGGAGAACTTGGAGAGGGGAATTAACAAGAGATAACTGATAACTGACATCAATCAAACATGGCACGTGGAACTAGAACCGTCTACCCCAGTGAGCGAAATAAAGGGTTCAGTTCAACATTCCAACCACCTGAAGAAGGCTGGTGCATACAACAGCCGAAACGTAATAATTATGGCGACGAAGATGAGGACAATAGTCCAAATAATTGAAAATCTACATCAAAAAGGATTGTTTTTTTTAGCTCTTTTGTTTTCTTTTTTCTCTATGCTTCCCTTTTCAAGATTGCACTATCCAGGAAAAAAGAAACCCTTTCTGCATGAAAAGTAAAACTGAAGAAGATTAACAGATCAGCCGAAACATTCTTAACAACAAAAACGAAGAGTAATATGAGATCAATGGACAGAGCAAAGTTGGAACAAGAGGTTGTGTTAGTCGCAATATTAGTGCATTGTTTGTATACTACTGATGCTGCTCCTACTAATGATAAGAATAATTGCTGTACTAGTAGGTATATTAGTATTTTTTCCATATCAAAAATGTTTCACATGCAACAACAATGAATAACAACAACAACACAAACAAAAACAAGCAAGAAAAATCAGAATTCAGCTCTGGCAAATAAAATTTCCATGTATTGAATAATGCGGAAATTGAAACCAGTTTGGATGTAGGTTTGGCTATAAATCAAACTATGATGAGAACAGTGATTGAAGACAAAAGAATGGTGTAAAATGAAGGAGATGAGAAATGAAGAGAAAGAAAGAAATAAACAAACAAATGAAGGTAAAATTTTAAAAACAAAAAGAAAGTGAAAAAAAGATGAAGCAGAAGCTAGATACAAAGAGAAAGAATAAAGAAAGAAAAATAAAATTAAAGAAAAAAAAAGAAGAGGAGAGTGAAGCTAGATACACAGGGAAAATAAATAAAGAAAGAAAGAAATAAAAAGTAAAAAAGAAAAGAACAGGAAAGTGAAGCTAGATACAGAGAGAAAGGAAACAAAGAAATAAAGGAAGAAAAAAAGAAAAAGAAGAGGAAGGTGAAGGTACTTACAGAGATAAAGAAAAATGAAAAAAAGAAAAAGAAAAGAACAGGAGAGTGAAGCTGGATACAGAAAGAAAGGAAAAAGAAAGAAAAGTAAAAAAGAAAAGAAAAGGAGAGTGAAGCTGGATACAGAAAGAAAGGAAAAAGAAAGAAAAGTAAAAAAGAAAAGAAAAGGAGAGTGAAGCTGGATACAGAAAGAAAGGAAAAAGAAAGAAAAGTAAAAAAGAAAAGAAAAGAAGAGTGAAGCTGGATACAGAAAGAAAGGAAAAAGAAAGAAAAGTAAAAAAGAAAAGAAAAGGAGAGTGAAGCTGGATACAGAAAGAAAGGAAAAAGAAAGAAAAGTAAAAAAGAAAAGAAAAGGAGAGTGAAGCTGGATACAGAAAGAAAGGAAAAAGAAAGAAAAGTAAAAAAGAAAAGAAAAGGAGAGTGAAGCTGGATACAGAAAGAAAGGAAAAAGAAAGAAAAGTAAAAAAGAAAAGAAAAGGAGAGTGAAGCTGGATACAGAAAGAAAGGAAAAAGAAAGAAAAGTAAAAAAGAAAAGAAAAGGAGAGTGAAGCTGGATACAGAAAGAAAGGAAAAAGAAAGAAAAGTAGAAAAGAAAAGGAGAGTGAAGCTGGATACAGAAAGAAAGGAAAAAGAAAGAAAAGTAAAAAAGAAAAGAAAAGGAGAGTGAAGCTGGATACAGAAAGAAAGGAAAAAGAAAGAAAAGTAAAAAAGAAAAGAAAAGGAGAGTGAAGCTGGATACAGAAAGAAAGGAAAAAGAAAGAAAAGTAAAAAAGAAAAGAAAAGGAGAGTGAAGCTGGATACAGAAAGAAAGGAAAAAGAAAGAAAAGTAAAAAAGAAAAGAAAAGGAGAGTGAAGCTGGATACAGAAAGAAAGGAAAAAGAAAGAAAAGTAAAAAAGAAAAGAAAAGGAGAGTGAAGCTGGATACAGAAAGAAAGGAAAAAGAAAGAAAAGTAAAAAAGAAAAGAAAAGGAGAGTGAAGCTGGATACAGAAAGAAAGGAAAAAGAAAGAAAAGTAAAAAAGAAAAGAAAAGGAGAGTGAAGCTGGATACAGAAAGAAAGGAAAAAGAAAGAAAAGTAAAAAAGTAAAAGGAGAGTGAAGCTGGATACAGAAAGAAAGGAAAAAGAAAGAAAGAAAAGTAAAAAAGAAAAGAAAATAACAGGTAAGTTTATCTAAATACAGTGAGAAAGGAAAAATAAAAATTTTAACCAAAAAAATTGAAAGATCAAGATTACAGAAAGTTTTGAATGTTTACAAGTCAGGTTCACTCAATGGGGAAGAAAAATTGACTTGTAACATTTAAAACCTCTGAAACCAAACTATTAACATTCCATCATCATCAAGTGGAGCCTGAATTTTCACCAATCATGATGATCATCTCCATTAACTCTCCTTGCCTTAAACATCTTTTAAGTCTCAGATTCATCCCAGACCTCAAGTGGAACTTGTATATACGATCCATTGCTAAAGGGGTTGGAAAGAATTGTCGGTCCCTTGTACAACTCCAGAAAATGCCAAACTGTTCTTGTTTTGCTCTACCTTTACAAGTATTACTGCCACATTTCAGCTGGAGCTGCCCAATCCTCCCTATTCAATATTGACAAAATTCAAAAAGCACTTACATGGCCTTGTAGGGGATGAAATATTTTCCACCTTAGACTTCTTTCTCACAAATGAAATATTGCTAGACTCTTGCTACTCTGTCACTATTTCCATGGCAAGTGTTGTTACAAACTACGTTCTTTAGATCCCCCAGTTCAGACCTTCACATCTAGGCTCCACCCTGCCACATCCACAGAGCCAAATCATCCTCATTCCCTTCCTGTTCCTTTGATAATAATGGAAATTCCACTCAGACAGCTACTAAATAGTTACTTTAGAGTCTGTCTATATTTCTGAGATGAGGTATTATGTACATTATTTACGTTATTTGGACTATTGTCCTCATCTTTGTCATCATTATTTATCTCGCTCTGGCCAATTTCAAACTGAACCCTTTATTTCACTCCGTGTTTGATGGATGTCAGTTATCAGTTATCTTCTGCTAATTTCCCTCTGAAAGTTCTCCAGTGCCTTAACCGGGTATTGAACTCACACTCTTTGGGTCCTGTCATCTAACCAACGCCTTTATCCACTGTGCCATCTGTGTATGAATTTCTGGGTATTATAAACCTAATGTCTTCAGCGACCATTTTTACCAGTGCTCATATTGCAATTTTGCTGTTATCATTTCATGTTTTTTTTTTTTATATTGCAACTTTATTGTTATCATTGCTTTTCTCTGGCACTCCTTATTACTGGTTCCCATATTGTATTCATTTTTATGCTTGGTCGGCTCAGGAGATTTTTGTGGCCTAGCATATGTGCTGATTCCTTAAGTTTACAAATTTTCCAATGGTGTTCCTTGTCTATGATCTCAACATGATCCCACAGAGGGCGGTGATCTCACTTCTCTCTCCATATGTGGAGAATAAATACAATATGGGAACCAGTAATAAGGAGTGCCAGAGAAAAGCAATGATAACAACAGAGCTCTGGTAAAAATATGAAATGATGACAGCAAAATTGCAATATGAGCACTGGTAAAAATGGTTGCTGAAGACAGGTTTATAATACCCAGAAATTCATACCCAGATGTCCTCAAGGACAGTAAGTGAAATAAAGGGTTCAGTTCGAAATTCTAACCACCTGAAGAAGGCCAGAGTGTACAACGGCCGAAACGTTGGGATAAATATGGCAACAAAGATGAACTGTTACTTTGTGGGACAAATTTCCAAGATGTCTAGTTCTTGTTTACTTCATTCATTGGTATGAAGTGAAGATAATTTTGGCACCCTACTCTGCAAGACAGAGAATAGAGAACCCCTGTTTATCAAAACTAACAGACTTCTTGCCAAGGTGATATCTCAAGAGGGTCATATTTAAGATGTTTCTCCCTGTGTGATATCTCACCTGTGTTTTTGCTGATCCTACACCAGGCCTTTCCCAATTTTGATCACACTGATGCAAGTAGGAATTGACCCACAGTGTGGGGCAAAAGCTGACCAAGTAAATGGAAAACTACCTGAGGAACCCAGTTCATAACATTACTAGTGGAAACTATAATGTCACTTATTAGTATTTAAAACACACTGCCAGTTTGGGATATGACGATAAACTACATCTTGCAACAGGAGATTGGAGATTTTGAGGAGCCTGGAACCACTTTTTAATTACTATTGTTCCCAGGTCCACCTTAATCCGGGGTGGTAGCACCTGTTAAGGTCCCAAGTATGGGCAAATCATGAATACTCAAGCAAAAACAAAACACTATGAAAATACATTTTTATAATAAAAATACCAGCAGTACATTTTTATATAAAAAAAATTACCACAATCAGTACCTTTTTATACTAGAATGAACCACAATAGCTATCTATAGTAGAATGAACCACAATAGCTATCTATAGTAGAATGAACCACAATAGCTATCTATAGTAAAATGATGAACAATACATTTCATCTGTGGCTGAAGGTATGCAATTGCATTTAAAATATTTAGATTTTGGCATTAAGTAACCCATAGAGGTGTTAATATGTCACTAAACAAAATCAACCAAACAAACCAATGTTTTCTCTCTTATTTAATTTGTTCACTGGTATTCAGTGAAGATAATTTTGGCACCCTACCCCTGCAAGACGGAGACCTCCACTGGAGGTAAATCATTTTGACTTCTTTCTATTCTGTATCTTACATTTCTTCTGCTGAAAGATAATTTCTGTTAACAAAAGAACTTTCTACAAGAGACACATACTGACTATAAAAGAACTTTGCCTGTACAATCACTACACACATCTCTTGCTTTACATTTCATAACATTTTGAATCCAACAAAGAACAACTAAATATTTACACTATTTACATTGTTCAGACTGTTGTCCCCATCTTTATCGTAAAGGGTGTTTCATTAAGATGGATCAAAGTCAGCAGTAAAAAAATCAGTGTTATTGGTAAAAATTTATTTATTTCTCTATTGGATCATGTTATTTAAGTCATGGCAATTATGTGTGAAAAATAATATCACCCAAGGCTCCAGCAACACACTTCCACTTGATGGTCAAAATTTTGATGACGTCTCTACATAGTTGCTCCTCGATCTCACCAATATGCCTTATTATCACATCATTAACCTGTTGAATTGTTGTTGGTTTGTTGACAAAGACCTTACTTTTGAGATGAATTTATGAACAATTTTTCCAATTGCACTCTTGAAACTTTAACAAGTTGTTAATCTTTCCATGGTTGTAATTGCTAAAAACTGAAGTGGTTAAATCTGAAAGAAAAAGAAAAAAATCATTAGATGCTTAAACTTAATTCACATTTAAAATCAGTCCAAGTTATTGGAACACTTTATTATTTCAACCTCATCCCACAGAGGGGGTGGTAATCTCCTTTTTCCCTCCATATATGGCCAACCACACCTGATTTTTCTATTTCCCCTCGTCTTACAGCCTTACAATGTTCCTATAGTCTTATCTTAAGTGAGCAGCCTGTTTCTCATTTATATTTCTTGCCACAGCTGCATGGGATGGCATACATACAGTCCTTAATCATGCTCTCTGGGAGGTCTTAAAAGAGGTATCTATGAAGTGTTGAACTATTTTTGAAGGTCGTCCTGATATTATATGGACCACAGAACATTTATATTTTTTCCGATAATCCTTTTACAAAGGGTAGGCAGACCAAGGCTCTTTTCTGATTCCTGTTATCCTCTTGTACCCTTTTATCCCAGTTTGTAGGGGCTGCTGTCATGTACCCTGGGTAGTTATGTTGTAGTGTGCTGCTTATACTGACCATTTCAAGTAATTATTTGTATTAGTCACGTGCCTTAGTAACTTTGAATTTTGTTATAACTGACTGTGCTACCAGCAACATTTACGTTTTCTTGTTGAAATGTTTTCAAATATCTACTTTTGAAATAATCTATGCATTACTGCAAAAATTAATTTTATTTAATGCTTATTGTATATTTTCTCTTCTGCCATCTTTCTTGTTTAAAAAAACATTGTGTCACTGTAAGTTTAAATGAATTTTATCTTTGAGTCGATCCATTTCTCGTATTGTCTTTTTTTTTTAAATGTCTTTTAGTCACAACCACTATAGCATATATTCCTACGTTATAAAGGCTATATAATCCTTGCTGCAGATACCTGCTCAGGTACATTTGTGTTTCCTCAACACTCACAGAGCTAAACTGTGATTAAGCTGAATGGATTTTAATTACCATTTCTGGCATGAACAAGGCCAGAATGCTGAAACCCTCTTGGTCACAATGACTTATGACAGCACAACCATAGACAGCTTCTAAATAGTTTTGTCTGCACAGTTTCGTTCAAGGCTTGGGTCATTGTATTATTTTCAGGCACTTTCCAAAGGAAACGTAAACTGAAATCCCCCTCCCCACCAAATAAAATCAAAAAGTGACCTGTGAGATTCAAATTTTTCTTGCCAGAATCTATCTTACACATTTATAAGTCAACCATTCATCCATGCATTGAATACTGCTGCCACATCTGGTCTGTTTTTTCTGATATCTATTTAGAGATTCTTGAAAAAAATCCAAAGAATCTGCAATGTTATTAGTCTTGACTTGGCATCTTGACTTATTTTGCTGAATGCATTTTAATTACAGTTTGGGGGAGAAATCACCCAATCTAGCATGAACAAGGCCAGGATACTGAAACCCTCAGTCAATTTGTGACTTTGTGCAAGCACAACCTAAAACAAGTTCTGAACACTTTTGTCTACCCATTCTCTCTCACAATGTTTGGGTTTTCAGGTTTTCCGGTGACAGCATAGTTCTCGTTGCTTTGTCAGCAGCACAACATATCCATATTTGATCACCAACAATGAAAAGTGGGTTTTGTATGACACTCACACTACCAGACATTGTTACCACAAAACCCTGTGCCTCATACGACAAGAGCACTAATATACCGACCCAAGATCATGCTCTGTATCTGGTGGACTAGTAGACAAGCCATGCCTTATGAGCAGCTACCAATGGGCCAAATCATCACTGTTGGCAGGTACTTACAGCAGTTGCAATATGTGCACTATGCACTGAAACAGAAGGAGCCAGCATTGGTTAATTGCAAGAGTATACTGTTCCTCCATGACAATGCCAGGCCTCATGTGGCACAGGTAGCCAGGAATAATATACAGCAATTTGGCTTAGAGACACTGTGCCATCCACCTTACTCCTCGGATCTTGCTCCAACAGATTACCACTTCTTCCATTTCCTGAACAAAAGCCTTCATGGGAAATCCTTTGCAAATGAGGCAGATTTATGTCAAGCAATCACAGACTTCTTTGCATCTGATACACCTGATTTTTACTGCCAGTGCATTGTATGGCAGGAGGCATGTTTGCAAAAGGTTCTGGATGTTGATAGGGATTACTTTAAGGACTAAATGCATATCATATTTGCTGTATAGCTTTTTTTAATAAATCAAAAATGGCAAGGATTTTTTTGGTTACCTTGTCGTTTAGATAACAGGTTGACCCTAGGCTTGAAGAGGTTAAGACTGTAGCAGTTGGGCATCTGTTCCACAAAGTGACAGTTCTAAGGAAAAAAGTGCATGAGTTGAACTTCCTCTTTACTTATGGAATATAAATAGAACAAAGATGAATTGACTCTCTGTAAATGGTATGTTGAATACTAGCTATCAATATTTGAACTGATGAAATCAAAGAACATGGATCATCTTAGCATTTACTATACAGATAACAATAAGGTATCAAGAAGCTAGCAATGTTTTATTTGTGGAAAAAAGGTGTGCAGGGTGAAAATAATTCATCATCCACAGGGCCACACTTTTGAATTCAGTCAAGGCTTGAAATTGAGGACTTGGCACCACCAGTCCATACAGAGCAGCAATTCTCCATCTTTGATTTGATTTGATCTGATACTGAAAAAGATAAAGCATGTCAGGAAGAGTCAGATAAATGCTGTGATGGAAAAATTGTTGTCTAAATGATGTAAAAATGAAAATAACACTGACATCTCATTTTAACAGATACATTTACCAAAATTACACAAAAATATCCTGAAATAAATTATTAGGTTGGTGCAAAATAATTTCGTTTTCTCACATAGTAACATATGTTAGAAAACAAAATTATTTTTGCACCAACCTAATAATAATAGAAAGTAAATTTATTTAAAAAATCACTGTTCACTTCAACTACAGCCTCCAGACAACTTCGTAATCTCCTGCAACTCTTCTGGACGGTCTCATTCTAGTTGGTGAATGCTGCCATAATCCTTGCCTTCAGTTCATCTTTGGTGTTACAAAGTTTTGTTAGTCTCTCACTCAACTGTGACCCACACATAATGATAAAGGTAGTCTGGGGAGTTAGGCAGCCAGATGTAAGAGGTGATGTGGTCATAGAAATTATTTGACAGCCATGAATGGGTTCTCCTGCTTACATGGTATGGTGCAGAGTCCTCTTGCCAAATATAGGGTCTTCCAGCAGTCACCCTTTTGGCCCAGTACAGCACTACTTTCTCAAGGCACTTGATGTAGGCTTCTGTGTTAAGTCTGAGGTTCTCACCAACAAATTTGGGAGTTATTTTCTTATCAAAATGATCAGAGTGACTTTTCTGAGCTGCCATACCTTTTTAATTGCCATTAGATTCATTCAACACTTTCCAAAGCCCCTGCACACTCCTCAGATTGACACCCAAACACTCTGAAATGGTTGTATTGGAGTATCGGTGGGTGTGAATGCTAAGTAGTAGAGTATGCCGTTTCCAAATTTCTGGCAGGGTGAATTACATTGTGATTCTCCTTTTCTCATAGACAGTACCCAACTGCTACTACTATAATGTAAAGTTCATAAAATCAAAAACAGTGTGTATATATATATATATATATATATATATATATATATATATATATATATGGTGGACTCTCCCATCATATTCGACATATGGGTCAAGCAGCTCATTTCCTAGGGACCAAAAGCCCAGACACCAACACATATGACTTGATTATAGTGAAGAAGGTTTTGTGCAGAACAGTCCACAATTTTTGAAGGGGTGAATACAGAGACTTGGTGCACTGTGTGCCACAAGGTCCCCAAATGACCCTCCGCAGGTTTTGAATTTGGAGTTGCCCTTCTGTGAGAACAGTTCCCATCCAAAACTACAGAACCCTGTCTGTCCTGCTATTTACCCAGAAGAGGATTCATACCTTTTCCAAGAGTATTAGCATGTAAGTGAATGCAATTTCTTTTTAAAAACAAGTAAATGTAATAGAATTACTTACACTATTTAAATTTATTTTTTCATATCAAATATAAGTATGTATATTACCAGCTCTCATTTTTAATTTTATTTTTAAATATTATTTAAGGAAAATTTTTGAATTTAAATAATGTAAGTAATTCTATTAAAGAAATATAGTCTATTAGTAATTAAGAGTAAAATATTTTAAAATTGTAGTTAAATAAAACGTATTCTAACCCTTTAAACACCTCTAGAAAGAATCTTTAAATATATACAAGTAAGAAAAAAATGCCAAAAAACTTTTTGCCGTTAATAATAATAATAAAAATCCCAGACGACATGCATTAATGGATGTCTTGAATTCGTTGAAAAATACACCCCTACCCTCCCTAAACTTAACCTCTTTTTCGAATGTAACTCATTGATGCAGCAATAATTAATAAAAATGAACATGCTACAGCCCTTGTCTGAATGATTGGATTTGTCTGTATCCTTGGAAACAGTAAATTATGAATTTATATGTGCATTTAAAACTCAGTAAATTTAAAAATAAGTTATTCCAATATTCGCTTGAAGATGAAACTGAACTAATACTTTTAATTTAATTATATAATTAAATTTAAAGTTTTTAGCTTCCATTTTTTGAAACATGGTTATTACTGTGTAGCAAAAAAACATTTTAAATCAGTTAATTTATGAGATATATATATATATATGATGAAAATTTACCCATTGCATCCTGTATATCTCAAGAGTGGCACAAGGAATGAACCCTTTCTAGCAAGTGATCATATATATGATTTCTATTTGTGGTCTGGGAAGAACTTTAGTCCCAACAGACATTCAAATCAAGGAGAGCCTCATTGAGAGTACAACAGCTTATCAGGACTGAAGTCAATTTAAGTTCTCTTGGTGATGATGAAATGTTGCAAGTTTGGCTTTTAAGGTATTGAAAGTTACAAACCAGATTTTCACTCATTGAGTTGTGTGAGTGAGGTCAGAAGGAAGATCAGTTGTGAGACTATGGTTATCTAGAATTTTTGAGGTGTATCAATAAACTGTGGTATCATATCTTTGTGGTGTGTGTGTATATATATATATATATATATATATATATATATACAGTAGCGTCCAAAACTAAGGGACAAAATTTTAAAACCTAATATTTGTTAGAAATAACAACTGTGAAAAGCTGAAATTTTGATAACTGGTAGTCGTTATCATCCATAATAACATACTAAAATTTGAATCATTTGCAAAGGATAGAAAAAGAATTATAACAATTATTTATTTATTTTCAAAATAGGATCGTCCAAAAGTAAGGGACAAAATTGAGAAAAACAATGTAAACAGCAAAAAAACAATAAAAATACATGTACAATCAATATTTAGTAAATGAGCCCTTGCTCTCAATGACAGCTGCACATCTTTGACTACAAGAATTGTTATAATTCTTTTTCTATCCTTTGCAAATGATTCAAATTTTAGTATGTTATTATGGATGATAACGACTACCAGTTATCAAAATTTCAGCTTTTCACAGTTGTTATTTCTAACAAATATTAGGTTTTAAAATTTTGTCCCTTAGTTTTGGACGCTACTGTATATATTTATATTTAGGAATTTAAGTGAAGTAGTAGATTGGCAGTTAGACTTCATCATTTTATAGTTAAAATTGATAGATGTAATCGTAAGTTCTATGCTAACAGTTTTTTCTATCACACTTCTGAATGTGGAACTTGTTGCAGGCAGTTACACATTTCCCAACTTGTTTTGAGCATTTTGTAATGTCAGTGTTTGAAATTGGGAATAACACACCGTCTCCTGAAATACCCAAAACAAAATTGTGGACTCAGGATGTGAGTCCATGTCAAGAAATGCAAAAAAATGACAAGAACCAATATATACGTACAAAACATAATAATGTATTAACAAGAAAGGTTATAAGCAACAAAAACAATATGTGTAACAAATGAATGTGAAAACTGGGTTCAAAGTATGTAAAGTGGATGATTGTGCATATGTATGGATGTAGTGTATGTGTGGTTAGTTCATGCATCTCCCAAAGGGAACACATTCTCCATGAAAGATTTGCATATTGACGAATAAGCAGATAAGGTAAGAAGAGAACAAGAAAAATATCACAGAGTATTTATAGTCCACAGAGTGTTCCCTAGGAATGGTTTATGAAAGTAGGAGGGGTTAACTTGACAAACTCTATTCTGGCTTTCCAATCAACTTTGATCTTCAAAAATTTAAATGCAATATCAATCGTTATCTTCTGTCTTAATTCCTATTCTTTTATTTGCTTGCTTTTTAATAATGTTTCTCTTTTTCTCATATTCTTTCACACATAGTAACCACTTGCATCTTAGTGGCTTTATTGCCTTTGCTGAGGTTAAAAAGACCAATCCTAATATAACTACATTTGTTTTTTTTAATGCCATGACTCCCAGGATATTGGCAGTCATGTATCTCCACAGATTCCTTTCTTTTAACTGTAAATTGCTGTATTTTCTTGCAAAAGAAAGTGTAATGTTTTCCCATTGCCTTCTCCAGGGTTGGAAATTTTATTTCTCTTAGACTGTTTGCAATTCAAGGCTAGAGAGTCCAGTCAACATTACTATTTAAAAATTTAAATGCAATGTCAATCATGTTTTTCGTTTTTGCCATATTCTTTCATATTCTGTAACCCCTTTCATCTTAATGGCTTCATTTTATTACCTTGATTTACAAAAAACATATTGTAATTGTCAGGACAAAAGGATCAACCTCTATTCTACACTTTTTTTCTATCTTTCTTTGCATTCTTTTCTATCTTCTTTTCTTTGTATTTTACTCTTTCTTTTTTGTATTCTATTTTATTCTTTCTTTCTTTCATTGTATTCTTTTCTTTCTCTCTTTGTATTCTACTTTCTTTCTTTCTTTCTCTCTTTGTATTCTACTTTCTTTCTTTCTTTCTCTCTTTGTATTCTACTTTCTTTCTTTCTCTCTTTGTATTCTACTTTCTTTCTTTCTTTCTCTCTTTGTATTCTACTTTCTTTCTTTCTCTCTTTGTATTCTACTTTCTTTCTTTCTTTCTCTCTTTGTATTCTACTTTCTTTCTTTCTTTCTCTCTTTGTATTCTACTTTCTTTCTTTCTTTCTCTCTTTGTATTCTACTTTCTTTCTTTCTTTCTCTCTTTGTATTCTACTTTCTTTCTTTCTTTCTCTCTTTGTATTCTACTTTCTTTCTTTCTTTCTCTCTTTCTATTCTACTTTCTTTCTTTCTTTCTTTCTATTCTACTTTCTTTCTTTCTTTCTTTCTCTCTTTGTATTCTACTTTCTTTCTTTCTTTCTCTCTTTGTATTCTACTTTCTTTCTTTCTTTCTTTCTCTCTTTGTATTCTACTTTCTTTCTTTCTTTCTTTCTCTCTTTGTATTCTACTTTCTTTCTCTCTTTCTCTCTTTGTATTCTACTTTCTTTCTCTCTTTGTATTCTACTTTCTTTCTCTCTTTGTATTCTACTTTCTTTCTCTCTTTGTATTCTACTTTCTTTCTCTCTTTGTATTCTACTTTCTTTCTCTCTTTGTATTCTACTTTCTTTCTCTCTTTCTCTCTTTGTATTCTACTTTCTTTCTCTCTTTGTATTCTACTTTCTTTCTTTTTTTTTGTTCTACTCTTTCTTTATATCTTATTTTTCTTTTCCTGCATTTTAAATAGTCTGTATTAAGGTGAAATACTTAATATTTTTAGTATTTTCCATCGTGCTATCTTCTTGCTAAAAGACATTGCTTGGTTACAAGACATCTACTAAGTTTAAATCAATGTTCTCATTGATTTCATTCTTTTCTTGAATTGTCTTTTTTAAATGCTTTTAGTTGCAGTTCAAACATAATAATATTTATTCATGAAATGTTAAGTCTTTTATAATTATTTTTGGTTTTCTAGGTTAACAAGGAGTTCAGTCACGTTTGTAACCTTTTAATTAATTAATGCCCCTTGACATATTCATCCAACTTAACATTTGGCAGAAACCTTTCTATGTGATTAATAAATATAAATCAAATTTTAATTAATTGATTATTGTAAATTAGCAATAAATATAGTAGAAACTTTTGGTTTAACAACAATCACCATTATAGTCAATACAGAAAGAAAGAAAGAGAATACAAAAAAGAAAGAAAGAAAAGAATAAGCAGAATGCAAAAAGAAAGAAAAGAATACAAATAAGAAAGAAAGAAAGAGTAGAATAAGAAAGAATACAAAGAATGAAAGAGTAAAATACAAAAAAGGAGAAAGAAAAGAATAAAATACAAAGAAAGAAAAAAAAGAAAGAATGAAAGATAAAAGAAAGTAAAATACAAGGAATGAAAAAATAAAAAAATAAAATGCAATAAAAAAAAAAAAGAAACAAAGAGTAGAATACAAAGAAAGAAAAATTAAAAGAAAGAAAGAAACTTGAAAGGGAAATAATAAAAAGTTGGAATGTAAAATGGAAGGCAGTAAAAAGAAAAAGGAAGAAGAATGAAAGAGAAATAAAAAAGCAGACAAGAAAGAAAAACAAAAGAAAGAAAAAATGGAAAGGAAATTAGGAGGAAGAAAAATTATATAAAAAAAAAAATGAATAAAAAAGAGGCAAATATTAAAAATAAATAATATACGGATGGCACCTCAGCAGAAACTGTCAAACAAAAAAAAATGCTGATTTTCAAAGCAGGCAAGCTCTTCTGAATATTGATAGCCCACACTTTTCTTCCATTATGATATACTATATTAAGTTCAGTATTTTCTCATCTAACATGGCAGACACAAAAAAAACTATAGGAAACCCAAAACAATTTAGTAAAGAAAGGCAAGATGAAAGGACTATCAATTGTAAAAAGATAGAATTTGTTTGTCAGCAAGTGAGACAACTCAGAATGCATGCTACAAATTGGAGATGTTGAAATCAAGTAAATACAAGAATTTAGCTATCTTTGAAATGTGTAATGGAATGTCCTACACTCCCTATTGCCTATGTAGACTGACTATATCAGTAGATATATATGGTGAGCACAGAATATATCTGGGACTTTGCTTCGGCAATTAGTTGGAGATTCATCTCCAGCTAAGCTAGTTGAACTCTCTGTCCAAAGACAGAAAGGAACCCAGACAAGGCTATGCCAAAGGGCAGAGTCTCATCTGGGGTGGTAGACAGCTACCAGACCCTGTTTTTACAGAGTCTACGAGGAATTTTGGGCCGAACCACACGTTAAATTCAGCCTTGTGCCACACCTGACCACGTGGGGCGGTTGGAAGATATCTTTGCTTCAGGAATTAGCTGGAGATTCAGCACCAGCTAAGCTAGTCAAATTCTCTGTCTTCAGGCAGAGAGGAACCCAGACAAGGCTATGTCGAAGGGCAGAGTCTCAACTGGGGTTTTTTTACGGGGTTTATGGGTAATTTTTGCCCGAGCTTACGGGCTCAGATACCCCATGTTAAATTTGGCCTTGTGCCACATCTGACCGCATGTGGCTGTTGGCAAATATCTTTACTTTGGGAATTACTAGCCTGTCACCTGATTCCCTGTCTTTCAGTAGTGTATACTCTTTTACAACAAACTTGTTTTTCTTTCATCTACATGTGTGTTGCTGTTCCTTCATTTGAGTAGCACTTTTGTCTGTTTGTAACCTCTATAAGGAAACAACAAAATTTTATAACAGATGATAATGGTCATGTGGCTAAGTAGTTATGATATTCACTTTCCAACCATGTGACCCGGGTTCAAATCTCACCATGGTTGATTTATTGGGAAGGTGACCTCTTGAAGTTATCAGTCTGAGGGAGGTGATCCTAGAGTGTGGCACCTTTGGAAAGTGCTTGAAAAGCATGGCATGAGTTGACCTAAGCTATTTATTTTTCTAAGCTGAACTATGAGTAATTAGACAAATTTTATACAGAAGGGTTATTATTGAAATGGGTAGATCAGGGTAATTCTTTATAGTTACCCAGATCCAGATTTAGGTTGGAGGACACAATGGCTGAAACATTGGGATAATAACAACAAAGGTAAGGACAACAGTCCGAGTGTAAATAAGGTAAATAAAGATTTGACTGCTGTTTTTCTTTGAAAGAAAAAAAAATCTGATATACATTCTGTTTATTAATCCATCATATTTACTTTTTTTTCTCATCGATATTTAATTCAATATCTATTTGTTTAATCATCTCAAAAATATTAATTTTTTCCTTATCTTTGATTTTCCAATAGTGATTGCTGATTCAATTTTTAGTTTTTGTTTTGCATGAATTAAAAACATGAGGTATATTTTCCCATCGATAGATTTTTATTAAAAAAAAACAGGTTTTCCCCTCCAAATATAGTTTCATTAAATCAAATATTGATGTTATAGTTTTTAATTCTGTTCTTTTTTTTTTTTTTTTTTTTTTTTTCATGGCACGTTTCAGCCGTGGGGATTAAAACTTTTACTTTATAGATTTCTTTGAGTATCATTTCTTTCTTTGCATCAAATGAAATTCTCTGACAAAGAAACACAACAAAAAACAAACAGCAAACGAAACACTAAAAAGAAATATGAAATATCAACTCAAAATAATCCTGGACAAAAAAAAAAAACAGCAAACAATAACGAATCAATAAATATTGCTAGAAATTTTCAGACAAACCATTTTTATATAATTCTATCCGAAAGTGGTATTTTCATTCTGTATCCTTTTTTTCAAGACAGCTCTTCGCTTGCACCAACTGAATATGAATATCTATGTAACACTAAAATTCCAATCTGGTATGTATGTAGGTATTTATGTATAGGCACATGGCCAAGTGGTTAGAATGTTCATATTCTGACCATGAGATTCAAGTTCAAATCTCACCATAGTCGATGTGTCAGGAAGGAGACTTCCTGATGTTATCGGACCAGAGGGGGTCGATCCCAGCATGTGGTACCTTTGAAAAGTACTTGAAAATCATACTATGGGTTGACCCAATCCTTGTGAGTGAAATTGGGTAGGCAGGACCCTTGGGGGTCGTCAATAGCTACTCTAGCACAAAGTCACAAGTCATCGTGGCCGAGGGCTTGAGCATGCTGGCATTGTTCAAATTGTTGATCACGCAAGATAATGCACTCTTTCCCAGAAGCTGTAACTAAGGTCTGCTCAACATAGTTGCAGTATATATTACAGGTGGGCTCTGTGGGTGTTGAATAAACACACATGTGCCTGAGCAAGCGCCTGCAATAGGGATTGGCTAGCCGCCCTAGTAGACGGGTATCCTCGAATACGAGTGGCCAGCTATACTCTGTCTGTATTTATGGGTGTTCTTGTGGTACATCTCAAACGATAGATAATTCCCCAACAAATTTAGGAGCATATTGTACATTGAATCCGTCCCGAGTGCAGAATCCAAATTTCATTAAAATCAGACATAATCCACGTCTATAAACAAACACTTGCATATTATATTCCAACTATTATGTTTGTGAAAAATAATAAACATTTCAAATATATTATAACAACATTATTAAATAAAGTTAAATATGCATAACCAACATTATATATATATATATATATATATATATATATATATATATATTTATATATATATAAATAAAAAGAAAGAACAGTAAGATATATAATCTGGTGTTCTTATAGATATTTTTATTTTTACAAAATAGTGCTCAATGTAAATTTACAGAGCATTAATATTATAAATTAATAGACTTAAAATATGGTTTTTCGCTACACAGTTCCAACCATGTTTCAAAAATGGAAGCTAAAAGCCCCAAATTTAATTTTGTAATTAAATTAAAGACATTAGTTCCATTTCATCCTCAAGCAAATTTTGGAGTAACTTTTAAAATTACTGGGTTTATAAGACACAGCTAAAATCATAATTCACGTTTCCAAGGTTACAGATAAATCCACTTCCGCTAGACAAGGGGTGGCTGCATGTTCATTATGTCTGTATTTTGATGTATCAGTTATTAGTTACGTTTTGGTAGGTGGTAGGGATGTATTTTTCAATGAAATCTAACTTCCGTTAAATGCATGTTGCCTGGATTTTTTTTAATTTTATTGTTAACGGCAAAAATTCTTACGGCATTTTTTTCTATTTGTATATTTAAAAATTTGGTGGGGGGGTGTTTAGGTTAGAATATGTTTTATTTAACTACGATTTGAAATATTTTCACTTTATATATATATATATATATATATAATTCTCTTTACTATATACAAAGTATTTTTATAAATAAATATTTCTGATGTTGGTAAAGACTTGATAGGTAGGTGTGTCATTGTAAAACGTAATTTGTATGACTGAAAGATTGTGTCACATGATTAGATGATAACTAAATCAATAGATGCATGCTGATTTGCTGCCATGTATTTTGAAATAAATGCAAGAAAAAAACGAGTATAATAAATATATAATTATTATTAATTTATTATTGCATTTGATTTAAGTAATATTGCACAATATGAGTAATAATAATTATTACAATAATAAATTTCCTAATACTGTTACCGCATCATTTTGTATCATGAACTACTTTTAAATTAAACTAACAGGTTTATGGTTGATTTAATATTTTACAAATGGCACTTGGTGTAGAAGCCTAACTTTTCTGTAAATCTAACTACCCCAGTGAATTTATTTTACTGATCTAATGCAAAACATGAACCTATGTAAAATAACACTTCCCAACAATTATAAAACTGACACTGCCATCTTGAAATATGACCAACCCAGTATATTTATTTTACTGTCTGTATGTGAAATATGAATCTATATAAAATAACACCACACAAGTCTAAGACATATACCGCCATCTTGGAATTTTGTTTAACATATTAATAATAAATTTTCATAATTATGAATTTGTTAAAATATTTGGGAACTAAGTCTTCATCTTGCTGCATCTATTAGGTTGGTGCAAAAAATAATGACGTAATAATGTTGTTTTTTGACGTTAAAAAATACGTCAAAAACGACATTATTACGTCATTATTTTTGCACCAACCTAATAAATTACTCTTCACTTACTGCATTTAAATAACTATTTACTCACTGCATTTAAATTACTATTCACTTACTGCATCTAAATTACTATTTGGTTGAGCTGTACTATTTCAGGATCGGTAATTAATGTAATAATTTTGAACTGAAATTCTCCCACCAGCAATAACTTGTGGCTTTCTCTGTGGGATTGATGATGACAGATCCCATAACCCAAGAGAATCATAGGGGTACCACATGTACTGTAACCATAGCAACAGACGGATTTCAGCTATGTGTATTAAAACTCTTATTTCACATGTCTTTTAGTATCACTTCTTTCTCTCCATCAAATGAAATTCTCTCACAAAGAAACAACAAAAATAGACATCCAATGTAAGGATACAGAAAACAGTTATCTACCTTTTTACTGGATAAATGTACCATTGGTGAAGGTAACTGAGTTGCTGCTTTGACCTAACAGGAGACAGATATGTTAACTGGCAATGGTTTGGCCAAGGAATGAAAGTCATGTGTCATAACTAAAATCATAAAATAATCATCAGGGCTGGTCATATCCCTCCTAGGTACATTGTTTCAAGTATAACATTTTTTTTTAATCAACCCCTGACAATTATTTCTACTCAATAGCATTTAGAACAATTTTAGATATAACTTTTACTTCCTACCCAAAAACTGCTAGGATAATACAATAAACCAGAAATAACTGGCCAGCATATATAGTCAACACACATGGCCTAAAGATTGGGTTCAAGCATGAAGCAGACTGTCACTGCTCAGTGTTGACCTCAGTGTCCACTCATATATATATATATATAGACCACTAATATTATATATATATATATATATATATATATATATATATATATATATATATATATATATATATATATATAGTTAAATAATACATTTTAGATGCATTAAGGGTGGTCTTCAGTGATGCACTGTCCTCATTGCTGATTTCGGGTTTTGCATCATATCAGCTCCAACAGCAAGGCTGACCTGATTCAAGACGTGTCAGGCTGCCTCTTTGATATATATATATATATATATATATAAATTTCCAAGAGGATAGAATCCAGGTAGAACTCAATGTCCAAGACAGAGTAAGAATATAATATAAAAGGCTCAAACACTAATATTCCATGGTTATAATTTATTACATTGGAATTGTAATCACGATCCAAATCATCAGACCTAGATTATTAAATTATTACCATGGCATATTAGTGTTTGATCCTTTTATATTATATATATATATATATATATATGTGTGTGTGTGTATGTTTATGTATACTATGTATGTTATGTATGTATTGCATTTTTGGTATGACATTTGTATAATCTAGTGCTGATTATGAAATGTCTTATGTGATTCATTTTTGGAATAACTGTATTTGATGGTATATAAGATGAACATTTTTTTTACTAAAAATATCTTTTAAAATTCCCTTGTGACTTACTTGCCATATGTAGGTTTAAAATTTGCGAAAGTCGGCCGAAATTAGATGACGCATTATTTAATGACGATGATAGTAGTATTGAAAATGAATATCAGAATTTTGATAATGAAGACGACGAATTTTATGGATTTGAAGATGAATAAAATTTTAATGGTAACTGTATTGCTTTGCTCAATTGTAATAATAGCTTGATTTTTATTTTGTTTTCTTACCTTTGGATATAATAAATTTTTTATTGGCCCATGTTCTTTTTTTCCTATTTTTGGTTTAATTGTAGTCATGGCTTGTTTAACCAAAATAATGCCTCATAAATATAGCCTAGGCTGTACCATTTACTAATAATTTTACTAATTTTACTAATTACTAATTTTTCCTTGATTTTTCCCTGCTGAAATTAGGATGTGTCTTATACATCCATGCATCTTATATGCCATCAAATATGGTAATTCAAGTTCTTCTCATTTTTCCTTCTGTCATGTTAATGTGTTAGTATTGATATACTAATGCTGAGTGTGGGCCTTGGAGAGTGGAGAAAGCCAAAATATTTCTTCTCTCTTTGCAAGTACAACATTACTAGGAAGCATTACGCAATATTAAGTCAAGCACATACAGAAACATCAGAAGTAATAACTATAAATATTGCCAAAAACTTTGATAACAACCATTGCTATAATTCCACAAGTTACTCGGAAGAGAATACTCAATTTTTTTTTACCAAAGACCAGGCCCAAGATCCAGTTATAGCTGAGGGCTATTGAATGGAGTTGTTTTATAAGTATATGAATATGACATAAGAAAAAGATTATAAGATAGATTCAATCTATCATGCGTATCTATAAGTCATCCATGCTTAGAATATCACTGCTACATATGGTGCCCTTGCTATTTACCTTGAGGTCCTTGATAAAATTCAAAGAAGAATCAGAAATATTATTGATTCTGATTTGGCAACTCGGCTTCAGTCACTTTTCCACCGCTGTAAGGTTGCCTTGCTGTGTCTTTTCTATAGATACTTTCATGGTAATTGTTTGGATGGGCTCTTCATTATGTAAATAGTTTTGTTTTCATATTGTAAAAACTCATTCGGGCTAGTATTTAAACTATTGTTTTATTCCCCCCCCCCAACAGTCAATGAATTGTACATATGGGCACTAGTTAGGATTTTCATAGAGACAATGAGGTATTAGGGTGGATGTACTAAGAAAGATAAGCAAGAATGCATTGTTTTGGTGTAAGGAATATTGTGGTATGCTTGGGTCAGTGATTGTGGCTAGCTAAGTTTAACGTTAAGACAGAAAAAGACCGTCCTTTTTACTATTCCCCATTTTTGGCCCTTGCCACATTTTGTATCATTGTACAAATAAAGATTACTCTTCACTATGGTACCTAGACTTTTTAATTTAAGCGCAGTACCGGACTAACGTCAAGATCTCATCAATTAACAACTGAGCTGGCTAAATGTAGCCGTAAGTTCAATCCTTACAGTTTCTTTTCTCACTTGTGGAACTCCCTTCCAACTATGATTGTGGAGTACTCTGGTTGGCCAGGTCTTGAAAAGACCATTAATTTTATTCTTTTTATTACAACTGCTGCTTTTTCTGCTTTCCTTAGCAGAATATAAATGTCTTTTATAAATGGTTCTTGAGGTGGAAGTGGAAAATACAACCAACCTAAGTATTTATTCCATGTCCTGACTGTATGCAAAACTTACCAAAAAAAAAAAAAAAGAAAGGTAATGTCAAACTAAAAGAGATAAAAATACAACAACTGCATCATCATTTAATGGAAAATGTTCCTTGATCGTTAAGACAGATATTTTGGGGCTTCCAAAGTTTTAGTATATTTATTTGCATTTTCTATTTGTGTTGTCATGATTTTATCAATCTTTATTGGCCTTGTCGATTAAAAGAATAAGGAAACACAGCAACAGAAACATGTTGAAAAAGAAGTTAAGATTTTTTTATACCTACACCCTTGTGCAAATTAATTGAAACAAAACAAATAATTCCATTATTATTTACTTTTTGTATTTTTCCACTGAAACATGACCCAGTGCATGTGTTAGTACATGCTATGTCTATTCCATGAAATCATTCTTTGCAGATTGACCACAGATTCTTGATTGGATTTAAAGCAAGAGAGTTTCCAAGACAGTCTATGGTACTTTGATTTGCTCTCTGGTAAGGCTTACCAGTGTGTTCAGGCAGCATTAGAATTTTCATATGCTTCCTGGGAGTAACATCCATCACAGACAATAGCTGTAGAACAACTAATCAACAACTGAAACAATAGTGTCTCGGTGTGATAAAAGTCTGATGCGATCACAGATGATGCAATACTTTTCAAGGCCAAACAAACTTCATCATACTCCCCGAAAATACTGTACCCTCCAACTTTATTATCATATTTCAGCCACTGTACCCTCCAACATTATTATCATGTTTCAGCCATTTTACCCAACCTTATCATATTTCAGCAATTGTACCCTCCAACCTTGTTATCACGTTTCAGCCATTGTACCTTTCAACCTTATTATCATATTTCAGCCATTGAATAGATTTAAGGTTCTCTAACCTTATGTTTCAGCCACTGTAACCTAACATTATAATTTTAACCTCTTTATGTCAAGGGTCAATTGTTATCTCTCCTCCTCATCGTCTTCCGTTTCCTATCACCTTCTTTTTTATTCATATCATTTGTCATAATCATTTTAACCTGTACTTTCATAGGCTTTTGGGCCTTGAATTTTGGGACCTTATAAAAGAAATATGTCCTCCTTATCCTCATAATTCTCAATTCTGACCACCTACTCTTTCGTTCATATCATGCACCACATTCATAATAACCATTTTAACAGTAAGCCTCTACCTTGACAGGCTCTTGAGCCTTGAAATAGGTGAACTTTAGAATTAAAAGAAGTGGCAAGAAACCTGTTTTTTTTGTTTTTGTTTTAATTTTTGGCAAAAGTATGGTCCCTCCTGTCATGTTGCCTTACAATACAACATCCATATTCATTCATCATAGTCGTATTTTATCTTCAAGCCCTTAGGGTATGTAATATTGAAAATATTACCCCTGGAGAATTTGTTCCATTGAAACTACAGATATTCTACTTTAAATAAAATCTTATTGCATCATCTGACACATGTTACTTTACTCTCTGCAGAATGATTAGTGATTAGTTTAACCAAAGCAAATTTGGCACAAAGCCTCCTTTTATTTGAGCACATTTAAAGAAAAAAAAATATCTCGCTTATTTGAAAGACAAGCCTAAAATATTCATAAAAGAGTTCTAAATATACACTGAGGCAAAATGAAAGGAAAAAGCTGTCAGAGATTATGCTTAAGTATTCTATCAAGTGCAAATGTCGAACTGTTGGGTCAGTATCAACACTGAATGCGAAATGCAAATTTGGTTTGCTTTATAAGTTTAACACTGCATATGTAAAGAGTTCTTGATTTCCGACTGTGTGGGCAGAAGTAGATAAAAGCAGAATTTCTAGGTTGGTCCAGCTCGATATGAATTCAAATCCATGTATTTATCAATCAATGAAATGTATTTTCTCAGTCAGTCTGTGCATTTGACTAAATGTAAATAGATGTGTATGTAATGATGATTGTTCATCTCTATTCGTTCATATTAAGTGTATGTGTGTGTGTGTGCATGTGATTATAAAAGTGACTCTTGCAAAAAGATTTTTAAAATTAATTAAAATCATGCAATAAAAGAGAACAACGATATATATTTCTATGATAGTAATATTAGAATATGATCTATATATCTATTCTTATCTAAGTCTTTTCATACCTATCTATCGATCGATCTAAAATGCCAAATCTACGCTGCTCATGAGGATGGATCAAGCTTGGCATTGCTTGAAATCTACTCACAGTTAGCTACCCTCATCTATTTATCTAAATCTATCCTTATCTATCTAAATCTATTCTTTATCTAAGTTTGTTTCTTATCTAAGGCTATTCTTTATCTAACTGTCTAAATCTATTCTTTATCTAAGTCTGTTTCTCATCTATCTAAATCTATTCTTTAAGTTTGTTTCTTATCTTTCTCTATTCTTATCTACGTCTATTCTTATCTATCTAAATTTATTCTTTATCTAAGTTTGTTTTATAAGTCTATCCTTTACGATCTAAATCTATTCTTTATCTAAGTCTATTCTTTATCTTTTTTCTTTTTTTTTAAGCATTTCATCCCAAGGAAGGCGGGAAGCCACTAGGACGCAAGGGGTTACAGAAAATTTAGAGCAAGATCAGATAGGAGTGATAGAAGGAAGGATGAGGGTAGTGGATATATCAAGGCAACTGGAGATGTTGATTGACATTACACTTGAATAGCTGGAGATTATAGCTCATAGGGAAAGGAGTTCCACAGGCGAGAGGTGCGAGACATGAAGCTATTGGAGTAGAAGAGACAGCTACATTTAGGAGTTTCGACAGTAAAGGGGTGAGAGCGGGATGCCAGCCTCGTATGGCACTTGAACTCATGATGTCTGGGAACCAGCGAATGCAGCTCCTCGGAGCAATTTCTATGAAAGTATTTGTAGAACAGACAGAGGGAGGTGACGGCGCCACTAGGACGCAAGGGGTTACAGAAAATTTAGAGCAAGATCAGATAGAAGTGATAGAAGGGAGGATGAGGGTAGTGGATAGATCAAGGCAACGGGAGATGTCGATTGACATTACACTTTAATACCTGGAGATTATAGCTCACAGGGAAACAGGAATAGGGAAGGGAGTTCCACAGGTGAGAGGTGCAAGACATGAAGCTATTGGAGTAGAAGAGACGGCTACATTTAGGAGTTTCAACAGTGAAGGGGTGAGAGTGGGATGCCAGCCTCGTATGGCGTTTGAACTCATGACGTCTGAGAACCAGCGAATGCAGCTCCTCAGAGCAATTGCCATGAAAGTATTTGTAGAACAGACAGAGGGAGGTGATGGCGCGTCTGTGAGAAAGTGACTGTAGACGAGACGCCAGAGCATGGACAACTACATTGCATATTCGCATCTGGAGCCTATCAAGAACCCCGAAGCAAACAGAAGGGACACCAGACCATATATGGCAGCAATACTCCATGCAAGGGCGAATTGTCGATTTGTAGATCTGGAGGATTGACTCCGGGGAGAAAAATTTCCTGGCACGGCACAGGGAGCCAACTCAAGTCTATTCTTTATTTAAGCTCGTTTATCTAAATCTATTCTTAAAAAGAAATAAGGAACATAATCAAACATATCATGCATCAAGATATAGCTAGTACATCACAGGTCCACATTCCTACTTCTCAACATGGTCAGCACTTCTTTCAATGGCAGTGTTCTACCTGCAAATGAGCTTCATAAAACTCAGCTGGCTGCAGATGTAACCAAATCCTTACAGAAGTTTTCATTTCCTCATCACCCCCTGACTTAGCACCCTCAGACTTCCACCTATTTGATCCAATGAAAGAGGCACTAAGAGGCAAATACTGATGTGATGAAGAAGTGAAAACTACTGTAAGAAATTGGCTACACCAGCAGCCAGATGAGTTTTATGAAAGTGGGATACATGTCTTCATAGTTGGAACACTGCCATCAAAAGAGGTGATGTACGAAGTTGAGATGTGAACCTGTGATGTATGGCTATATCTTGATGAATATGTGTCTGATTGTGTTCCTCATTTCTTATATAATAAATCTAAATGCATTCTTTTTTTTTTACTCATCTTTGTAGCTTTTGACAAGATTTGAACTTTCATGAACAATGAAAATCAATTTGTCCCAAGAAGAAAAAACAAAAGTTTTGTCTGAATTTCTGGGATGAGAAGTTATCATTATTTACATTATTTATATTCAGATTATTATCCTTATCTTTGTTTTTTTTGTTAAAACAACAAAAATCAACTCAATAAATCAAATATAGTGTAAATAGAGATTATGTTTTGTTATTTTGTAGGAAACTTGGATTTTAATTATATGATTCCACAAACATTTCCTCCACAAACATATTTTGCAAGGTTGGGTGATTTTCTGCAGTACTACGAGAAAGTTAAGCCTTTATTTGTATCTCTCCATTGCCCTTGTAAATGCAGATAAGGAGTAAATAGAAAAGAAAGAGGGTTTAGTAAATAGAAATAAGAATACAGTGAAACCTTGGTTCACAACTTTAATTCTTCCTGAAGGCCGTTCGTGACCCGAAATGTTTATTTGTACCTCTCCATTGCCCTTGAAAAAAGAAGGTAAGGAGTGAATAGAAAAGGAAGAGGGTTTAGTAAACAGAAATAAGAAACATTGGTTCACAAATTTAATTTTTTTTATTAAATACCAAAATGAATATTTCACACTCTTCTTTCCTTTCCAATTGAATCTATTGCAAAAAAATAAATTCTTTCTGTTCAATTTCACACTAAGAGTTCTTCTTTTCTTGTGCACCTAATGAACCAAGTTTTTTTTTTTTTTTTTTTTATTTCTGTATGGATAAATTCTTATGTTATCATTGTTTGATTAAACAGTGAAACACGGGCGCCAAGTAGTGAGTTGGTTTTAATTATCAAAGATGAGATTGTTTTTTGTCTGAATTCCTGGGATGAGAAGTTATCATTGTTTACATTATTTATATTCGGACTATTATCCTTATCTTTGTTGTTTTTGTTTGTTTGGGAAAGAAGAAAATAATAATCAGCTAGGCTTACTGGATCTACTAATACCTCACAGAGAGAATGGGTTTAAAATGTCTGTATATCACAAGCCAACCTTCATCGGACAATACCTCAACTTCAATACCCACCATCCATACAATGTGTAGAATATTAGTTAGCTTGCAAGTGGTCTGACATACAAGTAGACTGGTGTAATCACAAGTAAAAACTGTTCTGAGTAATTTAATGGTGAGATATACGGGTGAATAGAGACCACTCATGCAAATGTGTTGGGCAGGTCCATTCTAGCAAAATGGACCAACCCAACTGGTGCATTAGGTACTCTCCTGTAAATGAGGTAAAATTAGCTGGCTTGCTTTTCCAACAAGACACAAGAAGGGAGCCATGTTAGCAGGTAAGTCACTTGACTTCTACAAAAGGGATTGTCAGATGCCTACAACATTAGATGAAAATCATAAGTGGCAACCCAGACACATATGAATAAGAAATGATCAGCACTAAAAGTACCCTTCAGAATAACGAGTACCCGACAAACATGACATCAGCATCAGCAGATGTGAACAGAAGGGACAAGAAGGACAACCATAAAATTGCCGCAGTCTGTCTACCTTATATCAAGAGCATATTGGAAAAGATTCAGAAGATTTATGACCCATACAACATCAGGACAATATTCAGAAGCAGTTCCACTCTACAGAAAAAATCTCTGCCAAGTAAAGTGTCATGGGTCCTTACCTATAACTACAGAATGAACTCTTCCTAACACTATGTATACTACGCCTCTCAAGAGAGGGACGAATCGAGTCAAGCCGGTAGTAGTTCACTCCAAACCAGACTGAAAGTCATACTAACACCTTCCACATCTTGTATTATTATTTCGTGTAATATACCTTTGTTATTTCTACTCTTGTGTTTGTATTGTTCTTCCTTGGTCCTAACCTGGACCATAACATAAAGGCTAACACAGGGGAGAATATGGCCAAGAATTTAATGGTGAAACAGTAAGGCTGGAGGAATATCAAAATGAGAGACGAGACAATGAAATCAGGCATGGCTGATCATGTATGGAGGGAAAGGAGTAGTCATCGACCCCAGTAGAATGAAGTGAAAATACTGGAGAGTTAGATTTCTAAAAGAATTAGTGTATATATTAGGCTATGAGGACTTCCTTAGTAGGCTTAGCATAGAAATAAATACAATATGGGAGTCACTAATAAAGAAAGAAAGACAAATGTCAGCAAATCTTGAAGTGCAGTGGCAGTAATAAAAACACTGCCAGCAGTAGAAGTGGTAGAGACAGCCTAATCAGCAGAGAAGTTTAGGTCTAAGTTTATAATGGGACAGTGGCTTAGTGAGTAAAAGCATTGGTTTGTGAATTTGTTTGCATAGTGGTTGTGAGTTCAATCCATGGGGTAAGAAGGGTGTACTTGTACTCAATGGAAATAGGTGAGCTAAATAAAATAAAAACTAGATGATATCACTAGACATGAGCAATGGAAGAAGAGTGGTCTACTGTTGATTAGACAGAATTCCTCATAGGTTACCCAGATCAATATAAACCTGAGGAAGGCCAGAGGTCACAACAGCTGAAACGATGTGATAACCATAACAAAGATGAGGACAATAGCCTGAATATAAATAATGTAGATAATTAAAGAAAAATTTCATAATGGCTCAGAATTCAAACTAAAATGATTATTGTTAGATAATATTTGATAGAGGTGAGTTCGAATTCCAGTCAGATCCATTACATTCACTTATGTGCTTTAGAATGTTATGAATCCCTTTCTTTTCCCCCACCCCAGCTATGGGTAAATAGCAGGACAGACCGGGTCCTATAGCCTTGGGTGGCAACCAGTCTAGGAGAAAGTAACTATAAATTCAAAACTGTATATAGCCCTGGTGTAGCACATAATAAACAGCTGAAGAAAGGATCATCCATATTAACATGATGATCCCGACTGCAGTCAAATAATGATGATGATGACTGGATATTTGATAATGTTAAATATTATTGGATAATATTGGATTAATTATTTAATAATATTGTATAATATTGAATGAGGATTTGATAATATTTGATGGTAGAATAATACTGAATAATTTTTGGAACATAGTAAAAAATTATCTTTGTCTTTTTTTAGACCAAAGATGTTTTTTGTTTGTCATCTTTATCTTCTGCCAGATCCATTGTGAAGATTTTCTGAATTTAGAAATAAAATGCATTTTTCTGTTGCTTTTCTTTTTAATATCGTTGAGTTTTTGCATTTTTTTCTTCAAGATTTTGTTCGAAATGAGGGGTGCATGAAATATGTAACTCATTGACCTTTCAAGAGGTCGTGGCTTCTTCAGTTTTTATTTCTCTTTTCCATATTTCACAGGAGACTCCACATGTGCTGAGGCCATAAGATTTGTGGGAGTGGGGAGTGTTCAGTTCTCAATATGGCGCATAAAGTTCAAACATGAACATAAAATAAGACAAAGGAAATTTTAGAAGAAAAAACTTAAAAAATACAGATATGGAAAAAGAAAATATGTATATACTCATATTTTGGTCAGGAAATATAAGAAAATGCTACCGATGAAAAAGCATAGGCTGAACCAAATCTGGCACATGGTCATGTGCTTAAATGATTGCATTATGCTAATCATGAGGATATAAGAAGGGTTGAATGAAAGTTTTCATCGGGTGAAATAGATCTATCCCCATATGAGGTAATTTTGGATTTTATTATTAATTACATTGCTCTGTAAATACATTGAGCTCTTTTTGTGAATCAGTTTTAATATTTTATGTTACTATGATCAACTTGGATTATATATCTACAGATTTATTATCTTTACTATATATATATATATATATATATATATATATCAAGTATGTGGTGCAGTTCAATTTATATTATAATGAATCATTCATATAAAAAGTAGATTAGTGAAGTTAATGATATAAAATGGCAAAATCCTTTTGCAAACAAAATTTTAAAGGGGCATTAACCTGTGAATCACTCAATGCATGTTATTATCCATGTTTTTAAAAATTATAAACTGTATAAGGTCTTTTTTTAATCTGCAAGTACTTTCAACTGTACATTCAGTCATCCTTGGGCATGGAAATTATTTTGTTATTGGTAAAATTCGGTAGCGTCTGAGATGAAAAATTACCATATTAGTAAAAAAAATGCACTCTCTTAAATTTTCAAAAAATTCAACCTTAGCGTTGCGACTGCACACTCCAAAGGTTTGTGCCTGTTAACAATAACACATTTTTAAAAAAAAACATATTTTGATTCGCATTTAATTTTTCGTCTTAGATGCTACCGAATTTTACCAGTAACAAAATAATTTCCATGCCTGAAGATGACTGAATGTACAGTTGAAAGTACTAGGATATTAAAAAAAGACCTTATACAGTTTATAATTTTAAAATCAAGGATCATAACATTCATTGAGTGATTCGTAAGTTAATGCACCTTTAAAATTTTGTTTGCAAAAAGATTTCGCCATTTTATATCATTAACTTTACTAATCTACTTTTTGTATGAATGATTCATTGTAGTACATATATATAAGCATACATATAGTTAACACACTGACAAGATATTTTGTGGTTGGTAGTTTTTATGATGCCAATGACGACATTTCTTGTTTCAGATACATTTTCATCTGCTGGTGCCAACAACAAGTTTATTCACAATGATAATTTTAGTGCGAAAACAATGTTAAGATTTCAGTTGAAATCATAAATCAACTCATAGAAATTTTTTATTGCTTAAGTTGTCTATTATAAAATTGGCATTTGAAGTCGGCTTTCATAATTGACCTTTGGCAGTCAATGGGTTCATAGATAAATGCGTTCATATGACTTATCTTCTGGCTTGAAGTTTCACAGAAACACGACCCTGCTTGTCAGAGTAAGATAAATCTATTGCAAAGTCACTTTTATTATTTATTTTATTGATTGATTGATTTGTCTGTTTAATGGCACATACATTCTTTATGGGTCATTTAATGCTGAAATTTAATTTTCTTGAGACCTTCAAAGTAATACAGATATGATCTGTGTTATTCTCCTTTCACAATTGAATACATGGTAGATGATACTCAACTTTTCTGCATATAGATATTTGTGTGGACAATTAATCAAGGCAGTGATAAGTGCTTTATGTTGTTGTTTTCTTGAAGTTATATTTTGGAATACAGTATTGCTGATATTTTTACTATTAAAATATATTTTTATACTTTCATAATGTTTTGTTTTGGTTTGGGCTTCATTACCTGCCCATAACTGGAACCCTAACAGGTGCTACCACCCAAGGTTAGGGTGGACCTGGAAACAACAGCAATTAAGACGTGGTTCCACACTCCTCACAACATCCCAATCAGAGGCCTTGCTGCCAGATGTAGTTTACTGTCATACCCGTGACTATTATTTATGTTAAATATGTTACATAATAAAGAAGCTATTTGCTGATGTCAATCAAATTATACATCTGTTCTATACTAAATTTTACATCTGTTTTTTTTTTTTTTTTTTTTTTTACATATGTCTAAATTTAACATTTATAGCATTTTTAGTATAAGTAAAAAATGCTATAACATGGCAACACTTAATAAGAGATTATTTGATTACATGTTTGATTATTTTGTAACTTTTTTTAATTTGGAAGATAAGGGATAAGGCATCTAAACTTTTAATGATTTAATTTTTACTTGTAACTGACTGTATGGGTTTTTTATGTATGTATATAATAGTTTATATGTATATATATATATATATATATATATATATATATATTCGGGGCATATAATAAAATTTGT
>OZ010596.1:10694903-10734903 GCA_963932145.1 Acanthosepion lycidas
CTCTTTACTCTTAGATATGAAAGACAAATATGTGTTTGGTGTACGCCTGGTGAAACAAATACTCCAGTGACTACCAAGGGCACTGTTAAACACAATAAATAAAAAAAATCAATGTTTGGGATCCATTCTCAGCAGCAAGAATTGGTAATTTGTACAAAATCAAGGGAATCATAGACCAGCATCAATAGCAGAACATTCAAAGAATTCTATTACTCACTTGTCTTGGTAAAAATACAAAAATTGACTTTCTATTAGATGCATCTAATTTTTGCCTTGTATTGTGTGTGTATATATATATATATATATATATATATATATATATATATATATATATATGTTGTTAAATATAACAGACAATGAATGTCTATTAGGTTTGCTCATGAGCCACTCTAAGTTTCATGGAGAAAATAAAAACAAAAACTCTCCAACATATATATATATATATATATATATATATATATAAGTTTCATTAAAGATGACTGACAAATAGCAGGACCAACAGAGGTCTATAGCTTTGGATGGCAACTGGTTTATCACAGAAATAAATGGCAACCTACTGCAGGAAAAAATCTGCCTCGTCAGTCATGTATCAAAAGATACATGATTGCCTACATGTGTATCAAGCATGAACTAGTGATGTTTTCTGCACAAAAGTTTAGCAAATTTTCCAATAAAAAAGGTCAACAAACTTTGCACTCACATGTCATTTGTACACACTCACCAAAGTATGTGGAAGATGTACTAATAAAATTACTTGAAATATTGAGTAGCATTTTATATATATATATATATATATATATATATATATGAATATATATTCTGAAGAATAAAAACATTAAAAATTAAAATTTTCAGACACACTGTGTTGTATATTAATATTTTTTTGTTTTATTATATCAGTTAGGTCCCTCAACTAGTTTCGGCTAGTATAGCCATCATCAGGAGAAAAAATATCCTTGCTTGTTAGTAGCAGTGAACAACAGGAGTGAATGACTGTTTCTAAAGAAAGTGAACTTTAACTGTAGTTTTCATTTGTTTTTGTTTTTTTATTGTTAATTTTGTTCAGTCTTTGTGTTGGTCAAACGGCCTCTTTGAAGTTGTTTTTAAGATAGAGAATGGGAGATTTCTGGCTTTAAGAATTACCTCCTTGGTCATTTTGACAGTTTCAGATATACGTACATATATATATATATATATATATATGTATGTATGTTTCATTAAAGAATACTGACAAGGTACTGTAAGATTTTTTATTCAATTTTTCTTTTCTGGACATAAAGTGTGTAACAAATGTTCAAATATTCTATATATGAGTGCTTTCACTGATTCTTTTAGACATTTTCAGGAATGTTTTTTGTATCTTAATTTTTAACTGAAACCTTGCTGAATGTCAAATTAATTGGCAGCTTAGAGTATGCTTTCCTGCCACTGGGCAGAAAGGTTGCACTAATTCCAGAGGATGCCACAGCCAAAGTAATCCCCTTCTTTTGCCATATTTTTGCAAGGAGGAGCTTCATGACAAGTGTTTTACCTGTCCCTCCAGAAGAACAAACCACATTTCCGAAGGCAAATGGAGTCGAAAATGCTATTGTAAGATAATTCCTTGTCCTTAAGCAACTTTAGCTCATTTTTGCTGATATACTGTTCAACATCATAGGAAATTTTCTGAATTTATGCCTGTTGGAAGATTATTTTGAACTTTGCACACTTGGGGCAGCCTGTAAGTTTGCAATGAATTTCAACCCATAAAAACAATCCAACCTTTGATGTCAGTAAGTGCCCTGTTTATAAATTCATCACTGAATTCTGTATCAAAGCCATGAAACATTAGTTGCCCATGGTGCTTGAATTCTTCAGAAAGGATCTCTTTCTATTTCTCCCATAAAGATACAGATCACTAAGCTCACATAAGTGCAATAAAACAGTAAAGTGTTGTCAGAGACTTTTTCCTGTTCACATTGCAGCAGCCTCTGCAAGAGCTGCATCCCACTGAGCACCATCTTCCAGTAACCCATGTTTGAAGCAGTCTTTGCATGTGCTGCCAATGTGCCTATTAAACCTTTTTATGCCATTAAAGCACTTTGGATCTCTTTTTTCATGTAATAGAAACCACAGGTAGAAGTACTCCTGTTGGTTGGGGTGGACTGTACATACTCTGCCAAGACAATGGTCAAACTTGATGCCTGGATGACCATCAACAGTTTATACTACTTTTCCTCATGTCCATCTGTTGTCTTTCCATGTGTAGTCTGATGGTACTTGAAGGGTTTGAACCAATGAAATTCTGTCAAAGAATTGACTGGATAATTAGTAATGTTTGCATGAATAGGTCAAAGGTCATGTTCACAGTTCACCCCTTATTTTCAGGCCATGGGCATAGAGAGGGTAAGTGAGTAAGCACTAAGTATGTGGTTTAAGCAGACATTCACACAAATTAAGGGGCTGAGACGAGGCACGGTGGAGTAATGGATAGCAGCTCGGATTGAGGAATCTGAGAGCTGAGTTCAAATTCCACTCGAATCCATAACATTCACTTATGTGCTAATAACCTTGGGAAATGTACAAATCCTTTTATTACCCCCCCCATTTATGGGTAAATAGCAGGCCAGACCGGGTTCTATAGCCTTGGATTGAAATTAGTCTACTGCAGAAAGAAATGGCAACCTACTACAGGAAATAATATCTGCCTCATCAGTCATGTATATTTCGATACATGATTACCTAAACGTGTATCATGCATGGCACATAACTGACTGAAGGGGGCATTATTAGAGTTTACAGGCACAGGTCAAAGGCTGTGTTTGCAGTCATCCCCTTATTATGAGACAATGCACAAAATGTATTAAGGAATATGGTGATGAAAAGGTGAGCATTATGATCGTGGGTGAGAAGTGAATAAATATAAAGCAGAGTAGTTTACACCAAATAAGATGCGGGAAAGGAAGAGGAAGTAATAGTGTTCCTGCCCACATGTCAAAGGTCATGCTCACAGTTCACCCTGTGTTATCACACCATGGGTGGAGTAAAGTTTAAGAAGTTTAATTAAATAGCAGAAGTTTAATCAGTTTAATAGCAAATTTAAAGTGAATAAACTGACAAAATATTAGTTTAAAGCAATCCTTTAAGCATGGATAATATTATTGCCAAATTTGTAGCAAAGTAAAGTTTAATCAGTTTAATCAAATAGCAGAAGTCTAATCAGTTTAATCAAATAAATCACAAATTTAAACCAAATTAACTTGATACAAAATTAGTTCAAAACGTTGCTTGAAGCATAAGTAGTATTCGTGCAAAATTTGGAGCGAATTAGTTTGAAACTTGTAGAGGGAGCAAAGAAATCCCTCAAACAAATAATAAAAAGAAAATACACTACAAATAAAGTAAAATAAACTTTTGTTTATTTTCGTAAAAAAAATATATATAAGAATTATTTTTTTTGTACACAATGGAATTGTCCGTAAAGCTGTGATGTCAGCTTGTCGCTGTACTCCCTCTGGTCTGATGAGAGTTTCTATCTTCCTTATATCTGAATGATGAGGCTCCGGGGAGATTAAGAAATGAGTTTCTTATGTCGAGCCCTGATTGGTCAATAAATCATATTTTTGATCATGTGGTCCGCACTTTTGGGTGCGCCGTCCTTGTTTTTGACCCCACAGGTTATGGTAAGGAGAGAGTTCCCGCGCAATTGTATTTTTTGGATACACATGGTGTGAATTAATTTTTTATTGTGTGTATGTGTGTGTGGAAAGTAAAATAAGAAACAGCACAAACTTCAGAAGTTAATGGCAAAAAAAGGAATTTTATGCAGCTATTTGAGGATTTTTCATGATTAACATGAATATCCTTAAAAAAATTAATCAAGACAATTGTTTCGTCATAAGTAATGAACACGTTAAATTTGAAGAAAATTGCTTGTACATGTGAACTTAAAAGAAATAAAGTTGGTTTTGACTAAATTTAGAGCATAAGCTATCAGTGCGTTAAGTCTGAGCAAGATCAGTTGAAAACTATAGAAATGTATAATGGGCGTACACACAGACATCTTTTGTTATATATATATATATATATATGTGTGTGTGTGTGTGTGTGTGAAATATAACGGATACAAATGACTATGTTTCGTTGTCTGTTATATTTAACAATATATTTTTGAATAATGATTTACTCCCCCAATACACTAAATATGTTAATAAAACACAGATTAAAATAAAAGTAAATAAATAAATATATAAGATATAAAAATAAAAAAATAAAAATATATAAAAAACAAGCAAAATAATGTAACCCAAATAAATAAATAAATAGATAAACAAATAAACGACTTCCGGCAAAATAACCGCCAAAATAGACTACCCACAATGCAACACTGACCTATATATCTAAATATAGCGGAGAAAAATAACAGCCCTCGTGGCCTGACTATTACATCTAGCATGAAACAGCCTGTCACCTCTAAGTGTTGACTTCAATGTTCACTTTTATATTTACACACACTATCTCTGATATTGAGCTCTTTATCCCAAAATATAGCACACCCTAAGTGTATATTTCTTTATATATATATATATATATATATATATTACACAACAGAGAAATCCAAAATTACCTCATTAGTATAGTCTATTTCAAATGACACTGAGTACATTAGTTTCATTTAATAATTTAAAAAATTTAATATTTAACAAAGATAGCAGCTGAAAAATTGATAATGAGCTATTCCACTGCTATCTTTGTTAAATATTAAATTTTAAATCTCTACTTCTGACACTGAATACAATCCACCGTCTGGGTTGAATAAGACTGATATACTCAGCATCAGCTGAAATAGACTGTACCTATGAGGTAATTTTGGAGTTCTCTGTTGTGTAATTAATATGCTCTGTTATAATAAATAGATTGAGCTCTTTTTATGGATCAGTTTTAATATTTTATATTATTAGCATCCACTTAGATTATATACCAATGAATTTATTACCTGTACTATCTATCTATCTATCTATATATATAATTTTCAAAACTTGTAACACATTTATGCTATGCAATTTCACCTCTGAGATATTCAGCCTATGTTGGTTGTAGTCTTATATATTTAATCACTCTATATTTAAACATACCTCTCCTGTTCCATTTCATGTTGCCAAAATTAATATTTGTAAATTTTTTGATTGGCAACATAGAGAGCACTGTATTTAAATATAGAGTGACAAAAGACACAAGATGATAGCGAAAACAAGCTGAATATATTAGAGGTGAAAGTGTGGTAGCTTGATCAGACTTATCTCTTTTTACGATAATATATACCAATATTGCTCTATGACCTGTATTGAGTACTTTTTATAATCTACTGGAATTTGGCCAATATATATATATATATATATATATATTGTAACCCGGATATAAGAGAGTTGTCTATTTGGTCTATTTTGTTTAGGTAAGTATGGCTCTAATTTGGGACCAGATAAAATCTCTCTTATATCCGGGTCACACTGTGTGTGTGTGTATATATATATATATATATATATATATATATATATATATACAGGGTACGATGGGTAAATTGTCACCATTTTATATTTTTAATCTCCCGCATACATGTTTGGTTTTGATTTTGTCGATTGCACAGTATAGTAGGGTCAGTTAGGCAACTGTCTGTGAGAAAAAGAGAATCAGGATGCAACTCACTCTGCCAGAAATTTGGAAATGGCATACTGTGCTGCTTGGTATTTGCACCAAGACCTTCAATATGAACATTTCAGAGTGTTTAGGTGTCAATCTGAGGCTTCAGAAAGAGTCGGATGCTATATCCAGTCAACATCATGGTGCTTGGAGTGATCATCAGGTGACATTATGCCTCAATTCATCATCCCACAGAGCCTCAGGCTCAACACGGAGGGGCTTACATCAAGTGTCTTTGAGGAGATAGTGCTGCCCTGAGTCAAGAGGCAAACGACTCTGCATCATGCCACACAAGGAGAACCTAGTCATGGCTATCAGACAATTTCTGCGACCACATCACCCCTTACATCTGGCCACTTAATCCAACCAGACTGCAACCCCTCTTGATTATTATGTGTGAGGCGCAGTTGATCAAGAGACAAACAAAACTCATTGTAACATCAATGATGAACAACGATTATGGTTGCATTTACCATCTTAAACAAGGAGACCGTCCAGAAGCGTTGCAGGAGATTCTGAAGTTGGCTGGGGTTGAAGCCAATGGTGATTTTATTGAATAATTTTACTCTTTAGTATTGCAAGATATTTTTTGTGTAATTTTGGTAAATATATCTGTTAAAATGAGATGTCCGTGTTATTTTCATTTTTGCATAATTTAGATGACAATTTATCCATCCCACCCAGTGTGTGTGTATATATATATATATATATATATATATATATATATATATATATATAATATAGTGTGTGTGTGTTAATGCATGTTTCATTAAATAATATAGACAAGTTTATACCAACGGCTTCCCATAGGTAATACTACTTGTTTTCACTCTCGCGTGGTCATGTGTGACGTCATGAGCTTCCGTGCCTCGTATACACGAGTTAGTCGTTGCTTTGAAATTTTTCATGCAACAAAAACAGATTACCATTATTGTTTCATCCATGTATTGTCTGATGTATTGAAAAGTAATTGTCATCTTTGATAATGGCTTATGTAAGCCAAAAGCTTAGACTGGATTTAAACATGTATCAATATGGTGATTTCCTTTCATCTTTCAATGATAATGTTATTAAGCTTATCAGACAATATGAAAGGAACTTATTTAAAATAAAAAGACAAAACTTGTCTATATTATTTAATGAAACATACATTAATGAAAAATTTCTGCCTAAATATACGCTATATATATATATATATATATATATATATATATATACCTGAGAACTTAAATCATGTCCTTCAGTTGCTTTATCAGATCTTGAGTCTTATATAAATGTTTGGAATGGCATCCTACTTATTCAGGAATGTTTAAACTGTCATCTATATGCAATCATTTTCTCAGATAAATGATTAAAACTGGCTTTAGATAAATGAATGATTTTAGGTTCTAAAGAAGTCAATTCTTCATTCAGTCTTATAGAATTGCCCTACAGAATCACAAAGAACTGTACTAAATACCAAAAACCACATCACTTGAAGACTTACAATAACAACTAAAATAGGTAAAAAAAAATAATGATATCATCAAGATATTAACTTTCCATGTTACTAAAAACAAAAGGTTTGAAAAGAAACTCCTGCCTATGCTAGAAAGAGGGATAAATTAGTGCTCTTGAGAAACCTATTTTTCTGGAAAATTGTTTATAACATTTTGGGCTATCTTTTTTAATAAGCTGTGTTAATTTTGGGAATTAACGAGAAGAAAGTAAATTTAAAATTTGCTAATGCTTGTCTTTCAAATGACTTTCAATTTGGTAGCACTTGCCTTTAAAATTGTGATTAGGTGGTGTTGATAGGTAAATAATATTAATTCTCTCTATCTTGTATCAGCAAATAATTTCGGAATATTTTCTCATGCTAAAATTTCCACAATTACCATATAATCCTGCCTTGCTGGCAAATTTCCACAATTACCATATAATCCTGCCTTGCTGGCACTTAAACTGATTTCTTGTTCTTGGGTCTTTTGTTAATCATTACTTTTACAAATATCATTAATCAATTGTCAAAATCACACATATGGCGTTTTTGTGAGTCCACTGTTTACGCCAATTCTCGGATTTTTGAAAAAAGTAACTCGATCTTATTTTTAAGATAAAAAATAAAATCTTAGGGTATCTTCCTTTCCGTTCTCATTATTTTCTTGTGTAATTTTTATGGTTAATTAGTTAACTAATTACCATAGGTAAATAGTGTCACAATTGTCTGTCAAATAACTTTCAATTTGGTAATTTGAAATTGTGGTTAGGTGGTGTTGGTAGGATTTTCTTTAATGGAATCTTAGGAATAAAACAAACTCAAGGGTTTAAAATAAATAATATTTATTTATTAATATTTATTTAATATTTATTTTCTTTAGAGTGAGTCCTTTAGTATTCATCATAGCAAAAAGTTTGTTTGTAAGGTGGATATTAGTAGCAGTCAGGAGAAATGTCCATTAGTGGTAGTTTGAAGTCAGACTATGATAGTAGTGATCTTAGAAATAGGTCAGTGTCAATCTACTGTGATTTTCTCAGCCCTAAGCAGGGCAGAAATTTCATTAGCAAATGACCTCTTAACTGCTTCTTCAAAATCATTATTTGTAGCCCCGTTTGGTAACCCGGCTTACAGTTCATCAATACTTGAACAAACAAGTGAATATTAAATGAGGGATTACTTTTACTATACAACCAAGTCATAAATAGATCCTCCACATTTTGCCATAGAAGATTCCATATATTTTTTGATTATTTGTTAGCTGCTTTGCAAACTCAATGTTTATTAAATATTTAATTTTGTAACATTTTGGATTACTTTTAAAATAGGTGAAATTGACTTGCATTGTTAATTAGAAGAAAACCAATTTTAAAATTTAATAATGTTCAAATGTTGCTCTGTTTGACTTATATGAAATGACCCAGTGCATTGTCCGACAGAATTTGGTAAATCTGTGCCAAGTACCATTTGCAATTACTGTAATAGATTATTCTTCTATTTGTTGCATCCCTTCAGGATGTGGGTGATCATGGCTAGCCACAACTTCCTCTCCATTGTAACTCTTAACAATGTCTGATTTTTTTTTCTTTCACTTCTAATCCTTGCTCTGCCAGCAGCTCATTAGATAGATTATTTGGTGCTTTCTTCTGCCCTTCTTGGATTCAATATGTTTTTTTTTCTTTCTATTTTCTCTTAAACTTTGTTATTTCTCACATGTTCAGTCCATGGTATTCTCAGCCTCCTCCTTCTGTAGAATCACATTTCTATTCCGTCAAGTCTCTTCTTTATTTGGGGTGAGATTGTCCAATATTCACCTCCATATAAGAGAACTGAAAACTATTACAAATGGTACCTGTAATCTATTGATACGTATCTTTTTGGACTTAGTTTTCTTTATTAAACCAAATGTCCTTTCTACTATACATTATGACTTACTATTTTTTAATTCTTTTTTGGAAGTTTCGTCCTATTTTCATCTTCCAGGTCTTTTCTTTTCAAATAAAGAAAAATTTTAGTGAAAAAAAAAGCCAAAATGAAATTCTCTAAATTTATTTTTTTGCTTTTTTTCTTTTTTTTTCATAAGTTTTTTTTTTTTTCTTTCTGAAGTTTTTTTTATTTGCCTTCATTGTTTTCTTCTTCAAGTTTCTTCTTGTTCTATCTTTTTCATTTTTCTTGTTCTGTCTTTTTCCTCTTTCTGCTATCTCTTTTTTTTTCTCGTATCTCTTTTTATTTTCCTCATATCTCTTTTTATTTTTCTCGTATCTCTTTTTATTTTTCTCGTATCTCTTTTTATTTTTCTCGTATCTCTTTTTATTTTCCTCATATCTCTTTTTATTTTTCTTGTATCTCTTTTTATTTTTCTCGTATCTTTTTTCATTTTCCTTTCATTCATAAAGATTTCCTGTTTTTTTTTCACTTTTTCTATTTGGCTCCCACATTTGTGTGTGTGTAGCCCTTATTCTTTTATAATTTACTTTTTTCTTTCAATATTTCTCCTTCCATATCAACAAATCTCTGATGTCTTTTTCCTCCATGATGCAGTGATTAGTTCCATCTTTAAACACACCCTTCTTACATCCTGTCTGCAATTTTCTTACCCAAAGGTGTTACTTTTTAAAACTCTCTTCCGCACCAACACACACACACACACATACACATTATTTTTATAATTTTTTCTAAATATTTTCTGAACTCACTCATTTTACGATTTCTACTGAGCATGACAAAATTCCTCAACTTTATCAAAGTATTTATATTCATTTATATTCTAACCAAGGCCAGTGTAAGGGTCTCATGCCCCTTGTTCAATTTTTGATAAGGGACCCCCCCCCCACTCTACTACATCTCATTTTTTATAAAGTAGCATTCATATAAAATACATATTTTATTGCAACCTAATTATATATAATAATGGATCATATGCAATATTGGTGAATAATTAAATTAGAAAAATTGAAAATAAATACAATGTATCTAAGTAGAAATTAGAGACATTTAATAATAGATCATTCTATCTTAAATAAATCAATATTTTGCAGTAATAGTTAACATCATGTTGAGATTTTCTTGTTATTTTAATAATTTTAGGATATTCAACATTATAGATAAAGAATTAGTAAATTTTATATAGTGTTTTTTTTTTTTTTTTTTCGAAACTTACTATGAGCAAAACAAATTCATGGATTTAGACCAGTGGTTCCCAACTGATTTTAGGCCATGCCCGGCTTTGGTATTTCTAAAATTCTGGTGCCTCTCTCCCATAATATTTAATTCTTACATATTCAAAATGTTACTGCAGTTCACGTGAAGGAAGCTAAAAAAGCCATGAACTTGGCAACAAGCCTCTAAAGACCATGGCATCCATGAAAGAAAAAAATTAAAAAAACAAAAAGACAATTAAATATATATAGTTTCAAAACATATAAAGAACTGAAAGGTAGAAATATAAAATATTTGAATGAAAGCTTATTCTGTAATATACTTTGATTATTTTAATCATGAAATAATAATGTCAATAAAACTGACTTCTCTACAAGATGTATATTTGAAAAGAATACATCAAGGAAACCAGACTCTCAACAAACCTGCTTTACCAAAATACATCAATGAAATATAATCTCCTAGAAACTGATTTCTTACAAAGAATACATTTTCAAATTCATACAAATCTATTCGAAAAATCTGTATGCTGTAAAACAAAATAAACCAAATCAGTCCATATCGCTATCTCTGATATAGCTTGAATAAAAGTGAAACGTGTGTGACGTCGTCCCCTGGTCGCAGCGCCAACCGTGACGTTCTATCCTAGTCTACCACGGCACCAACTGTGATGTCCCTAAACAGCACCAATTGTGATGCCCTCGCCGCGGCGCCAGCCGTTCGCTCCTCGCTGCTCCGTTCGGGTGTCGCTGCTCCAAATGTGACGTTCTAACCTTTTGGTGATTCGGGTGGGAATCTGGTTAGATTTGATATCAGCCTCGTCGTTCCCAACTCGCTTCCAACGCCTGGTTACCAAGGTAACTGCACTGATCCCCCAGTCCGCCTACCCACGTTGTGAATTGATCTTAGACAGACGAGATCAAACAGTGGTTGGAGCCGTACTGCAAACCGAGTTCAACGGGGGTGATACTACACAAATATGCATAAAAGACAATAAAATGAAAACTCAAAAGTTCAAAGTATCAAAGAAAAAGGTAACAACTTTTATGTTTAGTTGTTCGATACATAGGACTGCATCTATCTCCCGACCCGTTCTATGGATTGTGACACGTCGTTTTCCACTAGGCAAGTTTTAACACTTCAAGTTGTCTGCTCTCTAAGAAATTGGTGTTTCGGTGGGTCTTTGGACGAAAGTCAAAAGAAAAACTTATTTCGGTGATCTGGATCTAAGTTGCTCTTGAAAATAATTGTTCTTGGGTTGAAGAGGGTTCGGAATGTGCGTGAATCTTGGTCAGCTATCTGCGAGGCTTGCTTCAACTGAAGACTGACTCTGGGAACTGCTGGAACTCAACTCCACTCTGCTCGTTGTGGCTTCGTTTATATGGGCGCCGACCAAAACCGGGGTGAGTTTGTCAGCGCCAGGGGGTTCCTCGATAATTCTAAATACATATCCACCTCTCTGGTTAGGAATTTCCACCTTTTTCCATTTTTGGGAACCTTTCCTCACTCCCACCTTCTCATCATACTTCAGAGGGGTGTGAACTGCCCTCCCCACATCTTCGTAGCAACCTCTCTTACTCATCCTCCAGATGGGCTGCAACAGCCTCCCTCGTGCGTCACGTGATCACCACTCGACCAATGATGTCTTGGTCGGGCGTGGACGAATCCGCGGCTTTGTTTCAGGAAGAGAAAAAAAAATATCTTGCTTAACTAAAAAAAAATTATCTCTTCTCTTTCCCTTTTCTTCCTCTTAATCGCCGTTATCATTTCTCTGGCCGCGAACGGGACAATATGACAATGGCGGTCATAACTCTTGTTCTACACGTGGTTTACGTCAGGTATTTTATCGCTAATTATCAGAATGTGTGGTCTTCCTAACACGGTCTCAAAAAGAAACATCTCCAAAGTTTCAGTCAGTCTGTCACCTCGAAGAAAGAAAAAAAAAACACTTCTAGGTTCCCATTCATTTTCCTTCGGTACATATTTCTGATAACATAATTTTATATCTGTCCAAAGTCCCTTTAGTTGCCTGTTTTTCGTCACTTATCGAAATAACATTTTCATTTGAATTTTTTTTTCCTTTGGCCAGCCGGTCTGTAGTTGATAATAAGATGTCTTCCCGTACCAATAGTTTGTTTTCATATCCTTAGATAACACAGCCGATGCCAAAACATATATGATTCTTTCCTTCTTTCCCTTTCTTTTTACTCAGAATTTCCCTGTCATTGTAATGACACTCTTTCGCCATTTGTTACTTATCAAAATATCCTTTTATCCATTGTCTCTTAGCCGTGTGTGTGTTCTTGCTTATCACTCACGATTCGGTCCTTAGCCTCTCCTTTTCTTTTCTTTCTTTTCCCTTTCTGCCTCGTTAAATGGTGCCACACATGTTAGACTGATAAATATTTCCTATTTTGTTCTTTATCTTTATATATATATATATATATATATATACATAATATCTTACATTAATTGCACAACTCCAAGTTTCATGCCAAATCAATTTTCAGATTTGAAAATTGAAAAATTTCAAACTTGACAATTGTTTCGACATAAAACTTGGAGTTATGCAATTAATGCAATTAGTAAAAGATATGTGTATTTCTTAATATATATATAAATATATATATTAACTAGCTCTGTTACTTAACATTGAGCACTGTTTTTTCTTACACTATAGAATATTTATATGTATTTGTATATGAGTGCTTGCTGATATACCTACCTATATTTACACATTCAGTCATATATATATATATATATATATATATATATATAAAAGGCTCAAACACTGATATTCCATTATGTTATGTAATTCCATAATAGTTAAAATGTTGTGATAATAACAACAAAGGTGAGGATATTAGTCTGAATGTATTGTAAATATTGATAATTCCTCATTCCAGAACTGCAGTTAAAAATTTATAAACTACTTTTAATTTTCCGTTTTATCTATTTTTAGAAATTGCTAATATTAATACTCTGTACACGCTATCATAATAATTTAAATAAACATCTACAAACTTTCATATATGTGTTAATTACTTCAAAATTGAAATCATAATCACGATCCAAATCATCAGATCTACAAATTCTAAAAGAAATTAGAAAATATAACTCTGGGTATAAAAAACAAAATTTATAGTGAGATTGTATTATATATATATATATATATATATATATATATATATATATATTGACCACTAATATTCTATATATATATATATATATATATATATATATATATATACACAGTGTAACCCGGATATAAGAAAGTTGTCGGGACTGGATAAGAAGTCTCTTATATCCGGGTTTCTCTTATATCCGGGTTTGTCTATTTTGTTTAAGTAAGTATGGCTCTAATTTGGGACCAGAGAAAATCTCTCTTGTATCCGGGTTTCTCTGTGTGTGTGTGTGTATATATATATATATATATATATATATATATATATATATATATATGTGACAATAAAATATTGCTTTAAAACATATAACACTACAATTCTCCACAACTCTGAATTTCATACTCCAGCAATATTCAAGTGTTGGGAATTTCAAAGTTATAAAGCATATTCAGCCTTAAGTACCTGGGGTGAATGAATTTGTAACAGGGTTGAATGTTGAGGTCGTTAATGTAAGTTTCCTTATTGTTATATGTATCTGTAGTTGATAGAGGATTCCTTTTCTTTTTTTTTCTTTTATACTGAAAAAGAATTCAATAAAATGAATAACATAGAGAATAAAACTTTGAAACCCGTGTTGACATTAATGACAAGAATGGGTATTTTTCTTTTGATGATGTTAATTAGAATATTGGTATTGTTTGTTAAAAATATTCTCAGTATTATTGTCTCTTTTGTTTCTTTAAATGTTCGCCCTGGGTATGACGATAAACTACATCCACGCCCAGAGTAAGACAATAAACTATGTCCAACAGCAAGGCCTCTGATCAGGAGGCTTTGAGGAGTGAGGAACCAACTCTTAATTGCTGGTATTCCCAGGTCCACCCTGACCTGGGGTAGTAGCATCTGTTAGGGTCCCAGCTATGGGCAAATAGTTACCTCTGAAACTGAGGTAAAAAGCATTATGAAAGTGTAAAAATAGGTTTTAATACCAGAAATACTTTGTAAAAAGATTATTACCAGAAATATATTTTGGAAAAAAAATATTAACAGCAATACAATTTTGAGAAAAAAATATTACCAGAAATAGATTTTTGACAATACAAATATATTATAAGGAAAAAAAGTTGTCAGCATTAAATGACCCATTGAGGTTGATATACCGTAAAACAAAAACCAAACCAAATCTTTTAAAGTTTGTGCTTGCTTGTTTTTGCTTGTTCTGAGAATTTTGTTGTTATGGGTAACCTTTGAGACCATCAACTGTTGATTTTTATGGAGCAATGGTGATACATCTGTGTTGTTCCTTTTTACTACTGCTACTCTACTCTACTAACCTTACTTGTGGTGGAAGGGTTGTTTTTATGATGAAGTTTCAGATTTTTAGAATGATGAAATATCCTTATCATTCTAGTTCATAAAAAAATTCAACAACCCATAAAATTATGGTAAATTTTCAGATTAAGCCATGGAAACTAATTGTAATGAAAATTTCCATTCTGGTGTAAATTTGCATGCTTATTTTGAAAATAACAATATATATATATATATATAATGTAATAATAAGATAATTGAGATAAGCTTATTAACCATTACACTGTGTTGGGGTGCCCAAATAGTGATTTTCCAAGCATAGCTTGGATGTGGCACAAGTAAAAGGCACCAAGTGAGGATTGAACTCACTACTCAGCCATAATTGTTCTAGTGAGACAAGCTTGATAACCATTACACCACCTCAAGATGCCTATATATATGGTACTTAATGGAAAGTGTTCAATATCAGTGATAGAGATAACATATTTAATTGGATTGATGTGAGTATGTGACCCTGAGTTTAACGTTCTTTAAATTTGTCAGAATATATATATATATATATATATATATATATAGAGAGAGAGAGAGAAAGATATGATATATATACATATATAAAATGTGTGTTTTGGGGTAGAATTTTTTCATTAATGTATGTTTCATAGACAATTTTCTCCATTTATTTTAAACAAATTCCTTTCATATCGTCTGATACACTTAATAACATTATCATTGAAAGCCAAAAGAAAATCACCATATTGATACATGTTTTTTTTAATCCTAAGCTTTCAGCTTACATAAGCCATTATCAGAGATGACAATAACATTACAATAAATTAAACAATACATGGACATAACAACAATGATAGTCTGTTTTTTTTTTGCATGGAAGACATATTTTTTTAAGGCATGCTATATTTATGGGATAAAGTGCTCAATATCAGACAGAGCATATGTAAATATAAAAGTGAACATTGAAGTCAACACTCGGAGGCGACTGGCTGTTTCATGATATATATGTGTGTGTGTGTGTATTAGATAAACCTAGTGAGCCAAACAAACCTATCCAGATTTCACCTAAATGGATCGTCAGGGAAAGCCGGCTTTCCCTGACGATCCATTTAGGTGAAACCTGGGTAGGTTTGTCTGGCTCACTAGGTGTATCTAGGTCTGCTCTATGGTTGTATTGAGCTCTTTTATTAGTTAGTTGTTTACTCGTATCGGGGTTTTTTCTTTGGGCTTCAAACCTGTATCTGTGCGATTTTTTTCGACAGACGTCCATGTTTCTAGCTCTTTCTTTTTTTAAAACCTTTTTTTCCATCGAGATTGATTTGATTATTGGCAAATCAAAAATTCGAGGGTTTTTCGAAACAAGTATAGTTATCTATATTTGTATATATATATATATATATATATATATATATAAAAGGCCATCATTGTACCTCAACAGTTACTCATAACAAATTTTCAAAATGTCCTCCACTTCCTTCTACACACACATGCACCTGTCGGATCATTGACTGGTGGACCCTTTCAAATACTCCCACATGATTTTGAGTGATTTCACAGGCCCCACTGATGAGTTGATGAAGCACCTCTGCTTGATTAATGTCATCTACATAAACCAATTTGTTTTCTCAGAGATAAATAGAAAACTTTAGGGAGAAGAAACAATGATAAAGGAGACGGTGTGGTGAGGAGGAGAAAGGACAATAAAAGAACTGGCTTCAGGAAGACAGAACATCGCGATTGTTGCTGCTTTGAAATTTTAAAAATTGTAGATGGCAGAGAATCAAGAAACAGAAAGAGTTCCAGAAGTGAGAAGTGCATGAAAAGAAACTATTAGGATAGAACTTACATTTACATCTTGCTATGTCAACCATAAAACGATTGCCGTACACTTAAATTCGCACAGCTGAGTTACCAAAGTGGAGAGTTCATTAGACTTAATATTAAATTCGAGCTCTATTTTGAGGTTTCTAACGGTAGGGAATCTCCAGCACAAACATGCAAACACCATCCCCTGTCGTTTTATTTATTCATTATCTTCTGTATATAAAAACTATTTACTCTTTCTCTCACACATGTAAAGAATTAATGTGTGAGATGGAACTAAGGTACATTTAGCATTTAATTATGTTGCTAGTAATTAATTTACTTCATTCATTGACACATGTGTACTGTATTTAAAGTGACATAATTTCCTGAAATGTAAATTTCCTTTTTCTTACAACAAATTTTATTTGTTTTATTGTGCTATCAATTTGTCATCTCTTATAAATGGGCAAGCAACATTTCTGAAATTTTGTTTTATTTTGAAAGAGTCTAGTGAAAAATTAATTAGAAAAGTAATTTAGAAAATTTGTGTTCTTTTAAAAATTAAAGTAGCTGTTCTCTGACAAGACATAAAAGAAAAATCTTTCTTTTTTAATGTCTTCTCTTGATTTTAAACTATTTCCTAATGGTCAGACGATATATGCTGAGAAAGTTTTTTTATAAAATAAGAGAAATAATGAGGAAAAAGATTACCTTTTCCACTTGTGAAAAATTTGATAATGAAAATGCATTCTGTTAAGGGATCAGTTCTCTTTCTTGGTGATCTTTCATGCAGATAAAACTCAGTGACCTTTTAGTGTTTAATTATGTTTAATTATGTTACTAGAAATTAATTTGCTTCATTAGTTGACATATATGTACTGTAAGGTGGTATCATTTCCAGAAATATATATTTCCTTCTTTTTTTTATAACTTATGCATAGCAGATTGGTAAACAGAATTGTACCTATCTGCATACATTAAGCAGAAGAGAAATAAAGTGTATATTAAAGTAAGAAACAAAAGAGAACTTGACTAATGATCATGTCATAGAACAACACAATACAACAATATGTAATGTAATAACAAAAGTATGCAGGTGTAGGGTTTAAGAAAGCTTTATTCGACTAAGAATACAAGGTTTACATATAGTGTCCTTTTACAGTCCCAGTAAAGAGAAATAGCTCTCTCAAAGAAGAAAGTAGCAAAAGAAGGGGAGACCACTCTTGATTATTCATAACATGTAAATTTCCAAAATTCATAGTTTCACCAATGTGTAGTCTTTTATAAATGGGCAAATGCCATTTCTAAAAAGCTTTCATTTTGTAACCTTCATTTGCTTGAAATGTGATTGATTAATGTATTAATTTATGTCTAAGCATGTAGCATAGTGGTTAATGGTCCAGAGAGAGGGACTGAAGTTTCAAGTTCAAATATCAACTGAGGCCATTGCTTTCACTTTCAAGTAAATACCCTGAAAATTCTTCATATTTGCCTTCTTACTATCTTAGCTACTCTCTGGTCTGTCATCCATTTGCACAAGCTTGCTAGTTTTATTACTCATTATTTCTCTCTGTCTCTCTTGCCTTTAATGCATCCTCTAAGTGTCATATTCTCCAAACCTTTTTTCCTCATTATGTTCCCAAGTATCTTTCTGATTGTAAGTGTCTTTTTTGTTTTGATTCTCCTTAAAACTTGTTACATATACATGCCATCCATATTGTTCTCAGCATTCTTCTGTACAACCGCATTTCTATTGCCTCCAGTTTTCTCGTCATATGTAGAAAATTGTTTAGTATTCACTGACATATATACATGTATAATACCCACCTCCTCACTATTAAGTATTGTAACAAAAATAAATTTAAAAGCATTCCTATGTCTCCCTTCCCTCTCTAATTTTGACCATGTCTTTCTATCTCTCACCACTCTCTATATCACCTTACATAAGCTTAATACTACCCTTCATAAGTGTAAGTTTAAATTCAGTTTTTCATGCTTGGAAGTGTGTTCCGATGATCAGGGAAAAAGAAACTCTCTGGTAAAATAAATTATAACAATGAAACCTTTAAGTGGTCTATTTTTCTTTAAATTATATATATATATACACAAAAAACACACGCACTTACTTAATTGAAAAAACCTCTTTAGTTTCCTTTCTTTCACCATACAGTCAATATTAAACCCACTGGAGTGACAAGGTGTAATCAATGTCTATTTTTCCTTAGATTAGGTAATTTACAGTGGTGTGCAGTAATATGAATCTATTTCAATGAATATGATGAAATTTGTTTGGCATTGAAAAGTACTGCATCATCCGTGATTGCATCAGATTTTTATAACACCCAGACATTATTGTCTTGACTATCGATTAGTTGTCCTATGGCTATTGTTTTTGTGATGGACGTTACACCGAGGAAGTGTATAGAAATTGTAATGCAAGCCTTACCAGTGAGAAAAATCAAAGTACTATAGACTGGCCTGGAAACTCTCCTGATTTAAATGCAATCAAGAATCTGTGGTCAATCTGTAAGGAACGACTTCATGGAACGAACATATGAAGTACTAACATATGCACTGGGTCATGTTTCATTGGAATAATATGGAATTATTCGTTTTGCTTCAATTAATTTGCATAAGGGTGTATATATATATATATATATAGAGAGAGAGAGAGAGAGAAAGAGACATAGACATATATCCATATATATATCTATATATATTTATATATATATATATAGACATAGACATGTATCCATATATATATATATATATATATATATATATATATATATATATATATATAGAGAGAGAGAGAGAGAGACATAGACATGTGTCTATATATATATATATATATATATATATATATAGACACACTTTTCTTTGTTTCTAATTTCTAATAAAGGTGGTAGAGAAAAACAACTTAATGCCCAGCTACTGGTTGAATGGTGGGTAAACAGGTTAGTTAGATCCAGTGAGAGGACCCAAAGAGTGTGAGTTCAATATCTAGTTAAGGCGGTGGAGAACTTGGAGAGGGGAATTAACAGGAGATAACTGATAACAGACATCCATTAGACATGGCACGTGGAAATAGAACAGTCTACCCCAGCGAGTAAAATAAAGGGTTCAATTTGACATTCCAACCACCTGAAGAAGGCCGGTGTGTACAATGGCTGAAACGTGATAAATATGGCAACAAAGATGAGGATGATAGTCTGAACAATGTAAATAATCTACGTAATACCTCATCTTAGGAATATAGACAGATAAAACTTATATCTATATTTTACATCTAACATCAAACATTACATACCAATTATTTGCGAATTTTGACTCAGGAGCTCAGGCAAAAGGATTAAAATTGTTCAGGAATGCGGGGCTCCAAGGGTTAACCTCTAGTGTCGGCCATTATTTATCATACATATTCTTTTAATATGCACCTCTTACTCTCTCCTTGTATGTCCTTACAACAACCTCATTCTGAAACCTTCTACCTTGAGTGGCTCTTAGACCTTGTATTGGGTCAACAATAGTAAAAATATCTGCCTTGTCTATGAGGTTTGGTAGTTTTCTACGATCAACACAGGGGAGCACTTTCTAAAAGATTTTATCTTTTCTTCAAATAATTCAGGCTTGCTGCTTTCGTCTCTAAGCTGCAATAATTTGTATGTCAGTTTTTCTTTTATGATGTGTCATTTTCTCTCTTTCCTTTTTTTTCTTCTTTTTTTTTCTTTACCTATGCTCTTTTTTTCTTTTCTTCTCAATCCTTCTTTCTTTTGTTCTTTCTTTTCTTTCTCAACAATCTTCTTCCTTCGTTCATTAAGATTCGATAAGATAACATGATTCTCAGAATCCTGTTTGTTTGCATTTCATGACAAGATCAGGTTTATTCATCAATGACAAGACTAAACCAATTAAAAAGGGCAGCTCATCAATTCCTAGTCTCTTTAAATCAAGTACCTCTTCAGGATACGCATAGTTCAAGTGTCAGGTGTTTGTGTGTCAATAGAGAAATTAGATTTCGAACTATGAGTTAAGCAAAAAAATATGCCATCTTAACCATTTTGGTCTTTAGTAGATTAGTGAACATATGTCTTTTCTGTTGCTTTTTTAAAAGCTAGCCAATCACAAATTTAATTATATACATATATATGAGTTGAAGATCAAATGCAGATCAAATATGGATCAGATGATGACAGGATGATAAAATAAAGAACAAATAGGAAACATATCTCAATCTAACATGTTTCACTTATATTAAAGCAGAGATTGAGAGAAAAGAGACATTTTATCATATATATATATATATATATATATACATGGTGCTATATATATATATATATATATATATATATACATGGTGCTATATATATATATATATATATAAACATTACATGCAAACTATTTCTTATTTAACAGTTAAAATATTTAAACCTTGAAATTGGCTAAATATATTGCCGAAAGCATTCAGATAAAAAGAACACTTATAAAGGATAGTTTCTATTAGGTTGGTGCAAAAATAATGTCGTTTTCTTACATATGTTAATATGTGAGAAAACGACATTATTTTTGCACCAACCTAATATATAATTTATCATCTGAAAAGAAAAAAAAAATTATTAGATCGTATGAGAAATTGTATAAAAAAGTAAATAAAAGCACCTTGTCTGCCATATTCAATGAAATAATATATATATATATATATATATATATATATATATATATATATATAATATGATTCCTTCGCTACATAAGAGTTCTCATGTTTCAAAAACGAGAGCCGAAATCATCCAAATAATTAATAAAATTAAGTTGGATTGTGGTGTTTAGTCCCGTTTCATCTTCAAGCGAAATTCTAGGAATCGGCTCTCGTTTTTGAAACATGAGAACTCTTATGTAGCGAAGGAATCATATTTTTAAACAAAAAATATTATTATAATATAAGCTCTACTTCTGTATGGAGCACTGTCTTCTTAAAAATAAAAACAAAAATACTAAGGAACCCCGGATTATGCACCCAACGTGTTCTTTTCTATTTTCTGCATACCTGCACAAGGATACATATATATATATATATATATAAGGATATTAAAACATGTTAAAAATCCCTATGTTAAGCCCCCTTTTAAATTAAATGTTACAGACAGTGGAATTTTACCCCATTTGTTCTCATTTCACCTGGAGATATCTATATATATATATATATGTAAATAAAGAACAAATAGGAAACATTTAAGAGTCTAACATATTCAATAAATACGAAACATGTCAGATTGATGAATATTTCCTCCTCTTTATCTTATTATTCAGTTAGATTCCAGTCTGTAGTTTAATCCAATTCACAATTGTGTATTGAATGTTTTTTATGTCTGAGCACTTTTCAGTTATTCTTTTTGCCATTATCAAGGATGTTTTTATTTTTCCTTTTAAGTGAATGCATGAATTCTTTTTTGTAGATATCTACAGTTATAAGAATATTTTATATCCCAAACACGAGCAGTACGTGGAAGCCATACTCATAAATGATATTATTGAATACTGGCTTTTTCTTTTTCATTAATAATCCTACAATTATTTTAAACCTTTTTTTACATGTGGATTAGACTATTATATTTTTATTATCAACGAGTATGGTTTGGTAGGTCTCCATATGTATTTAAATGAGACCTAATTGAGCTATGGTCAGAAAGACGTAGATGAGTTGTAGTATATCCAATATAATTATTTAAAAATTTTGATTGGTCAGGAACATAGTTCCCTAAGGAAAATGTTTTTAGTAAATAATATTGGTTCTCTGTAATTTGGATCTTGCAGGTGAATGTTATTGTTGTTAACGATGAGGTTAGCAGTTTCAAATTTTTATATTAGATCGTTAATTTAATTTTCTTGTTTTTGTTGCCTGGAGTTATATATTTCTTTATAATGTTTCTAAGGGTAGGTTATATACATGCATACATAAATTGCATATATTTTGGCAGTATGTTTTCATTGAAACATGTTTCATTTAATAATTTAGACAAGTTTATGCCTACTTATTTTTAATTGAAAATAAGTAGACAAAACTAAAATTATTCAATGAAACATATCTCCATATATATATATATATATATGTGTGTGTGTGTGTGTGTGTGTGTATTATTATAAAAGTGAACATTGAAGTCGACACTTTCATGCTAGACGCCTGACCTGACGATTGCATCTAGCATGAAACAGCCTGTCGCCTTAAGAGTATATTTCTTCATATATATATATATATATATATATATATATATATATATATATAATAGAATTTTGGAGATTTATGCAAATCATTATTGTAATTCATCGAGTCTAGAGCAATCCTCAACAGAAAGTACTGGACAGTCATTTCATCCTATTTTGGGACTCATCAGCAGTGTGCATCCACTACCAAGGTTTAAACCCAAACCATTTCGATACTATGCAAGCGTCATACCAACTGTACCAATGGGCCTCTGTGACGAAGAAGAAAATGAATAGACTTGATATAGCGCCGCCACTCACAAATTCTGTGGTGATACTCATCCAAGTATTCGTAACCCAACATATTGTGCCCCAAGAGGCACAACTTTCCTTTCCCCTGAACCGCTCAATCACAAAGCATTATCTGGATTAAGCAAGGATATACAAGTAATAGAATTTTGGGGATTTAGGCAAATCATTATAGTAATTCATCAAGTCTAGAAGAATCCTCAACAGTATGCAGAAAGCACTTCTTTGGATTATATATATATATATATATATATATATATATATATATATATATATCCCAAACCACCTGAGAGGTGAAACTGCAGTAGCATAGTGAGATAATTATATCTTTTTAATAAAAGCTTTCTTAATATTGATCTACAGTTTATGGATTGATGACTTTTTTGAAATCTGCTAGAACTGGTCATTTTCAAAGTAAAATTTGTCCCATAATTGAGTTAAATGAGTTGATATTGTAAGACAAAATGGAAAAAAGTTTATTTGTCACATGTTTCATCTGTTAGGACTTCATCAGACTGAGTTTGCTAATGTTGTTGTGACTTCACATGTGCATGAATGACAGACACTGGTAGTTTCAAAATATTTTTAAATAATTTTTTGCAATCTAGCCAAATGTCTCAAAGAAACTTACAACTGAATGTTAGCTCTATCACTCATATTGAGCGCTTTCCACTAAGTACTGCACATATAAAATAATATATATATATATAATTATTAATATTACTTTTTATTCTAAACGATATTTTATTTCTTTCAGCCTGAATATTTGAGAAATCTTATGAAAGAAAAACGCCAGAGCACATTTTTCCTTAATAAGGTTTCTCGAATATTCAGGCTGGCAGACGAGATAAAATAATGTTTAAAATAAATATACTGTCTACTCAAATACACCAGGTAGATCTGTATTTTGTTTTGTTACTTTTTCTCTATTAGCTCATGTATCGCATTGTGCTACTGTTTTTGATTTGTGATGATTGGCAATATTATGTATGATCCTAGTCTTAGTTTTATTGTTGAGAAATTTGAGATTAGCACACTATCAATGTTTTTTTATTTCCTTATCAGTGAATTCTTTAATTTCCTGATCAGATTGACATTTATATACTTGAAATTCTGATTAAATGGATTAAATGTGAATTACCAGTATGTGTTTATATGCAAAATATCTCAGTAATCAATGTTTATATAATTGTTTTTTTTTTGTTGTGCATCCACACATACATATGCCTTTCCTATTTTTGTTGTGCATCCACACATACATAAGCCTTTCCTATTTTTGTTGTGCATCCACACATACATAAGCCTTTCCTATTTTTGTTGTGCATCCACACTTACATATGCCTTTCTTTCTTTGTTGTGCATACACACATTCATATGCCTTTCCTATTTTTGTTGTGCATCCACACATACATATGCCTTTCCCCAGAGTTAGTGTTAAGCCTTTTCTCAGCTAGTGTAGTTAAGGAAAAACAAACAGCTTTCAACGAATTTTAAATCTGGTTTACTGTTTCTATCATGCTGCTTCACATTTCTACTTGAATTAATACTGAAATTTTACCGAATTTTCTTGCGTTGAAGATTTTTTTTATTTCCCTGAAAGATGTCTTGAAAATTTACCCTACATCCTAGAGGTCAACGTTTAAATCTTTCTTTGATTTAGTTTTTTAGAATTTTTTTTTTTAATCAAAAAAGTCCGTCGTCAAGATTTAGGTGTGTTGGCAATGCCGGTAAATCATATAAGTTCATTAAAGAAAGAAGGTGAAATTTTGTTCTTGCATGTGAATGAACAACTTTTTGAAGATTGTGCATGTGTCTGTGTGTCACAAGTCGTCTAAGAAAAACTAAGAAACTCAAAGAATTAAAATGAAGAAAAGAGACGATTTCTAAAGTGGATCAAAGTTGGGAAAGGTTTATTTTGTCTGCAGGGTCACTTTCGCTTAGACGACAAGAAAGGAATCGAATTAGGCCAAAAACTGTCAAGTCAAAGAATTCTGGGGATTCTAACATTGAAGAATGGATGTTAATGAGACGGCACGAAAGTTGTTGCTACAAACTGTGGCTGCACAATGAAACGAAATGAGAAAGTGAAGGAAAATACACACCAATAAAAACACAAAAAAAATTGACCTTTTTGTAAATGAGAAAATAAAAAAATATACTCCAATGGCAATATATCGAAAAAGAGTATGCGCACACACACATTATTGATTTAAACACACAGTGAATGCTGACTAATATACGATATACCTAAAAGTGATCAATAATATGTAGAGTTTAAAATAAACATAAAAATGATAACATATAAAATACCTTAGCTACTCAAGTAAATGGTTAGGGGTCATCGGGCTAGGTTATGTTGGCAAATATGGCACCTGGATAAAGTTCAAATCCGTGTCCGTATAAAGCATATAAAAAAATTAAGGTTCGTATTTAAAACTGACATTCACTCTTTAAATACGGAGAATTCAGACACAATATTATGAAAATATAACCCAACCTGACTATCCCTGACCATATGTGAGAAACTTGTGTAGCTAAGGTGTATTATATTTCCTAATTTTTGTGTTTATAGGTGTCCATGCATGCATACACACAAATATATATATATATATATATATATATATATATTATATATATATATATATATGCATGTTTCATTCGATAATATAGACACCATATTGATACATGTTTTTTAATCCTATCTAAGCTTTCGGCTTACATAAGCCATCATCAGAGATGACAATTACATTACAATAAATTAAACAATACACAGACATAGCAATAATGATAGTCTGTTTTGTTTGCATGGAAGATTTCCAAGCAACGACAAACTCATGCATACAAGACGCTGGAAGCAAAAATTGCACCGCTGCCTATGACATCAGTCATGACCACGCAAGAGTGAAAACGAGAAGTGTTAAATATAGGAAGCCGTTGGTATAAACCAATGGCTTCTGTTATCAATTAAGTATACTTGTGGAGTTTTCATAGTTTATTTTGTTCAGGTTAGGTTTCAATTGTTTTATGTGTATAGCTTCAAGAATTTTTAGTTTTTGTTCATTGTTTTCATATTTAAGTATAATTGTGTTTTCAACAAGGATTTTCCAGAATTGTGTGTGGCCAGGCATGTTGTTTTAAATGCCTAAATATGTTAGAATTATCATTCAAATGTAGAGTCAAGTGTCGGGAAAGCGAGTATGTGGTGTGACCAACATAAATACAATCTCCCAAAGGGCACTTGAATTTGTAAACTATGTTGGTTTTTTGCAAATCGCTAACTGGGTGGGGGGGGGGATCATTGCGAATAATTAAGTTGGATATACTAGATTTAGTGTAGTATATGATTACCTTTTTTTTTTCTAGGATCTGTTGTAGGTATATTAGTATTTACTAATTTTTTTAGTATATTTTCATCTCTTTTATAATTAGTATGCATATGATTACGATATAGAAGATTAATATGTTTGATTAGTTGAAGCAGTATTATGTTCTATTTGCTTAGTATTGAGACTTCTATAAAAGCATCTTATTTGTTCATCAACTATATAGTTTGGAAAGTGTTTGTTTTATATTCTTTAGTTCACTGTAAAAGAAAATCTGTTTTGTGAATGAATTAGTTTCTGCACGATGTATTAAATGCTTTATAATTGCTATTTTGTAGTAATATGGACATTCGCTCTTGTAGTTAAGTGTACACGAATTTATGCTGGTGGGTTTTTGTATGGCAAAATAGTAAATTTGTTATTTGTGTTTATGTCAAGGGGGGAATTTTATTATTAGTATTGAATTCATATGTAAATTTAAGGACAGAAATATTTTGGAAACGTTTTTGAAGTTGAAGTATTTAATCTGTATCTTTAACTAACATAAGAATATCATCAACGTATCTTAGGTAGATTGATGTTTTTTTAAAATCTGTAAATATCTTATTTTCGAGGTTTTGCATGTAGAAATTGCTAAATGTCGAACCCAGTACTGAACTCATGGAGACACCATCACATTTTATATATATATATATATATATATATATATATATAAATATAAAAGTGAACATAGAAGTCAACACTTAGAGGCGACAGTCTGTTTCATGCTATATGCAATCGTCAGGCCTGACGATTGCATATAGCATGAAACAGACTGTCGGCTCTAAGTGTTGACTTCTATGTTCACTTTTATATTTACACACACTCTATCTCTGATATTGAGCACTTTATTCCATAAATATAGCACACCTTAAGACTATATTTCTTTATATATATATATATATATATATTATTATTATTATTATTATTATTATTATGATCTAAAAAAGGGACTTCAGTAGTACAAGCTAATAGTAGTTTCCGTAATATATTAGGATTAATTTTAAGTGGGGATAAAGATAAGTTACTGTATATATTTCTTATAATTATGTCAATAGTTTCGTTAACAGGGACATTGGTAAATAAGTTTTCAACATCAAGTGAAGCTATGATTTCATTGTTGGGTTTTTCACTTTTTAGGATTTGGATTACTTCCAGTGCTCCAGTTAATTTAACACTACCTTTACTAGTGTTATAGACAAGCGTATGGTTGCAAGAAAGAAATACGACAACAGCAGAAATAGGTTTACGTGGTTTATTTCAACAGGAACGTGAGGGTTTGGGACAGCTACCTTGTGGTATAGTTCATAAGCCGGCTTCGGATCTAGGTCGATCTCTCATAGTAGTTCACACATGTTGACAGTGGTTGATGCTCCCCTGCTGACAGCTGCTGACCACTCGGCAATTTTTAGTTGTTCAGAAAGTATTTTTGAGGAGTTTCTGCTTTTATCATGCCGATCCTTGAATGCCTCGGCCTTAAGTAAGTCTTTAAATTCTGGTGTTGTTTCTATTAGTTGTTCATCCTGGAGTTTAACAATGTTTTGGTATAGCGTCACAATTTCAATTTTTTTTAAAAGTCGATTATACTTATGCTATATATGACAGTCCAAGGTTAAGCAATTCTTTTTGGTGCTTAGTTAGTTCATAGTTGCAAAGATTAATGAATTTATCAATTTTGTTCGGAAGAGTGATAGTACCTTTGCATAATGCATTCAGTTTTTTTTATAATTTTCAACCGGTGTTGACCTTCAGATTTATTGATAATTTCCGTGAGTCTATGTGTAATTTCCTCCAGTTGGTCCGGGGGGTAGTGAAATCCTGTAGTTTATCGTAAATGTCCTGTTTGTTGCTGTTAAGGTTGTTCAATTTTTCTATTTTTGCTATTTCAATTTGCCTTTTTACAAGGCTACATTTGTAATTCCAAGTGTTGATAGTTTGGTGGGCTGCTGGATCATGTAATTTAAATTGTGTATTTAGGCAGCATTTTTTCATTAATGCATATTTCATTAAATAATATAGACAATATATACGTATATATTAATAAATACACATACACATATGTTTAGTGTGTAAAGTATATGTAGGTATATGTGTATTTATTATATTTCTTAGCTCTGTCTAATCACATTGAGCACTATTATGTCTACACCTCTTGTCTAATGATAACATACACTTAACATAAACACATCCCCTTCCCAGGAACCAATAAAATTACTTATTTGATTTGTAATAATGAAGACATTGAACTCATTTTGTGGATCAGTTTTAATATTTTATATTACTAGGATTCACTTGGATTATATACCAATAGATTTATTACCTTTACTATATATATAAGTAAATACATATAATATACCACGTCAATGCCACGTCTCAGAGTTTCATGCAATTACACAATAATTAAATGTTGAATACTCATTGATCATTTAGCATGTTTATATAAATTCAAATTTTTTCAAAATAAATTCTCTATCTTTTGGCTTTAAGACATACATTAATATAAATTATTAATAATTAATTTAAATGCTGTAGAAAACAATAATATAAGGAATAAGTTTCAAGACACCATTTTAACTCAATTCCACAAGAACAGGAATTAATGGTCAGTTAGCCTTTAACACCTGATGATTATGTAACTGCATGAAAAACCGAGTTGTGATATCGACGTGGGATATCATGTGTGTTTAATAATATATATTTAATAGCCCTGTTATATAACACTGAGCACTGTTTTTATAATACCTGAGTAAAAATATATATGTATGTGAAAGTATATGTGCTTATTCGTATGTTTTTTTGTCATACTCATATCTATTATATAGGAGGCACGGTGGCGTAATGGATAGTGCCTTGGATTGAGGAATAGGAGAGCCGAGTTCGAATTCCAGTCGAGTCCATTACAATCACTTACGTGCTATTACACTTGGGAAAGGTGTGAATCCTCTTCTTCTCTCTCCAGTTATGGATAAATAGCAGGACAGACTGGGTTCTATAGCCTTGGATGGCAACTGGTCTAGGAGAAGGAAGGTTGTTTGGGGACCCTGTGGCACGTAGTGCACCAGGTCTCTATATTCAAAAAGTGTGGATGGTCCTGCACAAAACCTTCACCACTATAATCAAATCTCATGTGCTGGAGTCGGTTTCCTAGGAACCGATCTGCTTGACCCTCATACGTCGGGAGAGTGTGAGTGTATATATATATATATATATATATATATATATATATATATATATATATAATATTAGTGGTAATCCGTATGGGTAATGAAAGGAGGATGAAATCCTGAGAGCTCAATGTAAATCCAGAGCTAATAATTAATTTTGTTTCACTTTTTAGAAGTGATGTCTGATGATCCAGCGTCCTTTAAAAGGACTCTGGTGAAATAAATTATTAAAATGGAAGCTTTCTTTAAGTTATACATATATATATATATATATATATATATATATATATATATATATATATAAAATAGTGTATTTGGGTAGCAATCCTTCTTTTATACAAGTTTTGTTACAGATGACTGTGATTAAGCTTTTTATTCAGTTTTTCTTGCATTTGTACAAGAGTTTTCTTTTCTAGATATAAAAAGCATATAAAAACTCTCCAAATATTTTTTTTTATAAAATATATATATCAGACCATGGTTCAATCAGAACCTGTTTAAACACGCATGGGAACCCACCAATATACTTGTAGAAAAATACAACCATCCACGTATAAAAAATGGTTAAAAGTAATGCAAACATGAATACAAAAAAAAAAGGAACACTCAATAATATCAACTATGAACACAGCCATAACATGTTGACCATGTTTAGAAAATAAAAAAAAAACATTCTCATCACTATAGATATGTATATATAAAGATATACAGTTTAAAAAACATTCTTGATAATGACTAATAGAATATCTGAAAGCACTTGGATATAGAGAACATTTAAAGAGTTTGACATACTTTATGTCTAGAAAAGAAATCACTTATATGAAAACAAAATACATTGAATAAAAATCTTACAGTACCTTGTTAGTATTCTTTAATGAAACCTACATATATATATATATATATATATATATATATATATATACACACACATCTGAAACTGTCAAAATGACCAAGGAGGTAATTCTTAAAACCAGGAATCTCCCATCCTCTATCTTAAAAACAACTTCAAAGAGGCATCACAAGGACTGACCAAAATTAATTATAAAAAAACAAATGAAAACTGCAGATAACATCCACTTTCTTCAGAAACAGTCATTCACTCCTGTAGTTCACTGCTACTAACAAACAATGATATTTTTTCTCCTGATGATGGCTATACTAGCCGAAACTAGTTGAGGGACCTAACTGATAATAAAACAAAAAAAATATTAATATACAACACAGTGTGTCTGAAAATTTTAATCTTTTAATGTTTTTTATTCTTCAAAACATGTGTATATATATATATATATATATATATATATATATATATATATATATATATTAATGCATGTTTCATTAAATAATATAAACAAGTTTTGTCTATTTATTTTAAGTAAGTTCCTTTCATATTGTCTGATAAGCTCAATCACATTATCATTGAAAGATGAAAGGGAAACACCATATTGATACATGTTTAAATCCAATCTAAGCATTCGGCTTACACAAGCCATTATCAAAGATGACAATTTCAATAAATCAAACAACATCGACCGAAACAACAATGATAGTCTGCCTTTGCTGCATGAAAAATTTCCAAGCAACAACAAACTTGAATATACGAGACACGGAAGCAAAAATCACATCGCAGCCTGTGATGTCACATATGACCAAGCGAGAGTGAAAAACGAGAAGTATTAACTATGGGAAGCCGTTGGTATAAACCAATTGCTTCTGTTATAAATTATAGGCATTTAAGGATATTTGTGGAGATTTCATAGTTTATTTTGTTTAGGTTAGGTTTCAACTGTTTTATGTATAAAGCTTCAAGAATTTTTAATTTTTGTTTATTGTTTTGAAGTTTAAGTATAGTTGTGTTGTCAGATTAAAAGAACTCTTCAAATGAATAACATTCTCTTATGAATAATTTTGTATTTTTAACAAAGTAACATTTTGTTTCTGAGGGGGACGATGGAAGCACAAAATGGTAATAAACATTGTGGAAGCATTAACATTTTCAGGAAAAAGTTGAATTATCAAAGATTTTTAAAGCCAACCAATTTTTTCATAAATCTCCAATTAATACGGAAAATGTTGAAACCAAACACATCAAATATTAACAATAAATCTTTGCTTCTTAATAATTGGACATCGAAATTATAGGTTAAAAATATTTTGTAAAGCAGCGCTCAGTCATTGCGGATCCAATTAGTTCTGACTTATATTCTTCTTAACATGCAAGAAATCTCACTAATATTCTCATTTTATATATATATATATATATATATATATATATATAGGCAGCATATCTTCATTCAAAAATGTTGTATTGAATAATAATAATAATATAGATATATTCTTTCTATTTATTTTTATACTAATCCTTTCAAGTTATCTAATCAGTTTCTTTATGTTAAGATGAAATTCATCAAGGAAAGTGCCATAGTTTCTTCTAACCCAAGTACTTTCGATCTTCTCCGAGATTATCTTCAGAGGTAAATTACAAAGAAACTCTGCATTTATGTGATGATGATTTTTAAAGACACGCATGAACGTGTACGAAGTTTTTGTTTATATTTTTTATGATATATATATTAAGACATTTTCTATGTTTATATGTTCTTTTTATAGATACAAATATATAAATAAATTCTTCCCAAAAGTGTAGCATGTTCCACACATCTTCACCACTATAATCATCTGTGTGGGTAGTCAATTGATTCTAAGCTTAACTGCTAGACCTTTATACATCAAAATCAATAGGAGAGAGTCTACTATATATATATATATATATATATATATAAGGTTGGTGCAAAAATAATGTCGTTTTTAACGTTAAAAATACGTCAGAAACCGACATTATTTTTGCACCAACCTAATATGTGTGTGTATATATATATATATATATATATATATATATATATATATATATTACAGCAAAAAAGCAAAACTTATCTTAACATAGTCTAGTTTATTTAAAGTAATTCTGTACATCGCTATCATCAGCCCCTAAGTGTCTGTCTCAGAGCATTGTTTTAAATTTATTTTCAATGTCAGTCATCCTCCTGGTAGACGCCTTGTTAATGAGAATGGGTTTGTGTTAGCAATTGGTGGTGATATAAGGTATCTTATCCTGGGGGGAAGTTGTCTGGGGTTGGAGATTATTTATGGCCAGGACCTTTTGTTGTTTGTATTTCAATATAAGTTCCTACTATGTGGCATTTCTTATACGAGCCACAAGTGTTTTTTTAGGATTCACAGTAAATAGTATATATATATATATATAATCATTCACAGACAGACTGTTTTGTTGTATCACAGCTCATCGGTGTGGCTAGGCTATGTGATTGCTTCAAGCCGGGATCAAAACATGACCTATTTGACATGAGTTGGAGTCACTCACCTTTAGGCTATCAGGAAAACTTAGCTGATGTTTTGTCCTGTGAGGGACCTTATCAAGGCAAAATAAAATCATTGCATTTGCCTTGATAAAGTCCCTCAGAATGAAATGTGTCAGTTTAGATAAGTTTTCTTTTTGTCTTTATTCATCTACATATATATATATATATATATATATATATATATATATATATATATTGTTACCTCAATGTTCTAGAGTCCTTGTATATCAGATTATGTGGGTCTTCCCTTTGTAAACAGAGGGAATGCTTACTGGATCTGAATGTTATTGGACTCTGGTTTTCTTGAAATCATTTTTTTTCCTTCCATTCGTTATATTAATTTAATTTATACACTTACATATTTTTTATATCCCAGAAAATAAACTTGATAAGTCCTGGGACAAAACTGATTGTTCTTTTTTAGCTTTTTAAAATGTCATATGAATTTTGCTTATTCCTAGCCATCGCTAAATTTTGTACCATAAAAAACTTATTTAATCTATTGTTATATCCGTGCTAATAGGAATATGGAATGGACAAACATGGCGGAGAAATAGCAAATGGTTTATTGTAGAAACCAGTACAACAAGTATGGAAGTAATAGTTGTGTGTATCCTGCTATTGGAAGGCCACTAGTCTCACAGATCCCAGCTCGACTCTCTCATCCACTGTCCTTATGGATACTTATAGGTGGTTACCACCTATAGTGCCGCCACTCATGGGGTGTCAGGTTATTCCATTACATCACGCACACACACATACATATATATATATATATATTAGTGGTCAATAAATATATATATATATATATATATATATATATATATATATATATATATATATATATATATATGTATGTATGTATGTATAAATTACCAAGAGGATAGAATCCAGGTTGAGCTCAATGTCTAGGTCAGAGCAAGAATATAATATAAAAGGCTCGAAAACTAATATTCCATGCTTATAATTTATTACATTTGAATCATAATCACAATCCAATTCATCAGACCTACAAATTCAAAAAGAAATCGGAAAATATAACTCCGGATATAAAAAACAAAATCACATTCACTCCCACCTCGCTCCTCTCTCGTGCATAACACCAATACATACATACATACATACATACATACACACACACACACACACACACACACACACACACACACACACACACACACACATATATGTGTGTGTGTGTGTGTTTGTGTTAGTTATATTTTCCGATTTCTTTTTGAATTTGTAGGTCTGATGAATTGGATTGTGATTATGATTCAAATGTAATAAATTATAAGCATGGAATATTAGTGTTCAAGCCTTTTATATTATATTCTTGCTCTGACCTAGACATTGAGCTCAACCTGGATTCTATCTTCTTGGTAATTTATATATATATATATATATATATATATATTTATATATATAGGGTCATGTACAAGAAAGGTGGGAGTGAACGTGATTAGGTAGCCATCATCTGTGAAGATACAGTAGATGATCATCATGATTCATGTATGTGTTTGTGTGTATGTGTGTGCAGAAAGAAATCAAGAAATGTTGCCACTTGATATATTAACTTCAAACAGTTAAAATTATAGCCAATCATATGTCTTGTCAAAAGAAATATTTTCAGGACTAACTTTGAATGAAACTATATTTAATACTAATTAATAATTTAATTATTATTTATTTATTTTCATAAATCTAAGGAGAACCATGATCGGCAATGTCCTAAAGTGGCACAGGACGTACAACGAGAAGAAGATAGACACAGTCTGCTTTTGTCCAGTGTCCTTTTCAGTTGTCTTCAGATGTCATAAAGACTCAGCAATAATCTATGTTCTTCCCAGATATCAGAAGATTAAACAGAGCCAAGGAAATATCAATAGAAGTAAAATATATTTGGTAGGTTAGCATTTGGAGAGAGACCCTCCAACACCTCTCAGCAGTATGATTCTCAGTATGTATCCAATCGGTTCCAGAATGGATAAATTTAGATGAATTCATTTTAAAAATAAATGAAATCTTAAATGTGAGCTGAAAGTTGGTATTTACTAGTGATTTTTAGTTACTTGGGGCTATTTGTGCAGCAGAAAAAAGTATCCTATATTTATGGTTAGGAATGCAATAGGATAGTAACAGAATTAGAGAGATAGATAGATAGGAACAGAGATGGATAGATAGGAACAGAGATGGATAGACAGGAACAGAGATAGATAGGAATAGAGAGAGATAGGAACAGACTTAGATAGGAACAGACTTGGGTAAATAAATAGGAATAGACTTAGATAGCTCAGTCAGTTAAGTGCCATATGTGATTTACGCATGGGTGATCATATTACCTTTGATCCATGTCTGGTTAGTCAGAAGAGATTTCCCAAAGTAGGTTGCCATTTCTTTCTCAAGTAGACTGGTTGCCAACCAAAGCTATAGAACTCAGTCTGTCCTGCTATTCAACCCATAGCTGGAGCAAGAAGAGATGGATTCATACCTTTTTCAAGAATATTTCCATGTAAGTGAATGTTACAAACTCAACTGGAATTTGAACTCAGCTCTCTAATTTCACATTACAAGCCAATTTCCATTATACCACAATGACAGAAATAGACTGAGATATATAGATATTTTTTTTTAATCGGTTTCACCCCAAGCAAGGTAGTAAAGCCACTAAGACACCAGGGATTACTGAGTGTAGAAGAATTAGAAATGAGAAACTTTACTAAGGAGCAAGAGAACAAAAGAAGAGTAATCAGGAGGAGAGTAGAAACTGATTGACATTGCATTTAAATTTCTGGAGATTAAATTTGGCTGGGAAGCATGGTGCCAGAAGAGAGTTCTACAAATAAGAAGTACAAGAAAAGAAACTTATGGTTACATCTAGCCAATTCAAGTTTAAATAGGTGAGACCTTGTCACCAGTCTAGTACTTAATTTAAATTCAAAATCCAGGTAACCCAGTGAAGAGCTTATCCAAACAGTTGTCATGAAAGTATATATATATATATATATATATATATATATATATATATATATATATATTAATGCATGTTTCATTAAATAATATAGACAAGTTTTGTCTATTTATTTTAAGTAAGTTCCTTTCATATTGTCTGATAAGCTTAATAACATTATCATTGAAAGATGAAAGGAAATCACCATATTGATACATGTTTAAATCCAATCTAAGCTTTTGGCTTACATAAGCCATTATCAAAGATGACAATTACATTTCAATATATTAACCAATACACGGACGAAACAATAATGATAGTCTGCTTTTGTTGCATGAAAAATTTCAAAGCAACGACTAAGTCACTATTTGCGGCTCGGATTAAGGAGCATAATGCATCTTGCAAATTTGGATTCAAATATTACTGGCGCCTCTGCAAGAGTGTATTGAACAATTGCAAACCCTCTATACCTCCTTTATTCAACCAGTTCGAAGTCCTGACCTCCTCTGCCAACAAGGCTGAATGCTTTGCTCGGAAATTTTCATTCAACTCGACGCTCGACTCTTCCGGTGTACCCATACCCGACTTCCCTCTTAGAACTGAGACTATTGAGTGGGCTACATATAACCCCGTCTCTGATATTGGGCGTTATCTCCAATTTAGACCCCAACAAGGGTGGAGATGGGATACCAGCCATTTTCTTGAAGAAATGTGCACCTGAACTAGCGCCCACCCTTTCTAAACTATACAACTACTACCTCAAGGAATCTTGTTTTCCGGACTGCTGGAAGTTCTCTTCGATTGTTCCTATCTTCAAGAACTCTGGCGACCCCTCTGACCCTTCTAACTACCGTCCTATCAGTCTCCTACCCCTCTTCGGCAAAGTCTTCGAAGCTCTAATCAATACCAAGGTGTTTAACCACCTCACATCCCATGATCTGCTCTCAGACAAGCAATATGGCTTCCGCTTTGCCCGATCTGCAGCTGATGTGCTTACGGCCATCACTAAAACTGTCTACCGAGCTCTTCAAAATAATGGAGAAGCTCATGCCATGGCACTAGACATCTCCAAAGCATTTGATAGGGTTTGGCATGCCGGCCTTCTTCGTAAGCTCCAGGATTATGGCATTACGGGTCAATTGCTTGACCTAATACAGTCATTCCTGTCAAACCGTGAATTGAAGGTCGTTCTCAACGGATTCTCCTCCAGTTCCTATCCCATGAACGCAGGTGTTCCTCAAGGCTCCATCCTAGACTCCACTCTATTCCTTATCTACATAAACGACCTCCCTGATGCCATAAATTCCCAAGTTGGCATCTACGCGGATGACACCACAATTTATTCCTGCCTCAAAAGCAAATCTAGTGTCACTGACAAAACTAACCTGGCCGTGTGTCTTGAAAAGGACCTCCAATCAGTTGTGAACTGGGACAGGAATTGGCTGGTCAACTTTAATGCCTCAAAAACAAAACTGCTCTCTATTAATCACCACAGAGATCAACTTCTTGAGAGCAACTCTCTGCAGCTGCTCAGTTTCACGTTGACTGCCGACCTGAGATGGAACAAATACATCGAGTCAATTACTTCGTCCACTGCAAGGAATGTTGGTTCCCTGTGCCGCGCCAGGAAATTTTTCTCCCCAGAATCGATCCTCCAGATCTACAAATCAACTATTCGCCCTTGCATGGAGTATTGCTGCCATATATGGTCTGGTGCCCCTTCTATTTGCCTCGGAGTTCTTGATAGGCTCCAGAGGCGGATATGCAATATAATTGGCCCTGCTCTGGCATCTCGTCTACAGTCACTTTCTCACAGACGTGCCGTCACCTCTCTCTGTCTGTTCTACAAATACTTTCATGGTAATTGCTCCGAGGAGCTGCATTCGCTGGTTCCCAGACTTCATGAGATCAAGCGCCCTACGAGGCTGGCAACCCACTCTCACCCCTTCCCTGTCGAAACTCCTAAATGTAACCGTCTCTTCTACTCTAATAGCTTCATGTCTCACACCTCTCACCTGTAGAACTTCCTTCGCTATTTCAGTTTCCCTGAGAGCTATAATCTCCAAGTGTAATGTCAATCAACATCTCCAGTTGCCTTGATCTATCCACTACCCTTCTACTCATACTCTCTTCTATCACTCCTATCTGATCTCGCTCTATATTTTTTGTAACCCCGTGCATCCTAGTGGCTTCCCGCCTTGCTTGGGGTGAAATGTTTAAAAGACAAAAAAAAAACTAGTGTATACAAGATGCAGAAGCAAAAATCACGTGGCAGCTCGTGACGTCACACATGAACACGTGAGAGTGAAAACGAGAAGTATTAAGTATGGGAAGCCGTTGGTATAAACCAATGGCTTCTGTTATCAATTATAGACATTTAAGAATGTTTGTGGAGATTTCGTAGTTTATTTTGTTCAGGTTAGTTTTCAACTATTTTATGTTTCCTTCCGTCAAAATAAGCTTATTCTCCATATGAAGTGATTTTGGATTTTATTGTGTATTAATTTTTGCTCTGTAATAATAAATACATTGAGCTCTTTCTGTGGATCAGTTGCAATATTTTATATTACAAGTATCCATTTGGATTATATACCAAGAGATTTATTACCTTATATATATATATATATATATATATATATATATAAGCAATCAAAAAAACAAGTACTTTAAAAGACATTCTTTTGCTTTTATTATTATTTCATTTAGATTCCTCGACTAGTTTCAATCAACATGGCCATCATCAAGAGAAAAATAATTTTCTGCTTGCTGGTAGCAGTGAACTACAGAAATGAATGTCTTGATGGAGAAAATGAATTTTTGTCTGCCGTTTTCATTTGTTTCATTGTTTTTTAACATGAATTTTGGTCAAACAGTCTCTTTTAGGTTGTTATTTGAGATAAGAGCTGGATGGATTCATGCTGCCCTGAATTCCCTCTGAATTATATATATATATATATATATATATATATATATATATATAATAACAATCAAGAAAACAATTACTTTAAAAGACCATAGTGATATTTATTTCCATAAAATCAATTTTAACAAAATAAGTATCACCATGGTCTTTTAAAGTGCTTGTTTTCTTGATCATTATTATTATTATCATTATATGCTCTGTGTTTGATATTGAGCTCTCTCTGGATTTATATCTTCTTTGGAATTATCTTTACAGATTAAGAATTTTATCATACATATACATATATATATATATATATATATATATATATAGTGTGTGTGTGGAGAAAGAGAAATGTAGAGCTGATATGAGATAAAAATATTTATAATAATGAATATAATAATTTAGACTATATTGATTCAGTTGTTTTTGAATTTGTTGTCTTCCCAAGAATATCTCATGAGAATAAAAGATATTGTTGACAGATTCTCCAAAGTGCCAAATGTTGAAGACAATAGATTATTGCCTTTTTATTTTTACCTTAATTAATATAATCCCAATGCAAAATAAGGTATTTCTTTTTTGCCTTTATTTTTAATGATTTTTGTTCCTTCTTGAAGAGTTAAGTTTTTTTTTTTATTTTACTTTCAAGCGGGAAAATCAAAAATGGGGGAAAAATATCAATAAAGATGAAAAATGCCTCAGCATATGAGAGAAAAAATATGCAAGCATTTACCGACAAATTAGTCGTTTTGTTGTATTCAGAGGATAAAGTGGTTAAAATAATAAAAAGAATAAATAACCTGCTTGTACTTCACAGCTCCCACCTCCCCTTTCATATCCTCCATTTTGGGTTTTTTTTTTTTTTGGCTTGTTAAGGTTTTAGCAGAGTTTAATTTCGTTAATCATCGTGCAATTAGTGTCATTAGATGTTCAATTGTCTCTTGGCCATTAAGAAAAGGAGTGTAGGCAGCATTGCTGAAATACTTGAATTACAATGCAATAAAAAAAAATAAACTGTGTAAAGAAAAGAATTAAATAGAATAATTGCTTGATAAATGGCGAAAAAGCAGGAAGAGAAATAGATGATGACGTGAGGCGAGAAGGTTGATGATGATGGTGATGCCTTTTGTCGAGAAATATTATTTTTGTATGATGATGACTGATCTGACTAA
>OZ010596.1:10739903-10774903 GCA_963932145.1 Acanthosepion lycidas
GTATGACAAGGTGGAAAAAGATTTCTTGTTATACGTTTTGCCCTTTAGGACCTCATCAGACTAAATTTGTTATGTTGGTGCCACTACATATGTGCATTAATGATGAAATGTGTCACAAGAATACTTTTTTTCACTTCTTCATACATTTTTTTCCCAATATTGATCGTGATATATAAAAATATATATTATCTCATATATATATATATATATATATATATATATATATATATATGTGCAAGTTTTTTTGAAACCCATAAGTAAAAGCTCTTGCCATCTTAATTTTACTGGTCACTGTCCTTTCGGTATAAAATAGGTATTATTAAACACTTCCTTATGAGAGCACACGAGAATTAATCCTCTCATCTGCTATTCTTTAAAGAACTTAATAACATGAAATAACTGCTAGTTTATAACAGTTTTCCGAACCATCTTATAGATTACCATAGTAGGTAACCAATGGCAACACTGAACACACATAAAGAAACAATAACATTAACATTTTCTACAAAAAAAACAAATGCATAGTAAAAATAAACAAGATGAACATCATAAAGAAATACACAAAAGCAAGGAAATTAAATTATTTGTTATAAAAATGTTAAAACTGCTAACCTCATTGTCAAAAATAATAATTCGACTGCAAGATCCCAATTACAGAGAATCAATATTGTTTACTAAAAGACATTTTCCTTTAAGGAGCTTTGTTCCTGAGCCATCCAAATTTGTAAATAATTACATTGTTTATACAACAACATGCCTAACAAGAAGACTCATGTTATATCTCTCTGACCATAGCTCAATTAGGTCTCATTTAAATGCATATGGTGATCTACCAAACTCTATCTGTAACATATTCGTTAGCAATACAAATATAACATCATTCAAATGTAGAAAAAGGCTAAAAATAATGGAAGCATTATTAATAAAAAAAGAAAAAGCCAACACTCAATAATATCAACTATGAACATGGTCACAATGTGCTGAGTGTGTTTGGAAAATAAAACATTTCTATAACTCTAGATATATATATATATATATATATATATATATATATATATAAAACATTAGGCAGCATATAATTTACATACAAAGAATCAATCAGAAATATTAATGCCATTAATGGTGACATCCGTCACTAGAGACATAATATATGCATTAAAATACTGTTAATCCATAGAGTGAAGTGATCCTCGTCGAAACCATTGATGTCTGCACTTTTCAGTTTATTTGATGTTAAAATGCTAGTGCATTTATTTATTTAAATAAATGTAGTACATTTTATTTATTTATTTATTTTAAATAAAATTCTCACTTAAAATTTTGAAAAACTTTGAAATTGTTCAGATATTCAAAAAACATCTTTCGGTCGACAAACAAGTATTTCGTCTTCAAGTTTTTGATTTTATAAAGAAAAAAAACACATGCCTGATGATGAATAGAGGACTATTCGTAAGTACCAGCATTTTAACATCAAATAAACTGAAAACTACAGACATCAATGGTTTCGACGAGGATTACTTCACTCTATGGATTAACAGTATTTTAATGCATATATTATGTTTCTAGTGACAGATGTCATCATTAATCGCATTAATATTTCTGATTGATTCTATGTGTGATTATTTCTTTGTATATATATATATATATATATATATAAAAACAATGCATATATTCAGTTAAAAGTAAAATAAAATTTATTCTTGTTAATGGTTAACAGTATAGCTGAAAGCACTTGGAAAACATTCGGACAATTTTTCTATAATTAATGTCCTGAAAAGAGGAAAATTGTGCAAACATGTGAGAAATTATACAAAAAAAACTCAACTACAGCACCTTGTCAGTCGTTTTCAATGAAACTTACATAAATGAAGGATTACTGCCCATTACACAATATACATATTCGGGGTTCTTGATAGGATCCAGAGACAGATATGCAATATAATTGGCCCTGTTCCGGCATCTTGTCTACAGTTGCTCTCTCAGACACACCGTCGCCTCTCTCTGTCTTTTTTACAAATACTTTCATGGTAATTGCTCCGATGAGTTCATTCACTGGTTCCCAGACTTCATGAATTCAAGCACCCTACAAGGCTGGCATCCCGCTCTCACCTCTTCACTGTCAAAACTCCGAAATGTAGCCGTCTCTTCTACTCCAATAGCTTTATGTTTCGCACCTCTCGCCTGTGGAACTCCCTTCCATATTTCTGTTTCCTTGAGAGCTATAATCTCCAATTATTCAAATGTAATGTCAATCGACATCTCCAGTTGCCTTGTTCTATCCACTACCCTTCTCCTCATCCTTTCCTCTATCATTCCTATCTGCTCTCGCTCCAAATCTTCTGTAACCCCTTGCGTGTTAGTGGCTTCCCGCCTTGCTTGGGGTGAAACACTTAAAAAAAAAAAATATATATATATATGTTTATTGTGAAATTGGGCAGTAATCCTTCTTTTATATATATATATATATATATATATATATATATATATATATATATATATATATATATATATATATATATATATGCACATTATAACTCAAACATTTGTGACTGTCATATGGATATAATAATTAGTAAATTTTATACTTTCCTAAAATAGGATGCTGAACAATTTAAATCCATCAGTGCATGACATCCAATTTCTTAAAGATGGGGTTACCTAAGTTAAAAATTTGTCTATAGTGAACCCTCATTTGTCATTCATAAGAGAGTTCTTCATATATATATATATATATATAGTAAATAATTAAGAAAGAGACAACCTTAAGGTTCCATGACTATAACTTATTTCCCTAGAAAATATATATTTCCTGATTCATCAGGTTGAAATAAATCTGGGGAAATAAATTAGTCATGGAACCTTATGGTTGTCTCTTTTTTAATTAATTAATTAATATTTTCTCTGTTGTTATATTGAGCTCTCTGGATTATATCATCTTTGGAATTATCCACACAGATTACCAAACCCTTCATTACCTTACTATATTTACTATATATATATATATATATATATATATATATAAAATATGCACATTTTATTGAATACAATGCTTTTATTTAGTTTTTTATACAATTTCTCATGTGATCTAATATTTCTTTTCTTTTCAGATGATAAATTATATAAAACTGTCCAAATATTCTTTTTATCCAAGCACTTTTGGCTATACCTTTAGTCATTTTCAAGGATTAAATATTTTAACTGTTAAATAAGAAATAATTGTTGCATGTATGTTTTATAAAATGTTTTCGTTTTACAAGACATGGGCAAGATATTGTGTCCATGTTCATAGTTAAAATTTTATAAAACATACATGCAACAAACTATTTCTTTTTTAACAGTTAAAATATTTAATCTAGAGTTATAAGGATGTTTTATTTTCTGAACACAGCCAGTGTGGCTATGTTCGTAGTTAATATTATTGTGTGTTGGCTTTTTCTTTTTTATTATTAAGGCTTCCATTATTTTTAATCTTTTTTTACATGTGGATATGGTTATGTTTGTATTCTCTATTAGTATATTTCGGATACAAAAAAATTTAAATAAAAAGCTTAATCACGGTACCTTGTCTGTTGTCTTTAATGAAACATGTATAAAAGAGGAATTGCTGCCTAAATACACAATATATATATATATATATATATATATATATATATATATATATATGAAGGAGATGCTGGTGATGAAATGGGTAAAAACTCAGAATGGGATATTGGAGAGTAAAGTTCAAATTCCCTTTGAATTCCAAGTTTGAATTCACTTACATGCAAATACTTTTGATAAAGATATGAATACATATCTTCTCTTCCTAGCTATAGCTTAAATAATAGGACAGCCTAAGCCCTTTAGCATTGATTGGTAACCAGTCTAGGAGAAGGACAACACCTGAGAAGGTCTTTTTGAGGGCCTTGTGGCATCTTATGTCCACCAGTTCTGTATTCAGTGTAGACGTTTCTGCAAAAGCTTTCACCTCCATAATCAAGTCCTATATATGGGTCATTTGATAGTTCAATTGTAGGGGTTGAATTGTTTGTCTGTCATAAGTCAACAAATGACAGGAGTGTTCATAATATATAAAAGCACAAATACATATATAAAGTAAAAGAAACATAGACTAAAACAGATGAGATGAAAATTGAAAATTGTTATATTCTGTGCTAATAGGAATATATACTTGACAAACACGTTAGATAAATAAGTAAAAGTTTATTGTAATAAACAGTACAATAAAAAATGACATACAGTTATGTGCACGGTCGTCGCAAGTCAATCCAGTAGCAAGTGCTGCTATTGGAAGTTCGATAGTTCTCACATAAGTCTGAGTCGTACTCAACAGATCACAGCAAGTCTCCTGTAGCCCATTGCTTTATGGATACTTATAGGTAATTACTACCTATAGTGTAGTCACTCATGGGGGTGGGGTGACAGGTTATTCCATTACATCAAAAAGAATCAGTGGTAAATGTATAAACAATGAAAATTACTCATTTTATGGTTGCTTTTTAATCTGTAAAACAACAGACATGGGTAAAAATGTGAAAAAAAAAACTTATCGAATTGTGAAATTACTTCATCTTAAGAGCTTAAGCACCTAAGAATTTTTTTTTTGCCAGTATCTTCAAATTTTCTTCTTTTTTTTTTTCACTCAAAAAAGATGTCGTTTAAAAAAAAATATGACAATACAAGCAAAAAGAATAAAATAGTGAAAACGAAGACCTACATTGAAAGTGACCTGTATCATGTGTCAAAAATGAAAATCAGAATCAGTTTAACTTTAATAGGCGACAAAATATGGAAATTGTTTACACTTTCGTACTAGTCTTGACTCTTGACTAATCACAATTTTTCATACTCTAATAAAAGAATGCTAACATGGATGACAGGTGAATTGCTTGACTCATAAAGAGTCAAGCAATCCACCTGTCCATTTTATTTATTTTTATTTTAATCAGTGATTTATTAACATAGTAAAAATTTGTCTTTATTACTTATTTAATAGTTTTGCTTTGGGAAGATAAAGCTATTTATTCAATTTTGGGGTTGATTGCTGTAGTTTATTCTAGCTATCGTTTTGGCAGGAGCAGTTTTTATTTTTAATTTGTTTATTACTTCATTTATTTATTTGGATAGATTAAAATAAAAATAAATAAATATATAAAGAAATAAAAAATAAAATTAAAATAAAAAATTAAAATAAATAAAAACAAGCAAAATAACTTAACCCAAATAAATAAACAAATAAATGACTTCTGACAAAATAACTGCCAAAATAGACTACCCACAATGCACCACTGACCTGTATATATAGCCAAGAAAAAAACAACAACATTCATGGCCTGACGCTTACGTCTAGCATGAAACAGCCTGTTGTCTCTAAGTGTTGACTTCAATGTTCACTTATATATATATATATATATATATATGTGTGTGTGTGTGTGTGTGTGTGTGTGTGTGTGAAAATATTGTAGAAAATAGGAAAGAAACTGCTTTGGTAAATAATCCAAAGTTCCTTAGTATTTTTGTTATTTTTAAAGAATAGTGCTGGATACGAAAGTAGAGCATAAATATAATTATTTATTTAAAAATATGATTCCAACTCGCTACATAAGAGGTCTCATGTTTCAAAACAAGAGCCGAAAACTTCAAAATAATATTTGAATTAACTTGAGTTAAAGTGGGCTCTGTTCCATCTTCAAGCGAAATTTTTTTGGGAATGACTTATTTCTGAAATTTACGAGTTTTAATAGTATCGTCAGAATTGAAATCAAAAATTTCCATGGTAACATCAAGGGCGGATTGTTTGGAATCGGCAGGGGTGGGGTGTTAATAATTTGTATCAGTATAGACTAGAGTTATTTTCATAGATGCCGGGTCAGGGTAAGGTGGGGGTGGCTAAATTTACGAGGGAGGAAGTTTTCGCATAGTTTGGCTTGAGCGTCTACGGAGATTTATTTATTTATTTTTATTTTATTCTTTTATTATATCTCTTTATGAAAGGGATTTGTGTATATAAAAAAGCCGTAACGTTTGTTATTTGACGGCTTATGTAGCGAGTTGGAATCATATTTTTAAATAAATAATTATATATATATATCCCCACTTTTTCGCAGAAAAAAACAACATAGCATAATGAAATATTATTGAGTGTAGTTTTTTTTAAATAAGCCTTCCATTATTTTATCCTTTCTTTACTGTAGTACATGATGCTATATTTGTGTTGCCAACACGTATGTTATTGTTACAAATATGGTCCATTAGTAATAATGAAATAATGGAAGTCATATAAAAAAAAACAACACTCAATAATATCAACTATGAACATGGACACAATATGTTGACTGTGTTTTGAAATTTAAAACATTCTAAATACATACATACAACAATCTATTTAGGTACCTCCACCTTTTCACAGGAAAATATCATAGTTTTATCATCAAAATGTTTGTTATTATTAACAGGAAAAAGTAAAAACCAAAGTATTTTTTATTATTTTTTGAAATTTTTTAGTCCTTTCTAGCATGTTGGAAATTTTGGTTCAAAATTTTGTTTTGTTTACATCAGTGTTGAACGTAATAATGCCTTTTCATTTTTAAAAATTAATTTTAAACCTTATATATCATAAATTTATACTGAATTAGTGTTCGTACCTCAATCCTGTTAACGTCCACCATCACCAGCCAATGTAAAAAAAAATGGATTTTTAATATCAATAAAACTTGTCTTCTCATTCTCACTTGTTTTATCGTAGTATTTTTTTTATTGCTGTGTTATTTATTCTTCCTAAGCTGCGTAATTCAATTGTTGGTCAATGCAGGTTTCCCTGAAAATTTTCTCTTGTTTCTGTTTTTTATTAACAATCTGCCCAGATCAATATTAAATGTCAATGCAGATGATGCCATTGTTTATGGATGCACTTCTAAGAACCAAGATGGTCAGTGTCTAGCAGCAGATCTGATCTCTGACCTAATTCTAAGAGGTCAATATGGGAAAAATGGCTTATACATTTCAATACTCCAAAAACCAAACTTGTATTGTTTCATCGTCACCAACCAGATGCAGAGTTTTCTTGAGTCAAGACGAACAATTAAAATATCTCAATTTCATTCCAGACCCTTTTTTTTTTTTAATATATAATTTCACTCCCAGCAAAGCGTAATGCCACTAGTACGCGAAGGGGTTACTGGAAGATGAATAGAATAAAAAAACTTTAGTGAGAAGAAAGGAAAATATAGAAGAGGTTTCAGGAAGACAGAAGATGCCAACTGGCATTGCATTTTCTTTTAACCATTCCCAAACAAGGAAATAAAGTCTCTAAGATACAAAGATTAACTAAGTGTTAGAGAATATTAAAAAAATATGCTATTTAAGAGAGGAAATAACAAAAGGACAAGAATTGAGAAGACAGAAGATAACAATTGACATTGCATTTGAATTTTTGAAGGTCAAAGTTGACAGGGAAACAAGAAGCTGGAAGAGATTTTTATAAGTGAGAAAATAGATAGAAATATATAAACAGACTGAAATAGATAAAAAAATAGATATTATTTATTATAGGAGATTAAAACAAGAAACTTGTTAAAAATCACCATACTCCATTAGTTATAGATACTTAGATAGAACCAGACAGAGATAGATAGATAGATAGATAGATAGATAGATAGATAGATAGATAGATAGATAGATAGAACCAGACTGAGATAGATAGATAGATAGATAGAACCAGACTGAGATAGATAGATAGATAGATAGAACCAGACTGAGATAGATAGATAGATAGGACCAGACTGAGATAGATAGATAGATAGAACCAGACTGAGATAGATAGATAGATAGATAGATAGATAGATAGAACCAGACTGAGATAGATAGATAGATAGAACCAGACTGAGATAGATAGATAGATAGATAGAAATATATAAACAGACTGAAATAGATAAAAAAATAGATATTATTTATTATAGGAGATTAAAACAAGAAACTTGTTAAAAATCACCATACTCCATTAGTTATAGATACTTAGATAGAACCAGACAGAGATAGATAGATAGAACCAGACTGAGATAGATAGATAGATAGAACCAGACTGAGATAGATAGATAGATAGAACCAGACTGAAATAGATAGATAGATAGAACCAGACTGAAATAGATAGATAGATAGATAGAAATATATAAACAGACTGAAATAGATAAAAAAATAGATATTATTTATTATAGGAGATTAAAACAAGAAACTTGTTAAAAATCACCATACTCCATTAGTTATAGATACTTAGATAGAACCAGACTGAGATAGATAGATAGATAGAACCAGACTGAGATAGATAGATAGATAGAACCAGACTGAGATAGATAGATAGATAGAACCAGACTGAGATAGATAGATAGAACCAGACTGAGATAGATAGATAGATAGAACCAGACTGAGATAGATAGATAGATAGAACCAGACTGAGATAGATAGATAGATAGAACCAGACTGAGATAGATAGATAGATAGAACCAGACTGAGATAGATAGAACCAGACTGAGATAGATAGAACCAGACTGAGATAGAGAGATAGATAGATAGATAGAACCAGACTGAGATAGATAGATAGATAGAACCAGACTGAGATAGATAGAACCAGACTGAGATAGATAGATAGATAGATAGATAGATAGAACCAGACTGAGATAGATAGATAGATAGATAGATAGATAGAACCAGACTGAGATAGATAGATAGATAGATAGAACCAGACTGAGATAGATAGATAGATAGATAGATAGATAGATAGAACCAGACTGAGACAGATAGATAGACAGATAGATGCAACCCCACCACAAAGATTAGCGGCTTACTTTTGCACATTTTGTGACAAGGTTTGGAATTCAAACATTACATGAATGTACACAGAGACGGGCAATTTTCCAACATAGGTAACACAGACAAACTTTAGGTTTTGCTACGTGTTTAAGCGAAGTTGTAAAAGCTGGACTCAAGAATCACTTCTGGGCCAATAGCGGAACATTAACTCAGGTAAAGCTACCAAGTGAAGAGATGGTTTCCTTCTCCAAAGTATAGATAGCATGTATAGATAGATAGGTAAATTGATAGATAGATTGATAGACAGACAGACATACAGATAGATAGACAGACAGACATACAGATAGATAGATAGACAGACATATAGACATACAGACAGACATACAGAGAGATACATAGATAGACAGGCATACAGACAGATAGATCGTGTGTACATAGGAATCATCACTGAATGGTGGTTATTAGTTTCATGCCTGAAGAGGGCTGAGGTATGTAATTGACAATCACAGTGTTGATACTTATGTTCACATTATCTATATCTAAAATCTGTCAATCTCCGATATTGAGTGCCCTTCCTCCATAAATATAACAAATTTAAATCACAGTCATACACAGTCACACAAAGACAAATATATATATATTTTACCAAATTGAAAATCTTATTTTCTACATGTTTTTTGTCCTGGTTTTGTAGAAGAGCAAATAATGTGTAGTGCCTTAATAAACCTAGTATCAACAAAAGCCCTGGAGGTATAAAAACAAGCGAATACATAAGTAGCTCTCTCTTCCTGTTTTCCCTCCTTCCTAAGTGTGAGCCATGAACTTTTCACACTGAAGCACAAAGGGCTGTGAACACTTCACACACAAACACACCTATACAGGCAAGTCGCACCCAAATGAATTAACAATTTTCATTGCATGCTCCATTTATTTCTAGATAAAGAACTCTTAAACTTTCCTTTTGTTATTTTTGCTAAATAAATGTTATCTTGTATTGCAAATCAATCGATCTCTGTTATTTTGAGCATGTACCATTATTTCATATCAAATACAACCGTAGAGATCTTATACATTAATTAAAAGTAGCCAACACATTAAATTAATATGTATTTTCTTATTTTATACAATATGCTTCATGGAGGTAATAAGTTCATGCTATTCTATATATATCATAACATTATCGCTGTGTTAACAGAGGCGGTATTGACAATGCCACCCTCACACATTATCATGTTTTGTGTAAGTAATCATTATTCTACTGTCATATCGCTTCTGGATCAGCCTAGCAGTACCTTCTTTGTATCCACAAAAACATATCTGTAGTCATATGTAAATGACTGCATAATTAGCATAGCTAAGGTATAGACTATAGAAATGTCCAAGCATAAGTATAAAGGCTGATCAGCTCTTAGTATGCAAGATAAATGACTACCACTGGACTGATAAAATATAAAGGAAATACCACTTCATAGCAATACTCATTTATGAGTGCATATGACCTTCTAAGGTGTATGCTCCATCTATAAAGTTAGTCAAATCAGTGATCTTTTTTTTCCTGCTGCTGTTTTATTGTAAAGAGTTTTTGTTTTATGAATATTAATAGAATTATTCATAAACTGGGGTCATCAATAAGTAGAGTTTATTGTTTATAAAAGTTTTATACATATATATATATATATATATATATATATATATATATATATATTGCGATCGCTTATGGCTTGCCTTCATTTTGAAGGCATTGTGACACTCTGGTAAGAATAATGGCGAAAAAAGATGGAGGAAAAGATTTAGTTCCAAAGTGAAAGGTTTTTCATTTTCATATTGTTTTGGTTTTATTGATTCAAACAACCTGGGTTTGCTTTTCTGTTCCAAGTAAGTTTGTGGGGATATATTTCACGCCATTTATTTTTTGCTTACAATTCAGTGTCAGTTTTCTATCAGACGGTAACAAGAAAGACAGAAAGAAAGAGAAAAGTAAAAAAGAGGAAAACAGAATAAAAGGCAAAAGGGTGGAAGAAAGAAAGAAAGAAAGAGACAAATAGAAAAAAATAAAAGAAAGTAAGAGAAAACTGAGTACAAGAAAGGCAAAAGAAGAAAAGTAGTAAAGTGATAAAAAGAGAAAGAAGAAAATAAACAAAAAATTGAGTGAAATAAAAACTAGAAATAAAGAAAGAAAGGCAACAGCAAAAAGAAAGAAAGGAAAAAAGGCAATTGTAATAAAAAAAAGAAGAAAGTTGAAAAAAGAAAGGAAGGAAGAAAGAAAGGCAACTGCAATAAAGAGAGAAGAATAAAATAGAAAGAAAGGCAACTGCAATAAAGAGAGAAGAATAAAATAGAAAGAAAGGCAACTGCAATAAAGAGAGAAGAATAAAATAGAAAGAAAGGCAACTGCAATAAAGAGAGAAGAATAAAATAGAAAGAAAGGCAACTGCAATAAAGAGAGAAGAATAAAATAGAAAGAAAGGCAACTGCAATAAAGAGAGAAGAATAAAATAGAAAGGCAACTGCAATAAAGAGAGAAGAATAAAATAGAAAGAAAGGCAACTGCAATAAAGAGAGAAGAATAAAATAGAAAGAAAGGCAACTGCAATAAAGAGAGAAGAATAAAATAGAAAGAAAGGCAACTGCAATAAAGAGAGAAGAATAAAATAGAAAGAAAGGCAACTGCAATAAAGAGAGAAGAATAAAATAGAAAGAAAGGAAGGTAACTACAATAAAGAAGGATTACAGTAGAAAGAGAGGAAGAAAGAATGATTGAAATGATAATCCTCTAACAATTCCCTTCATCTTAATTTTAGTTGATTTTCATCATAAATATTGTGACTATCATTCTATGACTATTCATAAAAGTAGTAATATTGAATTTCTTATTACATGAAGCATTGTAAGCCTTTATTAGTTTTTGACTAGTATTTCTTTCATCTTAGTTTCATTTATTTTTCATCTAGTAGCATTAGTAGTAATATTTTTATGGACACAATGCCATGACAGTATAATTAATTTTTTATTTATTTCTTTATGAACACGACTGATCATTTCTCCTTCATATTAGTGTTGCTTTTCATCATTATATTCTTCATAATTACTATCCTTACTTGATCTTATTAGTATTGCATCTTGGGATTGATCAGTGATAGTTAAAATGCAAATATTGCTAAAAGCTACAAAGAACAGGAAGTTGAGGAACACCATAATAACTCACTTTCTGCTCACCTTTGTATCTTCAACAGAATTCTACAAGAGTATCTCTCTCAGTTTGGCTTCTTTTAATAGAAGCTCAAACTAGATAGGAAAGAAAATATCAATGTGGATATAGTATTGGTCAAATAATTATTTTATCAGAAATATAGGACATAAAACAAACTTACTCAAGGGTTTAAAATAATATATTTTTATTTATTTTCTTTAGAGTAATGAGTGAGTCCTTTGGTATTCAGCATAGTAAAACATTCATTAATAAGGTGGATATTGGTAGAGTCTGAAGAAATGTCTGTTTCAGTAGTATGAAGTTAGTCTATCATAGGATATAGTAGTAATCTCAGAAATGAGCTCAATGTCAATCTACTGTGCTTTTCTCAGCCCTGTACAGGGTGGAAATATCAGTAGTAAATGACCTCTTAACTGCTTCTTCCTGTGTCACACTTGGTTAGTTTCTATGTGGTATGGTTCTTTTATTTCATCCTATCCTTGTCCCATATGCCTCTAGCTCATAGGCTCAAGAATTTGGCACAAACATTGGTTTTGGCTAACATCAAAATTCTCTTTTTTTTTTTTTTTTTATTGGCCAAAATTATTTTATTTTCCTTCATTCCTTTCTTTTTCATTTTTGTTTTTAACAGAAGTTATGCATGTAGCCTCCTTGATTTTTGATATTTTTTGCTTACAAATAACTGTGCACTGGACCTGTAAAGTTGCATCATTTTGGGCTGAGTTCATGCTTTTCTTCTTACCCTTTTTATTTGAGGATTGTCTTCTCGTTAGTTGAGAGAGAAGTCTATAGACATGTTTAGAAAGAGAGTAAAAGAATTGATATAAGGGTTTTAAAGGCAAATGAAATGATACTTTATTTTAGTCTGAATTTATTTTTGTTTATATATCTTATTTTTATCAGCACTCACTACATCAAAGATCTACTTCATTTTATTTACCCTGATGTTTGGTGAAACATAGCAGATTTTGTTTTACTGCAGTACTGACATGAGCCAGTGCTCATAGTACAATAATCTGTTAAACTACACCAAAAGTTATGAAAAATGTTTCAGAGAGATCTTTTTTTATCGTGTATGCTTTAAAACGAAAGGATAAGGTTTTGTTTTGAATTTCTTTCCCTCTTTTTCCTAAGCTCGCTCGGATTTGAAGGGAGGGGGTAAAGGTATCATTATTTTATACTCACCACAACTGAAAAAACTAAAAAAATCAAAAACCATATCTATAAAGCTGTTGGTTTTGTAAATATAACTCCTGATGCTTTTGCTATAATTAAGGTAGGACAATCAGAGTATCAGACAATCATGATTGAGGAAGAAAATACACAGGTCTCATTTGAATCAGGGAGAGAGATTAGGGGAGTTTTATTTCCATTATACGTATGAGAGCACACATATATATTGGCTAACAATTTCATTGTATGATGTCCATTTCCCCTCTGCAAAGTGGACATTTATACCAGCAGGGTATCGTTTAAGCCATTCATTGATCTATTAATGGCTAAACAACTCTTGCTGTGAGCAAGGCTGCGGACTGAAGTGTCTGTATGTCAATAACCTATAAATAATAACAGAAAGCTGAAAGCCTGTGCACGTGTTTGTTCACAGGATCTAGCATTTCTGGTCGTTGGGGAGAGAGTGGAGTGCACTACAGATGCTATTGTGGAGGTCATTTCAACAGAAAGAATAGAACGCTTCTTTATTGCTTGTTCCTGCATTCAACGAACAACCAGAATTGGTCATTATTTCTGATATTTCACTGCTCAAATTGCTTTCTGTCATTGCAGAATCATAATTTTACATCATTCTGACTGATTTCTGGAAAGATAATTTACTAGTTATATGTCCAAATGTAAAAGAATGAAGTGTAAGATTTCAGTGTTCAAAACATTTAAAACAGAGCTCAGTACAAAAGTAGAGCAATAAATATTTATTTATTATGCAGTGTTACATTAGAACATACCCATTACAAAGTACTGAGTATGTGCACGTTTCATCCCACCTGATGAAACATTAAAAAAAATTTTTAATGTTGAAACAAGATGTACAGTTTTGTAGTGGGTATGTGCATGTTCTAATGTAACACTGCATAATAAATAAATAAGTAAATAAATAAATATATATATGTGTGTATCTGCACCTAATCTTGGATTGTTTATATGGGTATGTTTGTGTGATGATCGCAAAAGCGTAAAACCCAGGGTCACAAGCTCATATCCATACAACTGAATATGTTAGCCCTATTACTGAAATTGAGTGCTTTCCAATAACTATTGCACATATAAAATAATATATATATATATATATATATATATATATATATAGATAATATTAGTGGTAAATATACATATATATGCAAAATCCACAGGTGCATATATACACGTATATTTTAGAATAAAAAATTTCCGAGAGGATAAAATCCAGGTAGAACTCAATGTCCAGGACAGAGTAAGGATATAATAAAAAGGCTTAAACACTAATATTCCATGGTATTCCAATGGAATAAATTATGACCATGGAATATTAGTGTTTAAGCCTTTTTATTATATATATATATATATATATATATATATATATATATATATATATAATGTATTTAGACAGCAACCCTTCATTTATACATCTTTCATTAAAGACGACAGACAAGGTGCTATAATTATGCTTTTTATTTAATTTTTCTTGTGTTCGAACAAGTATTTTCTTTTCTAGACATAGTGTGTAGAAACTGTCCAAAAGTTCTGTAATTCCAAGTGTTTTCAGTTATACTTTTAGTCATTATCAACTCTAAAAACATACACACAACCCAGACACCCAATTAAAAAAGCAAATATATAATCATCCTTGATAATGGCTAAAAGTATGACAGAAAGTACTCAGAATTACAGAATATTTGGACAGTTTCTACACACTCTGTGTCCAAAAAAGAAAATACTTGTTTGAACACAAGGAAAATTAAATAAAAAGCTTACTTACAGTAACTTGTCTGTCATTTTTAATGAAACATCTCTCTCTCTCTCTCTCTCTCTATATATATATATATATATATATATATATATATATATACACATACACATACCAACGTCTTCCCATACTTAATACTTCTCGTTTTCACTCTCACATGGTCATATGTGATGTCATGAGCTGCAATGCGATTTTCGCTTCTGCGTCTCATATACACAAGTTTGTTGTTGCTTTGAAATCTTTCATTCAACAAAAACAGACTATCATTTTTGTTTTGTCCGTGTATTGTTTGATATATTGAAAAGTAATTGTCGTCTTTGATAATGGCTTATGTAAGCCAAAAGCTTAGATCAGATTTAAACATCTGTCAATATGGTGATATCCTTTCATCTTTCAATGATAATATGATTAAGCTTATCAGACAATATGAATTTACTTAAAATAAATACACAACTTGTCTATATTATTTAATGAAACATGCATCAATGAAAAATTGCTACCTAAATATACACAATATATATATATATATATATATATATATATAAATATATAGATAGATAATATTAGTGGTAAATATACATATGCATATGCAATAATATATCTAATATATATATATATACATACATACACACATTTATATGAACAATTTCCAAGAGGATAGAATCCAGGTAGAACTGAATATTAGTGTTTAAGCCTTTTTATTATATATATATATATATATATATATATATATATATATATATATATATTTAAATATTATTGTTAAAAGTTACCATGATGTAAGTATATTGTTTTATATATTGGTATTGAGCATTTTCTAAAATCTACTGGAATTGGTCAAAAGTTTGAGATAAGAAGTGCAGATTATGATGATATGTATGAAAAATAACAGTTGACCTTAGACTTTAAGCTTATAGTAATCTGGGAAACATCCTCTCAGGAGTCTGTTCCACAAGGTAGCAGTTATTTTATTTATTTATTTAGTTGTTGATGGTAAATTAAGATGTGTTAAAAGTCATGGTAGTGGATGGAGATTGTCCTGCATTCACTGCATGGTAGTGAATGCTGGACAATCTCCTCAAAGATGAAGAAGAGATTTGAAGCAGCAGAAATGTGGTTCTACAGAAGGATGTTGAGGATACATGGACTGAACATGTGAGCAATGTCAAATTTCTAGAGATGATGGCAACAAAAAGGACACATACTTAACAGCAGGAAGAGATAGTTGATATTTCTGGGGCACATAATGAAGAAAGAGGGTTTGGAAAATCAGACACTCACAGGACAGGCTCGAGGCAAGAAGGACAGAGGAAAATATTACTTAGTAAGCTTGAGTAAATAGATGGCAAAACATAGTTGAGGAGAAATGACAAAAAGATAAAATTTATTAAGATCTACAAGGGACAGGAAGTTGTGGAGAGCCATAATTTCTGGCATATATAGGATACATGAATGTTTTTCCTTTTTTGTTTTTTTTTGTTTTTTTTGCTGTCGTTCACTTCATATCGGTCCAAATAGTAAAGAATTATGGGAGAGGATTGTTGATAAAAGTAGATAACAGTTGACTTTAGACCTGAAGATTGTAGCGATCAGGGAAGCATACTCTTGGGAGTCTGTTCCACAAAAGAGATGTACTTGGGAACTGTTGGAACTTCCTCCTTGCCAGGGGAATAAGGATGATTCAACCCTGTGTATGTGGTATGGCTGGTCTTAGCTGCAAATGTCTGAACTGGTGAAACAAACAAATTTAGCTCATCAGAACATTTTCCATAGCAATAGTGACAGAGTAAAGATCAGTTTGCTTTGTTTCATTTATAGGAAGGAAGTTGTAGGGTGAAAAATAATTTATCACCCTCAAGGCCATGTAAACGTTTTTAAACTCTACATGCAAGCCGCTCGTGGCTTGCTGGTAGGCCACCAATGTCAATGCTAGTGGTCCTCTGGTGGTTACCGCCACTGCAACACCAACAAGCCACTAGCAGTCCACTGGTGGTAAAATTGCCGATATGAACACACTGGCAGCCTGATAGGGGGCCATCAGCAGCAAACTGGTTTGTGCGTAAGAAAGGCTGGGAGAATTGGGCAGCTCCATCCCAGATATGGCATCAATACTCTTTCACTTTTTTTTTTTTTTCATCTGATCTGAAGGCAGAGAATGGCAGGAGGAATTTTATACTTTCTGGAGCTGTATAAGGAACTCACCATTTTTTCAATGTCTTTAACTGAAATAACTTTGCTTTCAAAGAGGCTCTTTTACTCTTATTTACCATTCTGTATGATTCTAGAAAATTCAGATTGTAGCAGTCTTAGACTCTTAGACTTCAAGCAGATTTGAATGAAGCAAACAACGGGCATAACCAAACTAATAATCAAAGAATATAATTGTTTATTTTCAGCAAGAAACAATGCGCATGATTTTTTTAAAAATTTTATTCTTCAGTCCGTTCTTGAGTGATTTTCTTGTACAACCAAAATTGTTGTGGGTTTTCTTTCAATAACCCCTCAATTTTTATGCAGAGTGGCTCTGTCGGTCTAACCATTAAATAACAACAGTCAATATTTATTTTTCATCATTTAAATTTATCATATTAATAATCAGTCTCACTCTTTTTATATCTGTCTATCTATTCCTATCTATTTAAGATTGTTCATATCTATCTATCTCACTATCCCAGTGCACTCATATCTATTTCAGTTTGTTCATACATATATTCATAATCATATGTATATATCGCAGTCTGTTCATATATATCTATCTATCGCAGTCTGTTCATATCTATCTATCTATCACAGTCTGTTCTGTTCATATCTATCTATCTATCACAGTCTGTTCTGTTCATATCTATCTATCTATCACAGTCTGTTCTGTTCATATCTATCTATCTATCACAGTCTGTTCTGTTCATATCTATCTATCTATCACAGTCTGTTCTGTTCATATCTATCTATCTATCTACCAGTCTGTTCTGTTCATATCTATCTATCTATCACAGTCTGTTCATATCTATCTATCTATCTATCGCAGTCTGTTCATATCTATCTATCTATCTATCGCAGTCTGTTCATATCTATCTATCTATCTATCGCAGTCTGTTCATATCTATCTATCAATCGCAGTCTGTTCATATCTATCTATCTATCACAGTCTGTTCATATCTATCTATCTATCACAGTCTGTTCATATCTATCTATCAATCGCAGTCTGTTCATATCTATCTATCTATCGCAGTCTGTTCATATCTATCTATCTATCTATCGCAGTCTGTTCATATCTATCTATCAATCGCAGTCTGTTCATATCTATCTATCTATCACAGTCTGTTCATATCTATCTATCTATCACAGTCTGTTCATATCTATCTATCAATCGCAGTCTGTTCATATCTATCTATCAATCGCAGTCTGTTCATATCTATCTATCTATCGCAGTCTGTTCATATCTATCTATCTATCGCAGTCTGTTCATATCTATCTATCTATCGCAGTCTGTTCATATCTATCTATCTATCTATCGCAGTCTCTTCATATTTGGTTCATAGAAAACAAATATATTCTAAAAATATTTTCCTAAAATACTGAACCTTAATAACAGCGGTTTTTACTGTGTACAGATATTTTTATTTGTTTTCTCCATTCAAGCTTAAAAAAGAACTAATTTTTGTTAATTCTTTTTAAATAGCATTTTTGGAATATAAAAGCAAACAATTTCTAAGATCTAAATTCCTGCAGAACAGATTCCATTATTTCTTTTGTGAAGAGTATGTAGAAAAAAAAAGTCTGTTTTTTTTTGTGTGTGTGTTGGGATAGTTCTTTTCAAACAAATCCAAAGGAAAAGACATGCTTTGGTCTCTACTCAGTAAGGCCATAAAAATTGGCCATATTTTGGGTGTACTTCCACCAAGATGAATGAACTGGTGACCTTTGACCTGTACCTGTCAAAAACAGTCTTAGGAATACAGAGCATTTACCAGCAAATAAAGTGGGTTACATCTCTAGGGACATGTTTTCTACAGAACTGACAACATTCTTTCCCTTTTACACTGTTTATTTGATGGATGACTATAGCGTCAAAATTCCCTCCCATTCAAGTCTCTTGGGTTTGTTACAAAAACCAGTACACTCTCTTTTGCCAGAGGTTCTAGTCTTCAATGGGGCAGCTGGATAATTTTTCAATATTCTGTGATTTATTTTTTTTTCATCCTCTTCAAATTGTGTGCTCGGAAATTCCCTAGCTAACCTTTCTAAATAAGAGAAACAAACAAACTACCATGTAGGTCAAATATTTGAATCTTACACAGCAGGTTTAAATTGGTCATTTTGCTTTTTTTATTATTCTGTTGCACAAATATCAGTCAGGATGCAGCAAAATAATAAAAAAAAAACTCAGCTGTTACAAGCAGAGGGGTTGCTAAAACAGCTATAAAAATGTCTAAGTCTAAAATTAAGTCTTCTTTTTTTTTTTTAGATCTGTTATCCTACCATAAAAACTTTTTGTTTGGACTATAAATCAGTGGTTCCCAACTGATTTTTGGCCATGCCTCACTTTGGTATTTCTGAAATTCTGGTGCCCCCCCCCCACACACACACCTGTAATATTTAATTTTTACATATATGAAATTACACATGTATGTTCATACGCAGAAAATATTTTTATGTATGCATACTGTATATGCATCGTATGTACTAAGATGCATTAACATTAACACTCTCACTCAGACTCACTAGAAAACAATTCACTGTTAATAAACCCATTCACTAACTGCCTCCTTATTCTGTTGGTAGTAAAAACCAAAGGGTGCACATCCTGCATATTCCCCACCATTGTTGTAATGTAGACTGAGGCTTTTCTCCTTATTCTGTAATATACTTTGATTATTTTAATCATGAAATAATAATGCAAAATGAAATTCGAGCTCATGTTGGTATAGTAAGCTGAAAGGTTCACATCCTACACATGCCCCACCAAAACATTACCATGCCCCTCTAGTGGGGCATATGACCCACGTTGGGAATCATTGCTTTAAATACACAATATTTTGATTTTACTTAATATCTGGGAAATGAACTACAAACATCATTTGCATATAAATCTTATATAGACATTTTAGAAGCTAAGGTTTAAAAAACAAAATGAATAAATCTTTTGGCACATGAAAGAGGAGTTTCAGCTATGACAGTCCAAAGAGCAGTGAAAAACACTTGAAAATGAAATTGTATGTGAAACATGTGAGGCAACTTGTTACTCCAGAATAGAAAGTTAGAGGGTGAAGATCATCTTGGATAAATTGGAAGATGATCCGGGAATAATATATATATATATATATATATATATATATATATATATATATATATATATATATGAACTTTATATCAATCCTTCATGAATTTCCGATCTTTAGTTATGATTAATTAATGATGAACATGTCATTTTTGTTTATGATCGATTTCATCACAATTCTTCTGTTAAGCCTGGAGAGTAATTATGCCTTCTTATTGCTCAAAGGAGAGTCCAGTAGTGCTTTAAAAACCTCTGAGAATTCCACTAAGATATCTTTAATCAATTCTAAGATACAATGGTTCAAAGCTTAATCTAACAATTGGACAATTTTGCTGTTGCACTGGATATATATATATATATATACATACGTACACAGGGTGTCCATAAAGTTCGTGTGCACTTTAAAAATGTATAACTTTATTTGTATTTGCGATAGAAATAATCTGTAAAAAATGTTATAAAGTTTAATGTACCTAGTTTTAAGTATAGCTAAAATAACTAATGTGATTTCAGGCATTACTGTAAATCAGTTCGCAAATGTTTTTCGTGAATTGCAAAATCGTATTACCCTTTGTATTGCTAATGATGGAGGACATGTGGAAACTTAAATAAAATTTCAATAAAACCTTAAAAAATAGAGATTTACTTCTTTCTAATCCTTTTTACAAATTATTTCTATTGCAAATACAAATAAAGTTATAAATTTTTTAAAGTGCACACGAACTTTATGGACGTCCTGTATCTGTGTGTGTTCATATAATACTATTAAAATTATTTCAGTATTCAGATGTGTATTTTTTCAGATAACATACTTTGGAATTTGTGTCACACTTAATATATATTTCTTAAAATGATCACGTATTCTTATGGCATTTCGAAGAAGAGATGTTTGGAACAGTTTTGTTAAAAACTGACCACATGCTCCTTCACCCAACACGATATCTTCCTCTCTCTTTATTTTTACCCCTTCCTCTCATTTATTGCCTTCCACTACCACTAAATTTTTTTCTTTCTTTCTTTAAATCAATTTATTTCCTTATTTGGTGCATTTAAACCAACCTGAAGATGCAGTGTAAACCAACTGTTGAAATAAATTTGTTTATAGTTGAAAAATTCAAATGTAAATTTTTTCTTTTAAATTTTTCTTATATAAATATAAAAGTGAACATTGAAGTCAGAACTCAAGAGGTGACAGACTGTTTCATGCTAAATGCAATCATCAGGCCACTTTTATATTTGCATACACTCTATCTATGATATTGAGCACTTTCTCGCATAATTATAGCATACCTAAAACTATATTTTTTCATATATATATATATATATATATATTCATTAATGCATGTGTCATTAAATAATATATAATGAAGTTTCATGCAGCAAAAGCAGACTATCATTGTTGTTTCGTCTGTTGTTGTTTGATTTATTGAAATTGTCATCTTTGATAATGGCTTGTGTGAACCGAAAGCTTAGATTGGATTTAAACATGCATCAATATGGTGTTTTCCTTTCGTCTTTCAATGATAATGTTATTAAGCTTATCAGACAATATGAAAGGAACTTATTTAAAATAAATAGACAAAACTTGTCTATATTATTTAATGAAACATGCATTAATATATATATATATATATATATATATAGTGTGTGTTAATGCATGTTTCATTAAATAATATAGACAAGTTTATACCAACGGCTTCCCATAGGTAATACTACTTGTTTTCACTCTCGCGTGGTCATGTGTGACATCATGAGCTTCCGTGCCTCGTATACATGAGTTAGTCGTTGCTTTGAAAATTTTCATGCAACAAAAACAGACTGGCATTATTGTTACGCCCGTGTATTGGTTGATATATTGAAAAGTAATTGTCATCTTTGATAATGGCTTATGTAAGCCAAAAGCTTAGATTGGATTTAAACATGTATCAATATGGTGATTTCCTTTCGTCTTTCAATGATAACGTTAAGCTTATCAGACAATATGAAAGGAACTTATTTAAAATAAATAGACAAAACTTGTCTATATTATTTAATGAAACATTGCTGCCTAAATATACACAATATATATATATATATATATATATATGTCATTACAAAGACATGCTAAAGGAGTTTCTTGAGCATTGTGGCATTCCCTATCCCACCTGGGAAGAGTCTGCTGAGGACTGTGCCATCTGGTACTCCCTTGCAAAGTCCGGAGTGTCTGATTTTGAAGAGAAAAGAATGAAGGACAAAGAACAGAGTCATGAGAAAAGGAAAAGTCAAGAAGGCTTTACCTCCCAGCCTGGTTCATCTCGCAGCATCCCATGTCAAAACTGCAATAGACTTTTCAGGGCAAAGATCAGACTCATTGGTTATCTACACACACATTCTGCCCCTCAGTGATTTGAAGTCATGGTCATCTCCACATGTAGAGGATAAATATATATATATATATATATATATATATATAGAGAGAGAGAGAGAGAGAGAGATTGTGTGTATTTAGTCAAATGAATACTAATTATAAACGAGATGAAAATATACTAAAAAAAATTAGTAAATACTAATATATCTACAACAGATTCCAGCAAAAAAATTAGGTTATTAATATACTACACTAAATCTAGTAAATCCAACTTAATTATTCGCAATGATTCTTCCTCATCGTGCAAAAAACCAACATAGTTTACAAATTCAAGTGCCCTTTGGGAGATTGTATCTCCAATGGATTAAATAATATTTCACAACGCTTGATTCTACGTTTGAATAACTCTAACATTTTTAGGCATTTAAAACAACATGCCTGGCCGCGTACACAATCCCGTAAAATCCTTGTAGAAACACAAATATACTTAAACATGAAAACAATAAACAAAAACTAAAAATTCTTGAAGCTATGTACATAAAACTGTTGAAACCTAACTTGAACAAAATAAACTACGAAATCTCCACAAATATCCTTAAATGCCTATAATTGATAACAGAAGTCATTGGTTTATACCAACGGCTTCCTATACTTAATACTTTCACTTTCGCATGGTCTTGTGTGACATCATGAGCTGCGATGCGAGTTTGTCTTTGCTTTGAAATTTTTTATGCAACAAAAACAGACTATCATTATTGTTTTGTCCGTGTATTGTTTGATATATTGAAATGTAATTGTCATGTTTGATAATGGCTTATGTAAGCCGAAAGCTTAGATAGGATTAAAACATGTATCAATATGGTGATTTCCTTTCATCTTTCAATGATAATGTTATTAAGCTTAACAGACAATATCAAAAGGGACTTACTTAAAATAAATAAACAAAACTTGTCTATATTATTTAATGAAACATGCATCAATATATATATATATATATATATATATTCCCATAAATCATTGTGAGTGATCTAAAATGACGTGGATTAATTGTAAGTATTCTTATAATTACTGTATTTTCTGGCTTACAAGATGCTGCAGCTTGGAAGCTGCACCCTAATATTGGAAAGAAATTTCTAAGAAAAAGAAAATCATTCTCATACAACCACACATTTACCATTCATCCCTCAAATACTGGCGGCACATATTGTTTACATTAATCATTTGTCTGATTTTGTTTATATGGCAATAACATGCTAGTCAAGAGCAGAAAGACTTCCACTGCTGCTAGTAAACAGAGCATGTTTAAGCTTGTGGCTCAGCTCCAGGAAGATTTATAGTCTTGGATATACTTATAACAGCTAAGTACTGAGGTTACATCATATAAAAGGATAAATTAGATAGCTAACATTATAGTGTGATGACTCAACATACAAATCCCTGTCTCTATCAATCAAGACAATTAGGTGACTGTCCAAGCTTACTTAAGCTTCGGTATTGCCTTATATTCGTCTTGGAAGATGCACACATATTTTTCAGGGTATTTTTAGGGAAAAAAGTGCATCTTGTAAGCTGGAAAACATGGTAATTGCTTAATGTAAAAGTAGTTGTGATGTGAAGGAATCGAATAAAACAATGTTTTCCTGTAAAAAAAAAAAAACAGGTTCTAAGAAACAATTCTCGATTTGTGTCTGAAACAGAAACTAAAGATTCTGGAAATTTCAGCATCTTTCATTATGTGAAAGTGTGAGGTTAGCCAATTAAAAAAAATTGGTATCTTATTTATCCTGGTCAGGTGATAGATGGATAATATCTTCTTCATTGTAATTGAGCTGAATGATCTCAGTTCTAACCTTCTCCAATCTATCTAGCTTCTCTTAATCGCAATCTATCAATTAATATCTTTCGGCTTACAGCATAAGGGGAGAAAAGCATGTTACCTATGATTACTACACTTAACCTTAAACCAAAAATACTGATCATGTCAAACTAGTTACAAAATGATCATTATATTTTATTATTAGATTTATTCCTTTATATTGTTGCATTTTATTCCAACTCTCTGGCTGGGGCAGATTCAGTGGGGCATAGAGAGTTCATACCCTCACTCCCTAAAATTCCTGAGAAAATAATTTTGTTGCAAAGTAGATAAGGTAAGCTAATACAGGGTGGTGTAGAAGTAACCAAACTAGACTTAACATTAACCCATCACCATAAACTTGAATCTAATCTTATGAAACAATTTCATTCTTATTGATATCAATAAATTAAAATTTGAAAATGATATTGAAAATGAAACAAATTAAAATTTTAAAAATAATAATCAAAATAAATCAAAATTTGAAAATGATCAGCTATAATAAAAAGAATTTTTTATCATAATATATTATCGTATATTTCATTAATAAATTTTTAGATTTGTTTTTAACTACTTTTTACTCAGAAAGTTTAAAAGTTTGACTTTACAATTTTACATAGCAAATGAATAAAACAAAGCACAAATTTTTATGAACACTCTCTACTCATTTCTATAACTTAATATATATGATCACATAATTTAAAATTTTGAATTGAGATTTTTATTGCAGAACATGCCCACCATGACTGAAAATACTGGATCTGCCCCTGCTCTGCCTCCATATTACTAATACAATATTATTACTATTATTTTATTACTAGTTTTATTCCATCATATTATTGTTACTTTTTATCCCAACACTCTGGCTCTATACACTCTTCATTATTACTATTATTTTATTACTAGTTTTATTCCATCTTATTATTGTTGCTTTTTATCCCAACACTCTGGCTCTATACATTCTTCATTATTACTATTATTTTATTACTAGTTTTATTCCATCTTATTATTGTTGCTTTTTATCCCAACACTCTGGCTCTATACATTCTTCATTATTGCTATTATTTTATTACTAGTTTTATTCCATCTTATTATTGTTGCTTTTTATCCCACCACTCTGGTTCAATACACTCTTCATTATTACTATTATTTTATTACTAGATTTATTCCATGTTATCATTCAGAATTTTTATTCCAACATTCTGGATCAATACACTTTTCTTATTATTTTATTACTAGTTTTACTCCATCCTAATGGAGAAAATGGCCTACAGCTGATAATAATAATAATGGTAATAATAATAACAGTGGCCGTAATATGTGCATATGGTACTAATTTTGGTATGTGTGAACAAGCATATTAATGAACAAGATGTCAGTGGCTCCAGTAACAACTTTAAAATGCAAATTTTTCATCTTTACTTGTCAGTTCTACCCAAGACGACATTGCTAGGGTCAGTAGCTGTAAAGAACGGACGACTGATGCTAGCATGCCACTCTGACCAGAAAGCATTTTAGTTGGACAGGCTACTGGCAGAATGCCAACAGACACACTGACAGCCAAGAATAGTCAAGAGAGAGAGGGAAGTCTTCCCTCTTTTATTTATGTTCCCCACTAGACCCTCCACCTGACAAGAACGTGCAACAAATTAGTGCGATTGTGTGTGGGGTTGGGTGTCGGGGAATTGGTGAAGGAAGAGTCTTGGTAATTGCCCAAAGGCTTTGATTGTCAAGACAGTGCCAGGTGGATGGGATCGGCTTTAAATTTGGATAATCATGTTCTTTAGCATGCAGTCATTTTTCTTTTCTTTCTTTTTTTTTTTTTTACTTTCTCATTTCTTTCTTTTTACTTTTTTTTCATTCCCTTTTGTATATCATTTGTTCTTTTTTTTTTTTTTTTTTCTATTATAGAGTTCTTCCTTTTAGTCTTCATTTTTATATTATTTTCTATTCTTCATCTGTCTTCCTTTTGTCTTCTTCCATTCCTTAGGGTATTTATTCTCCCCTATTTTTATTTTCTATCTTTTCATTCCTTTTACATTCTTAATTTTCTTTCCTTTTTCTTCTTCTTTCAATTTTTAAGATACTTCCCTATTCTTTTCTTTCCTTTTCCTTTCTTTATTTTCTTTCCGTTTTCTTCTTCCAATTTGTAAGATACTTCCCTATTCTTTTTCTTTCCTTTTTCTTTATTTTCTTCCCTTTTTCTTTCTTTATTTTCTTTCCTTTTTCTTCTTCTTCTTCCAATTTTTAAGATACTTTCCAATTCTTTTTCTTTCCTTTTTCTTTATTTTCTTTCCTTTTTTTTCCAATTTTTAAGATACTTCCCTATTCTTTTTCTTTCCTTTTTCTTTCTTTATTTTCTTTCCTTTTTCTTTCTTTATTTTCTTTCCTTTTTCTTTCTTTATTTTCTTTCCTTTTTCTTTCTTTATTTTCTTTCCTTTTTCTTCTTCTTCTTCCAATTTTTAAGATACTTCCCTATTCTTTTTCTTTCCTTTTTCTTTCTTTATTTTCTTTCCTTTTTCTTTTGCCAATTTTTAAGGTGCTTTCCTAATTTTTCTTTCTTTATTTTCTTTCCTTCTACCAACTTTAAAGATACTTTCCTCTTCTTTTTTCTTTACTTTGTCTTTATCTTTCTTTTCTTTTTCTTCTACCAATTTTAAAGAGACTTTTCTTTTCTTTTTTCTTTCATTTTTCTTTCTTTTCTTTCTTTTCTTTCCTTTTACAATCTTTTTCTTTCATTTTTCTTCTGCAAATTTAAAAATTTTTTTTTCCTTTTGCTTTACTTTTTCTTACTTTTTTCTTCTTCCAAATTATAAAAAAATCTCTATTCTTTTTCTTTCCTTTTTCTTCTGCCAATTTTAAGTTGCTTTCCTCCTTTTTCTTTCTTTATTTTCTTTCTTTTCTTTACTTTTTCTTCTACCAATTTTTAAAAAAAATTCCCTATTCTTTTTCTTTCCTTTTTCTTTATTTATCATCTTTCTTTTCTTTCCTTTTTCTTCTGCCAATTTTAAAAACTTTTCTCTTCTTTTTTCTTTCATTTTTTTTTATTTTCTATCGTTTTTTCCTTTTACATTATTTATTTTCTTTCCTTTTTCTTCTTTCAGTTTTTAAGATACTTCCCTATTCTTTTTCTTTGCTTTTTCTTTCTTTATTTTCTTTCTTTTCTTTCCTTTTACATTCTTTTTCTTTCCTTCTTCTTCTACCAATTTTAAAGATACTTTTCTCTTTTTTCTTTCCCTTTTTTTCTTTTCTTTCCTTTTGCTTCTACCAATTTTTAAGATACATTCCACTTTTTCTTTCTTTCCTTTTTCTTCTACCAATTTTAAAGAGACTTTTCTCTTCTTTTTTCTTTCATTTCTTTCTTTTTTCTTCTACCAATTTATAAGGTACTTCCCTCTTTATTTTCTTTCCTTTTCTTTTTTTCTTCTTCCAATTTTAAAAACACTTCCTTCTTCTTGCCTACTTTTTTTTCTTCCTTTTTTTTAGTCTCATTCTTTTTTCGTTCTTTTTCTTTCATACGGTTACTTTCATCTATTTTCTTTTTCTTTCATTCTCTTGTTATTTTATCTTTCATTCTTTTTGCATTTCATAAAAATCCTTTCCACTACTTTCTTCTTTCTCATTTTTCTTTACTCTTTCTTTCTTTTCCTATTTCTTGTAATTATCCTTCTATCCATTTTTTATTCTTTCTTTTTCTTCTTTTTTTTACAGTTCCTTTCCATTTCTTTGTTTACTTTTTTTAATGATTTTTCCTTTAATTTCTATTTTCTTTTTTATATCTTTATCCTTGTTTTATTTTCACTGTTATTTTCTTCTACTTTCTTCTTTTTTCTTTCATTTTTTCATCAATTTTTCTTTACTTTCACTTTCTTTCTTTTCTTTCATTTTCTATATTCCTCCTCATTCAATTTCTAACAGTTTGCTTTCCTTTACTTTCTACTTTTTTTTTTTTTTTTTTTTTGCTACTCTTTACCTCCACTTTCCCCTTTTCTTCTTTTTCCTATCTTTCTCCTCCCTCCATTTCTAACAGTTCCTTTCCTTTCATCTTTTACTTATGTTCTATTTTCCTCTTTTTTTAAACTCCTATTTTTTAATTGTTGTAAAGCATAAACCAGTTTTTTGCTGAAAAGCTACTAAAATTAGATCAAAGATAAACTAGTCTTAAATTAATGATAACCTCAATGCTTCACCTAAGAAACCTGGACCACATTATAATATTAATGTTCTGTTTTGCATTCATGGAGTTTTATCAGGAGATAAAATTATATCACATTATAAAAACACCTGATTAAAATTCATATGCTTTCTTCAAAACTGATATATATCAGTTTCTTTATCTGCAATTGAAGCTAATGCATATTTACAACCAGGACCGGTGCATATTATCTCTGAACAAAGCTCGATTAGGGGCCCTGGGCAGTACTTTGTGACCCTCACTAACATATCAACACTTAGTTTTTCTACATGCACTTATATATGTTACAGATTAAACTAAGCAGAACTGACTATTAAAGGATGTAAAATTTTTGCAGATTTTGACATCATTCTGGGATTTTTTTTGCTAATCTGTGAATTTTTTTTGCTCATTCTAAGTCTTGAAAAAACACTCTATAAAATTCAGTATTTTGAATTCATAATGTTGAATGCTTTAAAATTCTTCAACTTTTTAACAAAAAACATCTCAAGTTGATGTTAAAAATTGCTGCAAAACCTTGTTGATTTATTTAAGATGGAATCATCTATTATGACATGTCTTTAATTTGTATTTAGATACATTGGATTAATTTTCAGTTTTTCTAGTTGAATTGTTCACCTATATTGTATATGATCCATTATTGTATATAATTAGGTGATAATAAAATTTATATTTTATATGAATACTAACTTATAAAATCTGAGATGTAGTAGAGTGTCCCCTTAAATCATAGATTGGTGGGGGATGTGCAAGACCCTTGTACTGGTCCTGTATATATATATATATATATGTGAACATTGAAGTCAACACTTAGAGGCAACAGGCTGTTGCATGCTACACGCAATTGTCAGGCCATGTGTGTTGTTTTTTTCTTGACTATTTATATATACAGCTCAGTGGTGCATTGTGGGTAGTCTATTTTGGCAGTTATTTTGCCAGAAGTTGTTTGTTTATTTGGGTTAATTTATTTTGCTTGTTTTTATTTATTTTTTATTTTTTATTTCTTATCTTATATATTTTTTTATTTTAATCGGTGTTTTATTAACATAGTAAAAATTTGTTTATATCGCTTATTTAATTGCTTTGTTTTGGTTTGGGAAGATAATTAAAGATATTTATTCAATTTTGGGTTTGATTGCTGTAGTTTATTCTATTATTTTAGGGGGAGCAGTTTTTAATTTGTTTATTACTTCATGTATTTATTTGGTTTGATTATCTTTGTTTTTTCTCCGCGGTTAATTTATCGGGAGTGGTTTGTTAGCTTGTTTACTTATTTATTTGGATTAATTTAGATTAATTTATTTTACTTGTTTTTTATTATACTACATATTTTTATTTACTCTTTTCGTTTTTTGATTTTTAAGTAACGTAGTATTTTTTATTGTTATATAACAGAGCTATGTTGGTTTTTTTTTTTGTCCGATTTTTGTTTTGATTTTTTCATGGCCAAAATATTAGACTGAAAAAATCAAACCAAAAAAATATAGCACACCTTAAGACTATATTTCTTCATATATATATATATATATATATATATATATATATATATATATTCTACAGCTTCATAGATAAAACTTTTGTATAATTGTTTGGTTCACTCATCAGGAGGTATCAGCAACTTACTGTTAATTTTCTCGTTTTCATTATTGAAGATCAAAAAATAATTATATGTAAAAAAAAAAATCAACCTTTAACATCAATTTTTTATTGATCTTAAAGGTTGATTTTTCTTTGTGTGTGTGTGTATGCATACACCTGTATATGTGTCTATGTGCAGGTGTGTAGGATGTTGTGACTCTTTTTTCTTTTCATAATTTTCTTATACTCTCTTTGTCTCCTTATTGTGTCTCATTATTCTTTTCCTTTCTTTTCTTTATCTTTCAACTCTGAGAATCAAAAGATAATGCAACAATGTTATTTCTGGTGTCAGAGATGACTTGTAAAGGGTGTTTCATTAAGACGGATTATATATAAGGGTGTTTCATTAAGACGGATCAAAGTCCGCAGTAAATAAATCAGTGTTATTGGTGAAAATTTATTTATTTCTCTATTGGATCATGTTATTTAAGTCATGGCAATTATGTGTGAAAAATAATATTGCCCAAATGTCTGCAAAGTCTTCGGCAGCACACCTCCACATGATGGTCAAAATTTTTTATGACATCTCTACATAGTTGCTCCTCAATCTCACCAATATGACTTATTATCGCATCCTTCAATTGTTGAATTGTTGTTAGCTTGTTGGCATAGACCACACTTTTGTGATGACCCCAAAGGAAGAAATCTAAAGGCGTCAAGTCACATGACCGTGGTGGCCAATTTGACTTCGCTGTTTCAAGAGATGATGCGACCTGGAAACTTTTCATTCAATAAATCCATTTTCGTAATTGGCTTCGATAACTTTAACATGTTGTTTGATCGTTAATCCTTCCACGGTTGAAATTGCCAAAGACATAAATTATTAAATCTGAAATAAAAAGAAAAAAATCATTAGACACTTAAACTTAATTCACATTTGAAATCAGTCCAAGTTATTGGAACATTCTTTATTTGCACTAATTTTCCTGAATATTCTGCAGTTTTCTAAAGTTTTTGCAAATATAGGTGTATTCTATTTTTTTATTTCTTGTTTAAATATTTTTTTTAATTAATCTTTAAATAGTAAAGGAAATATATATATATATATATACACACAGAAAAACGATTTTAATGAAAAGTTCTTAGTATTCATTTTTTGCACAGTTTTTATTTATTTACATTTAGAGAGTTGTACTTGTTATTGCCATAACTTTTCAGTCATTGTACCTGCTGCACTTCTTCAGGTGTCTGTTGATCTGAGTAACCTTCAGGGAACTTCAAATTGAACCCTTTATTTAATCTATAAGAGTCGTGTGGACTTGTTCCACTGTCCATATCAAGAAATACCTTGTTCTTTTCCATTATTCAGTTCTACTTAGTTATTGCTCATCCTGTTTCCACTGAGTCTGAATCTATACTACCTGGCTCTGGGATTGAACTCACAATTACTATGCCATTAAATTCACAAGCCAACATTTCAATCCTCTGGAATATTGTCTTGCAGACAATCCTGAATCTAGAACTGGGAATCTTAAACCTAATTTAATTATATTTGCCTGCCTGCTGCTGCCACCTTGCTGCCATGCTTCAGATTCTAAGCTTGAAACTGAAGTGTTGATTCTTATGTCTACACAGTCTGTATCTGTCTTGTAACCTAGGGAAGATTACTGAATAGAATAATCACATAAAGGTTGGTAATATAGGATAATACTTAGTACAAGAACAACACATAAGATTTGTCAGTGGTGCATAGAAGAAATAGTCAACTGCTAGAAGTGAGTCAAGTGTATTCCACAATGAATCTCCAACTGCATACCAACATACAGTATTTACTACTGTATTTATGTGAATGGGTATAAACCTATTATTGTCCATAGGTATGCTACAACAATCTACAAATGCTCTATATCCAATATTGAACACTATTCCCTTACAAATATAGCAAATTTTAAATATATATATATATATATATGATGGCCAGCTACTCACATTTTTTGATCAGACCCATCTACTAAGGCAGCTAGCCAATCTCTTTTGCAGACATCTGCTCAGGTACATTCATGTATCTTCAACACTCACCTGGGCAGACCATAGTTACAGTTTTTGGGAGATAGCACATCATTTGGCATGATCAATAACTAGCATAACACTAATATACCTAAAAAATAACTGCTTAAATAAGTTGATCCAGATTAATTTTTAATATAAATTATGGTTTATTTTTTTAGGTAAATTACAGTTTTTTTTGTTTATATATAAAAATAAAAAAGGAACAAGTAATCTACCTTTAATAATAGAAAACTCATATTTACAACTCTAAAATAAAGAATTATTCAATTTTTTTCTTTTTTCTACACACACACACACACACACACACACACACATATATATATATATATATATATATATATATATATATATATATATATATATATAAATTCCATTTATTTTAAATACCAAATATAACTTTTAAAATTAAAAAAAACTGTAATCCCAGTTTAATATATATCTATGCTAATATTATGATAGCCAAATACATCTTTTAAAATTTAAATTACATAACAGCCAGTTGATGCTCAGCACCTGAAAATTGCATTGTGCATGAAACTCTGAGTCTGGCTATCAGTGAGGGATTATATACATATATATGCAGAGTATACCCCAAAAATGTATACACACTTTAAATAATTATAAAGAAAGCGTTTATTAAAATATATCTAATTTTCAAAATTTAAAATCAACAAACATTATTTTATTGTTTTGTCAACACCTGTTTTCAAACTGACATCCATTTGGATCCAGGTACTACTGCCAACATGAAACAATGGAATTGCAGACATTTTTTTATGCATTCTTGTTCAATGGCTACTCTCAATTCTGTGACTGTTGCAGGTATGAAAGCATAGAATTTGTCTTTGAAGTATCCCAATAAAAAAATGTCTAGTGGTGTGAGGTCTGGTGAACACAGTGGGTATTCTATGAAACCCCTTTGTCCAATCCACCTGTTTGGCAAGATCTCATCTAGGTAGGAGCGAACATCATGATGGTAGTGTCGGCCTGCCTCATCTTGCTGAAAATAAAACTCTTCATCTTCAAAGTCCTCTCTAATGCTTGGCATAACTGTTACAGCAAGGTCAAATAAACAAGACCAGTCACAGTAGCATCAGAAAAGAATGGTCCAATTAATCCTCTTGATGATAAAATACACCACATTATTTACATTATTTGGACTATTGTCCTAACCTTTGTCACCATATTTATTACAACATTTCAGCCATTGTACACTCCAGCCTTCTTCAGGTGGTTGGAAAGGACACATGGCACAGTGGATAAAGGCATTGATTAGATCCAGTGACAGGACCCAAAGAGTGTGAGTTCAATACCTGGTTAAGGCAGTAGAGAAATTTCAGAGGGAAATTAACAGGAGATAACTGATAACTGACATCCATTAAACATGGCACATGGAACTAGAACAGTCTACTCTAGTGAGCAAAATAAAGGATTAATTTCAACATTCCAACCACCTGAAGAAGGCCGGAGCATACAATGGCCGAAACATTGTAATAAATATGGCGACAAAGATGAGGACAATAGTCCGAATAATGTAAATAATATATATAATACCTCATCTCAGAAATGTAGACAGAAAATGCACCACATTGTAACTCCTGGCAAATTAACATGATGTTCCACCATAACATACTGATTCTCAACTCCCCAGTAGGTGCAATTTTGGTGGTTAATTTAACCATTTAATTTGAATGTGGCCTCATCACTCCACACAATCTTTGTTGGAAAGTGTGCATCTTCTACACACAAGTACCACTCACAGTACTTCACTCTTTGGTCTGGATCATTGTCATTAATAGCATGGACTAATCTTGAAATATAACTTTTCCATCGACAACATTTCAAAAAGCGTTGAACAAAGGATTTTGAAATACCTACCTCACAACTTGTTTGCACAACAGATTTTCTTGAATTTTTGTGATATGTTTACAATAATCTTTCTTGCTTTGTGGGGCTTGTCGATATCTGTGGTCACCTAGAGTGCTTCTCATTCTACCGGCTTCAAACTTTTCTCTAGTTCTAGTGATGGTAAGTCACATTGGTTATTTGAACTGTTTGAAACTCCCTCTTAAACTGTCTTTGTATTTCAACTGCGTTTTCACACTTCCAGTAGCAATTTAGAATGAATTTCCTTTCTTCAAAGCTTAGATTGACTGTCATCATCAATTCTAATTTAACTTGGAAAGAAAAAAACATCAGTTCAGCTTTCAGTTGTTAAAGTGTGTGTACATTTTTTTGGGACGCTCTCTATACACTCAACAAAGACCGTGTTAAAAATCTTTTGGCTAGACCAAGAATTCATTCCTCAAAATAATTCTGATGCTTCTTCATTTAACTAGATTTTGTGAAGTCAGTGTTACTGAGAATTTTTCAGTACCCCCTTTTATGTATACCTATGTCCAAGATTTTGCTTTGTTTCACTGTCAGTTCTTTTGCTTCCATTATCGCTGAACTTGCAAAATGCAGAATTATTTCCCTCTAAGTTCCTGCAGAAAAATTTACACCTGTTGTTCTGCAGCCTTTCATTCTACAAGCAGACAACCATTTTATCTGCTTCCTTCAGATCCTGGAATTCTCATAAAAATTGCCTTAGACTGTGAGCCAAGATTTCTATTTTGGATAATTTGTGTCTCTACTTCTATTTCTTCATCACTGTTCTCCGTCCTCCACCACCTCATCCAAATCTTCAGACTTGGTGGCTG
>OZ010596.1:10784903-10857403 GCA_963932145.1 Acanthosepion lycidas
GACCTAAACACCATAATAAGTGACAATCAAATACCAAATGTTTGAACACAGAGCGGTAAAAGAAACAGGTAAGATCATGGTTCCTTGTACAAAGACAAGTTGAAGCTGTCAGTGAACCACTTAAGACCTTTTGGGCAAATGGCTCTGGACTGAAAAGAGTGAAGAGTATGCTGTCACATTGACATGAAAGCATTTGAATTTAAATGCTTCCAATGTCTGAAGGAGTCAAGAGCAAGGACTAAACAATTTGCATTAAGACCAGTGGCCTGATCTTGTAACCCATGATGTTGTACCCATGGAGGCTGCATTGACAAGACAATGTTTGAAATACGTATTTCTCAGATACTTCTCTGCATTTAAACCTTTTGTGGGACTGAAGTGTTATATTCGACATAAACTTCTATCAACTAGCCTATAAGTTGCTGGCTACATCAAAACCAACAAGAGATTCCATTATTATATATATATATATATATATATATATATATATGTGTGTGTGTGCGTGCACATGTGCAGGTGAATGTGTATTTGCTAGGGTTGCTCTGACAATAATGCTTTCTTTTTATTATCATGTTGGCTTATGACATGAGAAGTAGATGTTGGGATTATGGGAGTAGCAGTTGAACCTTCCTCTCAATAACCTATAACTGTTTTTCCTTTGTTATAGAGAGTAGTCTGTAAAAATGGTATCTGACATTCAAGTAATAAAGAAGAAATAAATATTGTCTGTGAAATTCACTTAAAAAATGCTATGCACTATTGTTTCATCCTAATACATAGATACATTTTATTTATATATATATATATATATATATATATATATATAAGGTTGGTGCAAAAATAATGACGGTTTTTGATGTATTTTTAACCTAAAAAACCGTCATTATTTTTGCACCAACCTAATACATATACATACATATATATATATATATATATATATATATATATATATATATATATATATATATATGCGCACATATATATATATATATATATATATATATATATATATATATATATATATATAATCCACATACAGTGTTTTGTTTTATCACAGCTCATCATTGCTTTAAGCCGGGATCAAAACTCAATCAATTTGGCATCAGTCAGAGACTCTACTCCTAAGCTATCAGCACACAGCAGAGAAAGAGAATCTTTTAATGTGTTATGTACATGATGTATATAAATGTTAAACAGCAGCAGCTACCGTTGAAAATTCCATTTCTCCATAGTGCTCAATCAGTGAATGAGAGCATAGTCATCCACATACAAGCCTGTTTCACTGTATCACAGCTCATTAGTGTGGCTAGGCATTTGATTACTTCAAGTTAGGATCAAAACTTGACTGATCTGGCATGAGTGAAAAGCTATTGGTGCACATCTGAGAAAGGGAATCTTTTAATGAATTATAAATGATTTTTAGTGGGTACACCTATTTCAGTTTCTATTTCTCTTTTTATTTCTGAAAAAAGAGAAATTCATAAAAACCGATCTAGAAGTCCTACCAAAAAAAAAAAATTATTCCTCCAAAGGGAATCAAACCTCTGTACCTTGCTTCTATAGCCAAAATGTGATGTTGCTAATTTGTTGCTGATTCAAAAACTGTAACATAGGTCTGCTTAGTATAGTTACAGTATAAACCACAGATGGGCCCTGTGGGTGTTTGAATAAACACAACTGTCTGAGCAGGTGTCTGCAACAGAGATTGTCTACATACCCTAGCAGTCAGGTATGATTAGAAAGCAAGAGTAGTCAGTCATATATATATATATATATATATATATATATACAATATAAAAGGCTCAAACTCTAATATTCCATGGTTATAATTTATTATATTGGAATCGTAATCACAATCCAATTCATCAGATGTACAAATTCAAAAAGAAATCAGAAAATATAACTCCAGGTATAAAAAACAAAATTTTAGTGAGTGTATGTGTGGGAAACAAACTTTATATTTATATAAATTATATATATATAATTGATATAAAGTTTGTAACTCCTTAACTAATTGGTGGTACTTTCAGTATCCTGACTCCAAACCTTTTTTAGTTGGAGCCTCCAGCAATCATTCCTTCCACTCATCAGGGGATATCTGCAATTGACCTTTTATATTTCTCATTTTTCTTTTATATACGCCTTGGTACAAGGTTGATTATTTTTCCTTTCATAGTCTGTATGTTTGTGCATGGGTGTACACATGCACTCAACTCTTAATAAGTGGACTGGATGATTATAAAATATTTTTCTACAAAAAACTGGAGTCAAGTTGCTGAAGATAACATCAATCTGCTAAGTGACAAATTTTATTTGTATTAATCATATATATATATATATATATATATATATATATATATATATACACACACACACACACACATATATATATATATATATATGTAAAAATTACTCAGAATTAACCTGTAGAAAAAAACTATGTATAAAGGAAAAAAGATACTAGGAAAATTGTAGTCTTAGATGTATTTCATCCAATGTGGATTTTTTTATTACGAAAAATGAAAGGATTTTATTGAAACAAAGTATGTATAAGTAAGAAAAACAAAATGTTTTCACCTGACCATGTAAATATATGCAAAAGTGTTTCTAAATTCTTCTAGTTGGTAATGACATTTTGGTTGTTGTTTATAGATACTTTGTTTCAATAAATTCATTTCATTTTTTTTTTTTTTTTTTTTTTTTTTTGCCTTGAAAAGGTCCACATTGGATGAAATGCATCAGTTTTCCAATTCCCACCAAAATAATAGTTAGAATAAACTGCAACAATCAACCCCAAAATTTAATAAATAGCTTTATCTGCCCAAACCAAAACAAATTTTTACTATGTCAATTAAACACCAATTAAAATTAAAATAAAAAATAAATAAATAAAAGCAAGCAAAATAATCTAACCCAAATAAATAAATTACTTCTGGCAAAATAACTGCCAAATAGACTACCCACAATGCACCACTGACCCGTATATATAAATAGCTGAGAAAAAAAAACAACACACGTGGCCTGATGATTGTGCCTAGCATGAAACAGCCTGTCGCCTCTAAGTGTTGACTTCAATGTTCACTTTATATATATATATATATATATATATATATATATATATATATATATATATATATATATATTCAGCCTTATTATTCAGTCTCAATTATTCTTAGAAAGAAACCTTAAAAATCAGTAAAGAATTTATTTCAATGAATACAAGTATATCCATCTCATCAGACTGAATACATTTCATGAAATGTGAAGATAAAAATATAACAAAAATAAATAGAGCTAGAAAAGTTTTCTTTGGGGCTTACATTATGAAAAGAGAGAGCAGTAAAAAAAAAAAAAAGAAAGAAACAAAAAGACTTAATATAGAGGGTAAGGGAAGGTAAAGAGAGAGTAAAGTTAAATTTACAACAATGTGTAAATAAAGTTTACAGAGTAAGACCTTAAAATGTTGTCCATTTAAATAGGATCATCATCATATAATCATCACCATCATAAATAATAATGATAATAAAAATAGAGAGTGAGAGAGAGCTAACATCATGGAATAGATGGAGTGAGTCACAGGAGGCCTGCTAACATTTATAAATTAAAGACATATGATCTGACAGGAGAACAACAAACTTAAAGTACACTGGGCTTTCCATTGCACACAAAATCAAAAGGACATAAATCAAAAGTTACTACGAAATCCAAAAATTATCAAAATGTTCCTGAAAATTATTCAGATTAAGTTCTTAATACTGAAACAGCTGAAAAGAAATTAGGTTTATTACAAATCTAAATAGACTGACTATATTAAATTGAAGGGAGTGAGAGAATGCAATGAAGAATAGGTCAAGGTCATAAAGATATATAACCTCTGACCTTCATCACATGGAGTAGGGAAGGGGCCACAATAAAGAGAATTAGGATGGAGAATTTTATAGAAAGGCAAACAGTCTGCTTGTCTATGTATTCCGATTCCTACTTCATTTTGCCAAGGCTCGACTCCACCTCCCTGTCCTTTCCCAACCATTTCAAGCCTCTGTCTTTAGATTTTATTTTTAGTCCATAGGTTCAAATTAAAACCCATTCATAAATCATGTAGATTAGTGATTATTTCAAGCATGCCAGGAGATGGCCATGAAAAATGAAGTAATAATAATCACAGGGATAATGATATAATCAACCTCCAGTAGCAAATGAGCTTACAGTGAGAAGATGGTGGAAGTCATTTTTTTTTTTTTTTTTTTTTTTAAATCATTTCACTCCAAGCAATGCCATAAAGGGTTACTGATATGCTTGGACCTAAAATTGAATATTGCTGCCAATATCTGGTCTGGCACTGCATGATCATCACCTTTTAGCCCTGAAAGAGTCCAAAAGCATTTACACAGCTTCTGGGTGATGAATTATTTTCAACCCTACAGGTTCTTTTTCATAGACAAAAAGTCGCAAGCCTATCTCTATTTTATTGCTGTTTCCATGGCAAAGTTCAGGCATTTACAGCTAGGATCTGCCAAGTCATATACACAGGGTTAACTCATTCCTTTCACTACTGATAAGAAGGAAGTTCCACAGCTTCTTCCCAGGAATGTTTACTTTGTGGAACAGACTCCTGAGAGAATGCTTCTTCAGGTCTGAAGTCAACTGTTATCCATCCTACATATCCTCATAATCTGCAATTACTCATTCCTCTTATGTCCATAGAACAACCTTCTACCTTGAGTGCTTTTTGAGCCTTGTATTGGGCAAACATTTAATATGAGATGAGGTATTGTAATTATTTACATTGTTTGGACTGTTGTCCTCATCTTCGTTGCCATATTCACAATGTTTTGGCTGTTGTACACGCCAGCATTCTTCAGGTGATTGGAATTTCAAACTGAACCCTTTATTTTGTCTATTGGGGTACATTGTTCTAGTTCCACATTCCATGCCTCTGGATGTCTCTGTATCAGTTATCTCCCTTTAACTCAACTCTCCAAGATTTTGTTCACCTCAGCTGTAACCAGGTATTGAATTCACAACTTTTTGGGTAAAGTCACTGGATTCAACCAATGCATTTATCTCCTGGGCCATGTATCCTTGAGGGAAGAAGGATACATGGCCCAGTGGATCCACTGACTTGACTCAAAGAATTGTGAGTTCAGCTGAGGTGAACAAAAACTTGGAGAGTTGAGTTAAAGGGAGATAACTGATACTGAGATAGCTGGAAGAGGCATGGCACATGGAACTAGAACAGTCTACCCCGGTGGATGAAATAAAGGGTTCAGTTCAAAATTCTAATCACCTGATGAAGGCCAGAGCATACAACAGCCGAAACATTGTGATGAGGACAACGGTCCAAAGAGTATAAATAAGATGAACATTTAGTAAAAAACAAACCATACATTACTGACTACCGTAGTAGATTCTGCATCTTGATTGTGAACCTTTGCTCCATGGTATGACTTCTGTTCTCTCTTTTTCTTTAATTTTCCCATTTTATTTATTTATTTTATTTTTATTTATCCGTTTATTTTATTTTTATTTATTTTGTCTGTTACCAAATGTAACATTCATTTTTTTTATTCTGGGAATCGGATTTTCATATAATCAATCTATCTGTTTTTACATGCTCTCTCTCTCTTTCTCTTCAATATTGATCTCGAGATTTTTTTTGGATAACTCTATGTCAGTCCCGGCAGAAGTAGGGCACTGCCTATATCGTGCAGGAAGAAAATAATGGGAAGAACAGTTTTTCTTCATAGCTTTCCTGTTTTGGGAGTCAGTACTGGACATATTGGGACCAGTTTCATCTTGTACATGAAGAGAGGAAGAGAAAGAGTGAAAAATGAATAAAAGTAAATAAATTAATGAATGAATAAATAAATAAAGAAAGAAAAATATAGAATTCAAAAGAAAGAAAGAAAAGATAGCAAAAAGAAAGAAAGAAAAATATAGAATTCAAAAGAAAGAAAGAAAAGATAGCAAAAAGAAAGAAAGAAAAATATAGAATTCAAAAGAAAGAAAGAAAAGATAGCAAAAAGAAAGAAAGAAAGAAAAATATAGAATTCAAAAGAAAGAAAGAAAAGATAGCAAAAAGAAAGAAAGAAAAATATAGAATTCAAAAGAAAGAAAGAAAAGATAGCAAAAAGAAAGAAAGAAAAATATAGAATTCAAAAGAAAGAAAGAAAAGATAGCAAAAAGAAAGAAAGAAAAATATAGAATTCAAAAGAAAGAAAAGATAGCAAAAAGAAAGAAAGAAAAATATAGAATTCAAAAGAAAGAAAAGATAGCAAAAAGAAAGAAAGAAAAATATAGAATTCAAAAGAAAGAAAAGATAGCAAAAAGAAAGAAAGAAAAGATAGCAAAAAGAAAGAAAGAAAAATATAGAATTCAAAAGAAAGAAAGAAAAATATAGAATTCAAAAGAAAGAAAGAAAAATATAGAATTCAAAAGAAAGAAAGAAAAATATAGAATTCAAAAGAAAGAAAAGATAGCAAAGAGAAAGAAAGAAAGCATAGCAGAAAGAAAGAAAGAAAATATAGAATTCAAAAGAAAAAAAACAAAGAAAAGATAGCAAATCTGGGAGAGTCTAAAGCAGTAGTTCACAACTGGGGTCCATATAGACCCTGGGGGTTCATGTAACATTACTAGGGTCTACAGGGATCCATTTTAAAGCATTTAAGGTTTGTCATGAGTTGTCAGTGTTCAGAAGTAACTTCACTGTCAGCTAAAACTTTTGTAGAATAGGGTGTCATTTAAATGCTTGATGAGTCATTTAATCAAATGATGGCAAAGAGAGAAAGAAAGGATACAGAATTACTTTTCTTGCTATATAAAATTGACACAAATCTGATTTCGTGATCACGGTCACAATTCCCGTAATACATTAAGGCCGTAATGTACCACATGTACTGTAGCCATAGTAGAACTGGTGTATCTCGAGCAAGGTACCCTGATAGAGCCCAACCTTCTTCTGGCTAGTGTGAATTCAGACGTTTTCCTTCTCCTAGATCAGTTGCCACCCAAGGCTATAGATCGCAGTTTGTCCTGCTATTTACCCAAGGGTATTAGCACATAAGTGAACATAGTGAATTCAACTGGAATTCAAACTTGCTTCTCCGATTCCTCAGTTCCAGTTGCAATCTATTATTCTACCGTAAGAAGGTCACCCCAGCTCAAGGCACAGTATTAGAATCCTACTGAGATGCCAATTGGTACATTTCTGTTAATCCTGCCACCCCAAAAGTTTTCAAAACCTTGTATATCCTTTTTCTAGGCACTGTCCCCCCGCTCCAACCAGGACATAGGCAATCATGACTCTCCACAATTTCCTGTCATTAGTAGCTGTCAATAAATTTAGTTATTTTTTTTTACTGTCACTCCTAAACCATTTCACCATCCATTTATTCAAGCTTACTAAGTAGGTTATGCATTGTTTTCTTCTGTCCCTTTTTGCCTTCATTCTGTCCTATGAGGATCAAATTTTCCAAGCCCTTTTTCCTCATTAAGTGCCCTAGAAATTAAAACTGTCTTTTCCTGATGTTAAGTATGTTTCCTTCTTCTTTCCATTTTCTCTAAAATTCCGTTGTTTCTCACATGTTCAGTCCATGGTATACTCACCATGAATTTCAAAGTTAACAATGGGAATATCAAGTTTCTAAATTTAAAATGGACAGGGTATTGATCTGTCATTAGGGGAGAGGAAATGGGCAATTTTTCAAAAAATTATATGAAGCCAAGAAAAGAAATGATAAATTTAAATTTGGAAACGTTTCTTTTTGCTTGACTTGAACCCTATTATGAATATTGCAACTATTATGACTGAATTAATTTATTGTCTTTTCAAAGGAAAAAATAAATACAAAAATTAAATGTCTAACTGCAGAAAGATGTAGCTTGACTTGAGGTGGCCAGACGTAATAACAGATACACATACTCATTGTTAATATTAGAAATTCAGAAAAAAATAATTTTTGCTGATGGTAGATTAAGAGAAAAATATAGCTGAACTGCTCTGTCTTATCAGTCCTCCTATGCAGCAATGAATGCTGAGCATAGCAGATGTTAAGCCTCTCTGCTACACACACATGTATTGATAACACATGCAGCAGCAATCTTTTTCAGGTTTTAAGCCTGAGTAAAAAGAAAAAACTGGGAACATGCATACTGGAAATTGCAAAAGGTTAGCTCTCTCTCTTTCTTTTTCGGTCAAGGTTGAGATAGGATGCTAAAATTAGCGCTCTGTTCAACAGATACACAGGGCTTATGGCCATACACATCACTATCTGTTTTAACCCATCAACATGTTTTTCACTTTTTACAAAGGCAATCTTCCTTGATTTTTCACTTTTTTCGAGAAATAACCTTGAAATTTTCTCTACGCAGAATTGTTTCCTATAAAATAAAAATTTCTATCACGTTTTGTTTCACTTTCTTGTTTGCCTACTTCCTCAAGCAATTCAGTCCTTTTAGTTTCTGTTCGTAAACACACAGCACCTATTCAACTTCAAGTGAAGACCCTAAAACCTAATAATAACATAAGCAATATCCTCACGGATGAAGAGATATGGTTCTGCAGGAAGATGTTGGGAAATGAGGAAGTTTTAAGGAAAATTGAAACAGTCTGTCTATATTTCTGAGATGAGGTATTATGTACATTATTTACATTATTCGGACTATTGTCCTCATCTTTGTTGCTATATTTATCACGTTTCGTTGTACGCTCCGGACTTCTTCAGGTGGTTGGAATGTCGAACTGAACCCTTTATTTCGCTCAATGGGGTAGACTGTTCTAGTTCCACATGCCATCTTTGATGGATATCAGTTATCAGTTATCTGAAAGTACTCCACTACCTTAAACCAGGTATTGAACTCACACCCTTTGGGTCCTGTCACTGGATCTAACCAACACCTTTATCCACTGTGCCTTGAGGACATCTGAGTATGAATTTCTGGGTATTATAAACCTAATGTCTTCAGCAACGAGTTTTTACCAGTGCTCATATTGCAATTTTTGCTGTTATCATTGCATATTTTTTACAAGAGCTCATATTGCAACTTTGTTGTTATCATTGCTTTTCTCTGGCACTCCTTATTACTGGTTCCCATATTGTATTTATTTCTATGCTTGGTCGGCTCAGGAGATTTTTGTGGCATAGCATATGTGCTGATTCCTTAAGTTTATGAATTTTCCAATGGTGTTCCTTGTCTATAATCTCAACATGATCCCACAGAGGGCAGTGATCTCCCTTTTCTCTCCATATGTGGTCAGCCACGCCTGATTTTTCTACTTCCCCTCGTGTTACAGCTCTTTCCTTGAAAATTGAAACAAAAAGGACACTTCTATATAGAATCAGAAAGAGATTAAATTTCTGAGGTAGGGATTGGCGAATTTGACACTCACATGACAAGTTGAAGGCAAGAGGAACATAGGAAAAAGTGAGTAACTTTCTTCACACTCTTTTGTAAATGGATAACAGGATATGGATTAGGAAAGGACAAACATTGCTTAGAGTTACAACAGGTAGGTAGTTAGAACAACAGATACAAGAGGCTGATTGCGAGTTCAAAGCAGTAGGCCAAAAAGGCTTGATATTGTTGTTCTTGCCAAAATCCTCTCAATTATCCACATGCTGCTAGTACTTTGACTGTGAGAGTATTAACCACACACCCGACCGGCTATCAATTTTATCCAAGAAATCAGAACAAAAATGGTTAAACCAATAATTGTAACTCAGCTGATGTGATAAAAGAAAATCTTTTTACACTTGTTGAACTCTTAACCAAGTGTCCTTTCCATCTTTGGGGTTTCTGACATCAACAGTAAGTTTATTTTATGGTTGGACCGGCACAACAGCACTAGGTTTTAATCAACTTTGCCAACTTCCCTAGGCACCTTGATGTGGGGTAATGTATTGTGATCTAATTAGTGCCCATTACTAGTGAGTAGTCAGCTCAATCGTCACTGGATGCCCCATATTAATGGGCCTTGTGCCAAATCAAACTAGCTTGTTAGATAACAATTTTAACAGCATCTATTCTGTGGAAGGGCATAAAAAGTATTGGTGAAATAAGGATCATGAGAGAAATAATGGTCCCAGCATTTTCTTTGGGATCGAATAATTGGCAAAGAGGAGATTTATCCATTAACAGTTCAACTAAGTACATTTCATATATCCCAAGCTCCCCCAAAACTATAAACAATAAAAAAAATTATGCACACATGCAACTACACACACAAAAACAAATATATATATATATATATATATATATATGAAAAAAATATAGTTTCAGGTATGCTGTGTTTATGGGTTAAAGTGCTTAATATCAGGGATAGAGCATGTGCAAATATAAAAGATGACATTAAAGTCAACACCCAGCAGTGACAGTCTGTTTCATGCAATGTGCATTGGTTATTGCTCAACTATTTATATATCCTGATCAGTGATACATTATGGGTATGCTTATTGTGTTATCCTAACAGTTATATGTGTGCTCAAAGTTTGTTAATTTGTTTATTATTAAAAATTTGTAAAAAGTCAATATGAATAAAGACAAAAGTAAAACTTTTCTTTAGTAACATGTATGCTAGCTTGGGAAGGAAATAGATCTTTTAGAAATAGAGATATTTGAAAATAATCCATGGTTCGGATTTACATTTTAGTAAGATTCAATAGTGGCACTCTCAATAATTTCTGTCTAAGTAAGTTACTTTCTCTCTTAAAAAGTGTGGCATTTTTTTAGATCAAAATTGAGGGTGGACTTATTTCTATGTATGACTAATGCATTCAATAAATTGTTTTACATATATATATATATATATATATATATATATATATATATATATATATATATATTTGGTTGAATTGATGTGATCGTCAGACAGTTTGTCTGAGGATTGCAAAAGCATGAAATCCAGGGTCACAAACTCACATCAATCTAATCAGATATGTTAGCTCTATCTCTGATATTTAGCGCTTTCTAATAAGTACCGTGCATATAATATATAAACAATAATATATATATACACACACACACACACATGCTTTTCACAGACACACACACACACACATATATATATATAATAAATTTTTACATACGGACAAAAAGAATTACTCATGAAAAAGATGCATTTTTGTTTCAATGCACAGGCATCTTGACTGGTGAGAACCAAAAGTGGTTTTAAATAGAATTGGTCATAACAACTTTTGGTTTTCACCAGTTTGAAACAAAAATACATCTTTTTCGTGAGTAATTGTTTTTGTCCATATGTAAAAATTTATAATAAATAATTATTGCTCTACTCTTGGTATTGAGACCTCTTTTGAATTAATGCTGTGAACTTTAGAATTTATATTATTTTCATTCTCATTACACACACACACACACATATATATGAACATCTTATCTCAAGCAAACATTTGAGATATGCACAAGTGTTTGTTTTTTAGACACTTTATACTGGAGTAAAGATAAACAATTTGTATAGTACATCCTTATGATTTGAATAATTTTGACCACAATGGACATATACCAGTTACAGAGTGACTGATAATCACAAACAATCTACCTACTCAATAACTAAACTTTACTACTTCATCAAAAATAAGTTCATTGGTTTCACCTGTTAGGGTCCCAGCTATGGGCAAATAGTGAACCCCCAAATAAAAACAAAATACTATAAAAGTAGAAAAATACATTTTTATAATAAAAATATGAGCAATACCTATTTATAGCAAAATGACCATCAATACATTTTGTAGCAGAATTACCGATTTCGCCACAGAGGAGCGTTCAGTTAGCAAGGTCCATTTTACTGTTTTTAAACTACAATTCTCCATGATTTTCTCTCGTACATTCATATCTGCCCAATGCATATCCAAATGTAAACAAATGACGTCACACATTATGAAATGGACAAAGTCCGACAACTATTTTAAGACATTTTTATGTTTATACATTCTGTTTTTTATAGATACAAATATACAAATATTTAAGTAAAAGCACGTCAGGCTATATGACGATCTGTATATGATACAGGTTTGATTCCTATCGGAGGACACATATTTTCTATGACAATTTCTCAGACATTCAGGCCAGTAAATGTTAATACCATTTCTTATAAACAGAGCATTTACTTAAATATTTGTATCTATAAAAAAAAGAATGTATAAACATAAAAATGTCTTAAAATAATTGTTGGACTTTGTCCATTTCATAATCTGTAAACATTAAATGTGTGTTTTTTATGATTATATGCGTGCTTTTTTATTTGTTAGTTTGTATATGTTTGTGTGTGTTGCACGTAAAGTTGAATAAAAAATATACAGATTTTGGCACCATATATCCATTCAGGCATGTTTGATTAAATTTAGATGTATTATGTCTATTTATTTTAGTTTTAATCCTTTCAAGTCCATGAATTAATTTCTTGGTGACTGCAGAAAATTGATTAAGAAAAATTTCCAGAATTTTCTTTCAAATAATTTTTGTTTTCCCGAGTACGTTCAATCTCATCTGAAACCATCTTCAGGGGTTGAATATCTAGACAAGCTATTGGGAGTATTAACATACAGCTCATTTAATCAGTAAAATAATATATCCACTTTAATTGTTGTTGTTGTCAGAAGCCTTTAGGTGATGTGGTTTTTGAATGAATCAGGATTGCCACACTAGCTGTTGCAATGGTTCATCTTTTATGGAGCATAAACTACTCTCTCCTACCAGCTTATAAAATCATAAAGCTCAACTCCCAGCCCACACGCATCCCTGACTGAAATATTTGCATTGAGAAAGATCTGAAATTGACAAGAGTGTTGCTCCCAAAATCTTCAAGTTGTCATGCTTAAACAAATATTCTTCCAATCACAGTTCATTTAATCAGCAAAATCCTACACTAATGAGTAACTTCATGGGAGAGCATCTGCTCATGTATGGACAGCAAAATTTGTTCTGATTTATTGCTATCAAATTCATGCAGACAGTTATCGAGATATTTAAAATAGCTGGACATTTTCAAGACAGCTCATATATTACTGCAAATGGAATTTGAGAACTTGAAATGGAATACCAAACATCTCATCTCCTTTTGAATTCTTACTCGCTCTAAGCTCATTATTACAATAATTAGCTACACCAATCAGTATAATTTGCATGTGAGTTAATGATTGCATTGCAATTATTCACAAGACTGATGACTCTAAGGTGAAAGTTGAACTCTGGCATTGAACTATTAGTCAAATATCCAGGGAACTGGTAGGTTGCGAGACACAATGGCGTAATTTCTAATGTTACTCCCAGCAAACTGAGGATTTATTGAGTGAATGCTGAAGACAGAATTAGATTCCTGAGAACTGAACTTTCCAAAGGATTTCTTGAATTCTTGATTTCATTTATTACTGTTTTTGCTTTTCGTCCTTTGCATCTCTTCCAAATAGCAGATTTCCTCAATCATGTTGCAAATTAAGATACATTAAAAAATGGGAGATGTGTGTGTGTGTGTGTGTGCGTGCAAGAAGATAGTCAACATGTTTATATGTCTAGGGGCAGTTATCAAAATATTCTGCATATATATATATATATAAGGTGATTGATAATTAACTCCCTATTTTATGTATGAGTGGCCAGCCAGGAGTCCTGACCTGGTAACTTTTTTGCTTTGGGATTGGTTAAAGTCCACTATATCAAACCAAGACTTTGGAAGAACTTGGAAGAGTGAATACAAGAAGTTATTTCTTCCGTACCCCAAAAGTTTCTGGTGAAATCAGTTAATACGATTCCTTGGTGACTTGAGAAGCTGGTAGCTAAATCTGGTGCCCATATGGAATTTTAAATAAATCCTCATGCTAAATGCTTTCCTTTCATATCCATTTCTTGTAAAAAATTATAGTTAATAAATAAATTATAAGTATTTTAAAATGGGGAGTTACTTTTCAATCACCCTGTATGTATGTATGTATGTATGCATGCATGCATGCATGTATGTATGTGTGTGTGTGTGTGTGTGTGTGTGTGTGTGTGTGTGTGTGTATGTATGTATATATATATATATATATATATATATATATATATATATATATAATTTTTGCTTCTTCTCTTAGTTTACTATACTTACTATACCAAACTTTGGGTGAAATTGAAGGGCGACTACAAGAAGTTGTCTTCCATACCACAAGAGTTCCTGGTGAAATCAGTTGATGTGATTCCTGGGCAGCTCGAAATCTGGTGCCCATATGGAATTTTAAATAAAACCTCATGCTAAATGCTTCCCTCTCATATTAATTTCTTGTAAAAATTATAGTCAATGAATAAATTATAAGTATTTTAAAATGGGTGAGGGTACTTTCAATTATCCTTTATATGAGTTGATCTACCTGTCTACGTTGGGTAACAGGTCAAGACTTGGGATCGAAGCTAGTTATAATAATTGTCCACATGTAAGTAGTGTCAATGATCTTACAGTTATTATAATAAGCCTTCTTTCTACTTTTCTTTCTTTTTTTATTATATACGCTTTCTTTTTCTCACTAAATCCAGACTGTGTCTCTGATATATGTTTTTTTTTTCTTTCATCTTTCCTCATATTCAAAATAGAATAGTCCATTATTTATCCAAGTTAATGGTAAGTCGTTACAGACATGCAAAGAGAGAAACCTACAGAATTAAAATATGATTACCATAAATTATGGTGTACAAGTCAACCTCAAGATGTTTAGCTCAAAATTCTAAGTTAGGCCTATACCTTCTGTAGAATACAAGTACAAGTTGACTGGTGCAGTCACTTAAAGTTGAATCCTGCCCTGAGTCATTTAATGAGGAGATATATGGGTGAATAGAGTCCACTCATGCAAATGTGTTCGGCAAGTCCATTCCAGCAAAGTGGACTAACTTACCTGCTGCATTAGGTACTCTCCTATAAATGAAGTAGATTTGCTGGCTTGCCTTTACAAGAAGATACAAGAAGACAGCTATGTTAGCAGGTAAGTCATTTGACTTCTACACCTTCCATATAGATCAGCTCCCAAACATACGGTAAGCTACCAGTGGCTCAAAACTTAAATCTACTGGTAAATGAAGTTAGGCTACACTATATGATAACTTGTGCCAAAATTGCATAAGGTCACACCCCTTAGCTGTATATTGAGATACTAACCGTAATATCTTTCTATGTGCATTGTATAGCAAACAATCTACAACACAAACTGGTAGGTACCATTTATTGCAGGAATGGTCAAACTTGCTTAATGTAAAAGCCACATACAATAAAGTTCAGATGCTTGAGAGCTGCAAGACAAGAACAGAATTTACACAAACATTTTTGTTACGTACACATTAACATTAAACTCAAGTTTTGATGTGATGGATAACCTGCCACCCCCATGAGTGGCAGCACTAATAGGTGGTAACCACCTATAAGCATCCATAGAGACAATGGACAGGAGAGTCGAGCTGGGATCTGCGAGACTAGTGACCTTCCGATAACGGCACGCACACAACTGTACTGACTTGCGACAACTGTGCACATAACTATTACTTCCTTGCTTGGTGTACTGATTTCAGCAATAAACCTGTTACTATTTATCCACCATATTTGTCCATTCCATATTCCTATTAGCACGGAATATAGCAGTCATGGCCAAGCTAAACAAGCGTGTCTGGAACACCAAACTACAAGTCTGCCAAGCCTGCATCCTCAGCACCCTTCTGTACAGCAGGAAGTCCTGGACAACTTACACCAGTCAGGAGAAGAGGTTAAACACATTTCACCTCCGCTGCCTCAGACGTTTCCTGCACATTAAGTGGCAAGACTGGGTCACTAATACAGTGGTCCTTCAACGTGCCAGCATCCTCAGCCTGTTCACGCTTCTCTGCCAAAGATATCTCAGATGGCTGGAGCACATACGCCACATGGGTGCCGGCTGCATCCCAAGTCATCCTGTATGGAGAGCTGTGTGGGGGGTCCTGCTCAACTGAAAGACCTCAGCTCCGCTTCAAGGATGTCTGCAAACGTGGCATGAAGCTGTCCGACATCGACCACAACACCTGGGAGGCCACAGCTGATGATCGTCAGGTTTGGAGAGCCACAGTCAGTGACGGTGTCACGGTTGCAGAAGCTGCGAGGGAAGATCAGCAGACAGCAAAGACAGCCAGGAGAAAAGCAAGGACAGACCCCGTTCCCGTGTTATCCAGTTTTGCCTGAGTGCCTGAGAGACTGCAGCTCCAGCGTGGGACTACACAGTCACCAGAGTCAATGTAACTCCATCACCTAGAATTTAAAAAAAAAAAAATGAGGACTACTCCATCATCCCCCTTGACAGATGGATGCCGAACCAAACGATACCAGGTTTTAATTCAATATGGTCTCAATTCATACCCTGTAAATAATTATAAAGCCTGTAATTTTTCTTATTTACCTTTTATATTAACTGCGATAAAAAAGAAAAGAAGCTCAGCCAACATATTTCCACAAGCCGCATATAAAAGGTCAAAGAGCCACATCTGACTTGAGAGCTACGATTTGGCCCCACCCCTGCTAAAGAAGTAGAATTATCATGATCATCTCAAAGGCCAAAAAATTCAGTTTTGATAAATGAATAAATAAAACGGAAGTGAATAAATTGTGATCATTTTTATAAACGTCACAATAGAATGGAAAACCATACAAAAACATGGAAATTCTAATACATCATTTATACTGAGAGATTATACATAATAAACAAAAATGGCAAACATTAACAAAGACGCCAACAAAATAATCAAATACTGAACTGCATGTATGAAAGTTATCCATCTCAAGTTAAAATAAAATCTTGTCTCAAGCCAGATGTGGTAAATAGACTGAAGATGCTTGTCTAAGATCACAAAATTTATTTCTACAATGAACCATACTCACTGGATAGAGCAACATACTATAGAGCAGTGGTGGTCAAGCTTGTTTAATGCAAGATGCACATATGATAAAGTTCAGAGCTGCAAGACATGAACAAAATTTACACATACATTTAAAACATATGTTTTAAACTAATGGGGTCTCAATTCATACCCAGTAAATAATTATAATTCTGTAATTTTTTCTTATCTACCTTTTATATTGAGAGGAGGCACAGTGGAGTGATGGATAGCGGCTTGGATTGAGGAATCGGAGAGTCGAGCTCGAATCCATTACATTCCCTTACATGCTAATACCCTTGGAAAAGGTGTGAATCCTATTCTTCTCCCTCCAGCTATGGGTAAATAGCAGGACAGACTGGGTTCTATAGCTTTGAATGGCAACTGGTCTAGGAAAAGGACAACCCTGAATTCAAAACCCAGAGTGGAGCCCCTAAGGAGGATGGACGGCACTCTGTGCTACCTTCCGGCAACTCCTGCAGCCGTACTAGTACCAAACTGTATTGGTTTATCCTCTCCTTTGGACTCTTCTAGCAAGGCCGAGAGGGGGAACTAGACATCTGGGCAGCCCTAGTTCTCCATATATCCCACCCAGGCTCATAGCGCACCATGCTACTCCATCATTTTGCAAGATGGACAGATGCCGATGACAACGATCTTTTATATTAACTGTGATGAAAGAAGGAGCTGAGCCAACATATTTCCACAAGTCGTATATTAAAGGTCAAAGAGCCGCATGTGGCTCGTGATCCATGATTTGGTCACCCCCGTTATATTGTATCGGTATAGCTTGGTGAACATTTAAAATTTGACAGGTCTACTAATAAAATTTTATACCCATCATATGAGTTAATCACTAGTTTTGGAAGGATTTTTTAGGTTTGAAAACTCGACTTGTATGCCACAGTTATACAGTGAGCTGATGTACCCATCTACATTAAATAAGAGACCAAGACTTGGGATTGAAATCTGGTAATTTTGTGCATGTGTTTAAATGGGTTCTAATAGAGCTGTGGTCAGTTAGATGTAATATAAGGCATGTGGTAGTGCGACCACTAATTATTTATTAATTCGGTTCCAGAGCTCTATTAGAACCCATTTAAACACACACACACAAACCTACCAGACTCCATTTGAAATATACTAGTAGAAAAAACAAACATAACTTAATCCACCTGTAAAAAATGATTAAAAATAAGTCCTAATAATAAAAAAGAAAAAAACCAACTCTTAACAATATTAACTACGAACAAGGCCATAATGTGTTAGCTGTGTTCGGTAAATAAAACATCTCTATAAACACTAAAAACATACACATAATGCACACTGCACACGCTCAATTAGACAGAAAAATAAAATTATCTTTGATAATGGCTAAAAGTATAGCCAAAAGTGCTCAGAACTACTGGACAATTTCTTCAGACTCTGTGTCCCAAAAAGAAAACTCTTGTGTAAACTCAAAAAAAATTAAATAAAAAGCTTAACCATAGTACCTTGTCTGCCATTTTTCATGAAACATTAAAACTGCATGTCACAGATCCTCTTTATGTTGACAGTTGAACTCAAAAATGATGGTCCCTCCTCAAATGGTCCTCCATCAGGAAGGCCAATTTTCAGAAACGGTTTCAGGTGTCTTAGGGTCGATGTTGGCCTGTGTCAGAGATGTCTTCATCTGAGAAGGTTTTCTGGAATGGAAAGCTTGATAAGAAAAGGTGCACAAATGAGTAGGATGACTCAATGCATGAAAAAAATCATTACGCATAGACAAGTCCAAGAAATGGTTTACAAGTGTCACTTTCCTAGAGTTAAGCTCCCACTAAACCAGAGACAGTATCAGAAATATCTTAGTTAGGCTAAGGAGAAAAAGAATTGGATCATTGTCCAGAGTCCAAAGGAAAGTAAATTGTGTATTTCATTCAACTGTGCATATAACTATTACTTCCTTGCTTGTTGTACTGGTTTCTACAATAAACCTGTTACTATTTATCCACCATATTTGTCCATTCCATATTCCTATTAGCACGGAATATAGCAGTCGTGGCCAAGCTAAACAAGCGTGTCTGGAACACCAAACTACAAGTCTGCCAAGCCTGCATCCTCAGCATCCTTCTGTACAGCAGCAAGTCCTGGACAACTTACGCCAGACAGGAGAAGAGGTTAAACACATTTCACCTCCGCTGCCTCAGACGTTTTCTGCACATTAAGTGGCAAGACTGGGTCACTAACACAGGGGTCCTTCAACGTGCCAGCATCCTCAGCCTGATCATTGTCCAGAGTCCAAAGGAAAGTAAATTGTGTATTTCATTAGAAATATATAATCCAACCTGCTTGAAGTTCAATGTCAATTCTTTTTAGATGTGTAGATGGTTTATAAGTGAAGATTATGAGGAAGAGGAGCATAGATAATAACTGTCACTTTGAAGAAGAAGTTAAGATGACAATACACTAGTTACATTATTCAGACTATCTTCCACATCTTTGTCGCCATATTTATTACAACGTTTCGGCCATTGTAAACTCCAGCCTTCATCAGGTGGTTGGAATGTTGAACTGAACCCTTTATTTCGCTCACTGGGTTAGACTAGTTGCATGTGCCATGTTTTTAATGGATGTCAGTTACCTCCTGTTAATTCCCCTCTCCAAGTTCTCCACTGCCTTAACTAGGTATTGAACTCACACTCTTTGGGTCTTGTCACAGGATCTAACACCCTTATCCACTGTGCCATGTGTCCTTGAGGAAATATAGACAGATACTAAGATTGCAGTGTTTAGGTAAGCATCTCCTCAGGAGCCTGTTCTACAAAATAGCACTTCTTGGAAAAAATGCTGTCAGATTGGAACTTTCTCCTACCATTTGTAATATGGAGGAATTGAGGATGACTTGACTCCATGGAAGTAACATTCAACATGTTGAATAAGATGAGAATATCATCTACATGAACTTGTGAGAATTTTGCAGAAGCAGTTTCCTAGCACTTCGGGTCGATGTTGGCCTGTGTCAGAGATATCTTCAACTGAGAAAGTTTGATATGAAAATGTGTACCAAGTGAGTAGGATGACTACATCTTTGAGAGGATTGTCAAGCAAAACTGATTTAAACATTTGGGGTCAGCTTTGTTATGACTGAATAAAGTCTGGGATCAATGTATGAACAAATCACTATGCATAGTCAAGTTCAAGATTTGGTGCATGACACATCCTTGCTGTAAAGGTCTGAACCAGTGAAACTAAAGAATGGAGCTTATCTAAATATTTTCCTTAGAAATAGCAATTGATTAGTGATAAGCTTTCAATAAAAGAGGTAGAGAGGGAAGACTAAGTCTTCCCCCACAATACTACGCAAATGATTATATACTCCTATGGTTGGAAAGTGAAGATTAAACAGCTCCAGCACAAACATTGTAGCAACACTCCATTTTGATCAAATTTGACTCTTGTAAAAGGAAAACCAACGACATATTAGGCAGATTAGACTCTTAGACTAGAAGATTAGATTATTAGAAAATTAAATGCAACCGACTCTTCTTCTCTGACAGATTCTTCTCTTGCACTTCCCATCTGTGGAACTCCCTTCCTCCTACTTGCTTCCCTGATAGCTATAATTGTCAAATGTTCAAATGTAATGTCAATCGACATCCTTTCATCAAACAGCCCTCTTTACTCATGCTCTCACTCTCTGTAACCACTTGCATGCTATTGACATTTTTCCTGGCTTGGGGTGAAATGTTTAAAAAAAAAAAAAAAAGATGGTTATAATGTTCTGTTTCATCAGTGTTTGTACATATTCATAAATCTACACAGATATATACTATTAAATACCTTCTGGACAACATTGTGAGACATTACTCTATGATAAGATACCATATATATATATATATATATATATATATATATATATGAAAATGTAAATATACTTACATAGTTTATGATAGTGATACTTGCATGGAAGAACTTCATTGGCTGCTGGTAGAATGTTCAAAAAAATTTAACATCATGGATACATCATATACATACATACATACATACATATTCAGACCCATACATGCATGTACATACATGTAATTGTATATATATATATATATATATATATATATATATATATATATACACACATACACACACACAGTGTAACCCGGATATAAAAGAGTTGTCAGGACCGGAGAAGATGTCTCTCGTATCCGAGTTTGGTCTATTTTGTTTAGGTAAGTATGGCTCTAATTTGGGACCAGAGAAAATCTCTCTTATATCCAGGTTACACTGTGTGTATATATATATATATATATATATATATATATATATATATATATAGATAGATATATATACATACATACATCTTTCATGCATGGTAGAGCAATGGATAGGAACTTGGATTGAGGAATCGGAGAGTCAAGTTCGAATTCCAGTCGAATCCATTACATTCACTTACATGCTATTACCCTTGGAAAAGTGTAAATCCTCTTCAGCTATGGGTAAATAGCAGGACAGACTGGGTTCTATAGCCTTGGATGGCAACTGGTCTAGAAGGACAACTCTGCATTCAAAACCTGTGGAGGGTCGTTTGGGGACCTTGTGGCACATAGTGCACCAGGTCTCTCCTGCACAAAACCTTCACCACTATAATCAAATCTTATGTGCTGGTGTCGGGATGTCAGTTTCCTAGGAACTGATCTGCTTGACCCTCATATGTCAAATTTGACTGGTGAGTTGAGTATATATATATATATATATATATATATATATATATATATATATATATATATATATATATGTGTGTGTGTGAGAGTGTATTTTTATACAACTGCATGGTTATCTCTCTCTGTATATGCATAGGCATACAAATGCATTCATTTACACACTCAGAAAATTATACATACATGTTCATACATATATATGCACACAAACACAAGCATAGGTAAGCACACATATTACGTGTATGTGTAGATAGATAGAATTAAACTGAGAAAGAAATAAACAAAAGGATGTACGTGCTGATAGATAAATATACATACACACCTACCTGAACATAGAAACATACGCACAAGCACACATGCACATACACACTGGTAAATGTTGTCCGTTTCCTTTGCATCATCTCTATAGATGGCTTTCTCAATTTTCTTTGACTGGAATCAAGCAAATAACAATCAAGGAATGTGACAAGAAAATTTTCTTTACAAGCCTAGAAATCAAATTAGTCCTGATTGAATCAAGCTTTGTCCTTCCTTGCTTGTTGATTTATACAATTGGGCTGAAATCCATTCTCTCTTTCCCTTTGTTGGTTCATTTAACAAGTCAATGTCTGACACTATCAATGCCTTCCTTCCAAGACTCGTAGATCAAATTCAGTGGTGAGCCCATTGGTCTACAGGTTTCAAGATATGAGGTTCTGTTTCACTGTCTCTCAATGTTTAACACTATGGAATTGTCACTAATCTGTCATCTCTTTCCTTTTGCCCGTTCATCTTACACTAGGATTCCCAAAGTGGACTCATCCTGGGTATGACGATAAACTACATCTGGCAGCAAGGCTTCTGATTGGGAGATTGGAGGTTTTGAGGGATGTGGAACCACCTCTTAATTGCTGATATTCCCAGATTCATCCTGACTCGGGGTGTATTAGCATCTGTTAGGGTCCCAGCTGTGGGCAAATAGTGGACCCCCAAACAAAAATCAACAGTACATTTTTATAATAAAATGATCGACATTGACAAAGTAAAATTACTAAAATTACATTCTGTGATCTACAAAATATATATCTAAAAAACTTGCCTTTACTTTGAAAGTATAAAATTACGTACAAAACAGATTTTGGCACTAAATAACTTAGATAGAGATTAATATGCTGCCAAACAAATCAACCAACAACCCAACCAGAATTGGGCGGTATTACCTTCTGGGGACTGCAAAAAAAAAAAAATCCAGGGAGTGGCAAGGAAAACATGGGTGATATGGATCAGATTATTAATAATATTGTTACAGATCATAAAACAGTGTATGGGTGCTCTTCTAAAAATCAACATGACCAGAGCCTGGCAACTGATTTCTATTCTGATCAAACTACATCTCAATGGGGGGAAAAAAACTGGATTGTAACTTTCAATGTCTCCAAAACCAAATTAGCACCTCTTCATCATCACCGAACAGACCCTAAATTATCAACTGTTGGCATTAAATAACCCATTAAGGTTGATATGCCATAAAACAAACTAAACCAAACCAAACTTTCAGCCAGTTGGATAAGATGTGCTACATGGCAGCCAGATCGAAACCAATCAAAAATCTAGGCTTGTAGGTGTAGCAATATAGCCATGGACATTCACTTGGTGACATCTTGTGGCATCTAAGAAAAGCTGAAATACGTTTATGTATTTACAGTATTAGATTCATTATCATTTTGAATTTCTAGTATACCTAATGCCTAGAAAGAAATTTCTTCATATGAGTGTGGGAGGAGGTGATAGGCATGTAGCAGGGGAGTGCAACTAGACCAAAATGGGAAACACTGAATTTTAACAAGGCAGTGTCTGACAGTGTCAATGTGTTCCCTTCAATGTTGTATATAGCTCACATTATAAGTGAGCAAAGTTGAGATGTAGCATAGGTGAAGGAGGAGGCATGCAATCTAACAGGTGTCTTCCCTGTCTGTTCTCCAAGGCTCACTTCATCTCTCTCTGTCTTCTCAGCTACTGAATGCTAAATATTTCTTTATAATGAAACAGTTAATATTACCATTACCATTCTCAAAGAGGCTTTTTGGATTGATGCTGGAAAAATGGCTCCTTCTGCCAATTGGACAGGATGTGCTACATGGCAGCCAGATCTACACAGATCAATAATCTAGGTTTGTAGGTGTAGCAATATATCACTTGGTGACATCTTGTGGCATCTAAGAAAAGCTGAAATACATTTGTGTGTTTACAGTGTTAGATTTGTTGTTATTTTGAATTTGTAGGATGCCTAATGCCTAGGGAGAAATGTCTTTATAGGAGTGTGGGAGGAAACAATAAGGATGTAGTGGCAGGGGGTGGAGTTGCAACTGGTACAAAATGGCAAACACTGAATTTTAACAAGGTAGTACCTGACACTGTCAATGTGTTCCCTTCAAAGTTGTATATAGCTCACATTATGTTTTGAAATACATTTACAGTACTTCAAGGAAACCTGCGGATAAGTTCACACAAAAATGTAACATGCTCGCATTCAACCAAAACTATAAAGAAACACAGATCCCAGTAGCTATTTGTCTGCAACGGTGTGAAAAAGAAATTACTAATATGTATATGCATGGGCTATAAAAGAAATAAAAGGCAAAGTAAACTGTCATGGCATCTATTTTTAATATGGAAAGCAGTGAAGCAGACTAAAAAATGGATTTAAATGTCTATGTGGATATTTCTTAGAAGGAAAAGAACTGTTTGGTTAGTGATTTTAAACACTTTGTTAGACGTGTGTTAGTTTGGGATCAGATAGAACTTAGTTATAATCATTTTGATATATGTAATACTCATGCTTTTCTCAATTCATAGGCTTCAACCAGCATAGCTCAATATAAATTGTCTCAGGTGAATCAATAAAATACGTTGAATGTTTTACATTCCTAAGAAGTAAAATAAATTCTACTGAAAAAGATGTTAAAATTTGCATCGCAAAAGCCTGGACCACATTGAATAAAATAGATGTAATCTGATCTACAAGACAAACTCAAATGGTGATTCTTTCAAGCCATTGTAGAGTTGGTTTTAATGTATGGTGCCACTGCCTGGATATAAAATCCTAAAGTCTAAGCTTGATGGAACCTACACCCAAATGCCAAGAGCTATACGTTTACATCTCTTGGAGACAACATCCAGCTAAATCACAGCTGTATGGACCCATCCCTGATATTTCTACAATCTCATGCATATGCAAAATATGCTTTGCAGGACACTACTGGTAATCAAAACAAGAAATCACAAGTGATCTACTGCTCTGGACACCTGGCCATGGAGCAAGACTGGGTGGTTACCCAACAACCTTGACCAGGTATGTTATCACATAGAATGTCACCCAAGTGATGTGGTAGGCTCATAAATTTCTGAGCTAGCTTGGCCTTATAAAACAATTATTTTATATTTAGACTATTGTCCTCATCTTTGTTGCCATATTTATTACAACATTTTGGTTCGTTGTACACTCCGCCCTTCTTCAGGTGATTGGAATGTCGAACTGAGCCCTTTTTTTCTGCTCACTGGGGTAGACTGTTCTAGTTCCATGATTAATGGATGTCAGTTATCAGTTATCTCCTGTTAATTTCCCTCTAAAAGTTCTCCACTGCCTTAACCGGGTATTGAACTTGCACTCTTTGGGTTGTCACTGGATCTAACTAACGCCTTTATCCACTGTGCCACGTGTCCTTGAGGACATCTGTGTATTATAAACCTAATGTCTTCAGCAAACATTTGTAGATAAAGGCGTTAGTTAGATCCAGTGACAGAACCCAAAGAGTGTGAGTTCAATACCCGGTTAAGGCAGTGGAGAAAAGGCTAGAAAGTTTCACAAGCAAGAAATGTGAGGGAAGAAACAGTTAGGTCTAGATGTATCCGTAAGTTCTATGCTATCTGCTAATCTAGTATTGCACTTAAATTTGAAAAGTTATAATGAATATTTACAATAACTTATTTTGTAATAGTAATATTAGCCATCTCCCTATAAGGAAACATTTGGCATTAATTGACTCAGCAGCCAGTACTGCTTTTGGTTTAAATTTATAAAATGTTTCTCTTAAAACAATTTTCCAGGAAAATAGTTTTTTCACATTCTGTAGCTGTTATCACTCTTTCCAGTATCGATAGAGGTTTCCTTCCTCACCTTTTATTTGAAGTCGTGTGGAATGTCTACATCTTCATTATGTCATTATTTTCTCTTTGAGCTATATGTGCTCTCCATTTGAGTTGTTGCTACTGTTGGTAGTCCTCAAGTGATATGGTTTATGTTATTTGGTATAGTTCTTTGTTTGTGACTGTGTAGCACCAGGGATTAGCTTTGCCAAGTCTCTATGACATTACCCGCTCAAAGGCTTTTTTAACAATTAATCTTAGGAAGCAGTTGTGCACAGGCTAGAATTAGATATTTCTGAATGGGTTTGGCTCCATGCATTACATTCATTTAAGAACATGACTCAAGTTTCAGATTTATATTTTGGTTTTGTAGCAACTTGTGGTGTTGTTTGAAACTATCTCTAGCATAGCCTATTCTATTTTTAATTACCTTTTCCTCCCATGCTAAATTTGTTATCAATGATCCATCCAGTATTTGCAGCAGTTACAAATTTTACATCCTACATTTTTATGATAGCTTCAGAGTTTTGGTTGTGGAACTTAATTATACAGCACAAGTTTGGTTTGGTTTGGTTTATGGCATGTCAAACTCAGTGGGTTATATATTGCCAACAAGAATTTTATTGCTGGTAAAAAAAATTTTTTTTCCAAAAATGTATTGCTGGTAATAATTTTGTTACAAAAATGTAGTGCTAAAACTTATTTTTACACTTTCATAGTGTTTTGATTCCTAGTTTGAGAGTTAACTATTTATCCATAGCTGGGACCCTAACAGTTGTTACCACCCCAGGTTAGGGTGGACCTGGGAACAACAATTAAGAGGTGGTTCTACATGTTTCAAAACATCCCGATCAGAGGCCTTACTGCCAGATTTAGTTTATTGTCATGCCCAGGAATTAATGAGTGATGGAAACAGTGTTTGAAATGGCAAAGATTTGAACAGAGAGTATCAATAAGATTTGAACAGAGAGTATCAATAAGATTTGAACAGAGAGTATCAATAAAGAAACAGAACAATGAGATCAATAAAAAATTGGATTAAAGAATGTCAGATAAAGAGGGGGCTTGAGAGAAAATGAAAAAGTAACAAAAAAATGAATTGATCAATATGAAATATTTGAAAAGCATTGGAAAATGTAAACAAAGAAAAGGTACAGAATATTAAAACATCACCTGGAAATTTTTACATGTTTAACAGGTACTCGGACATTTACTCGACAGATAATTGGCTGATCAGGACCAATAATATTGCTTATTCTTCTTTGGATCTTATCAAGGACTAGGTCATATGTGGAAGTAATATTCTAAGCAAGGATGAATGGTAGACATAGATATGTAGGATAGATTCTGGAGAGAAAAATTATCTCACACGACACAGTGAAACAACTTTCTGAGCAGCTGACTTAGCAATGGATTCAATATAGTCTTTCCACTTCATAGCAGCCAAGAACATTTGCCCAAGAATGCACAATGAGCCACTTTCCTGAAAGTTAGCACCAGCCATGCTAATGAAAAGCAGAGGTACTCGGATATTTGGCCAATGGACATTTGGCTGAAAATATAGTGGCGTACTTATATGTATGTCACAGTCTTTAATGTAATGTGCTACATATATTTATATTCATTTACTGTATTTTTTTTTGGGACAGGCTTTTATAAAGATTTATTCTGTATATATTATATTTTACTTCAAATATTACTGTTAGATATGTATTTTGAGAAAAAGCACATTTTACTATAGCAAAAATCTTAAGTTTTTACGATAGGAAAGATCTTCAATTTTCACTTTTAATGATCATTATCTTAAAGGGATGAACTAGATTTTATCTTACTGTTAAATATGAATTTAAATAATTACTTTTTACCCAAATACACTCAAATGTTTTTAAAAATACTAATTTCAATAAACAAATATTGAAATAAGAAAACTTTAAATTTAGTAATTTAATCACTTAAAATTCAGTGGTAATTATTAGTCCTGTTCTACCTTATAATACTGCTAATTAAAATACCTAAAGTATTGCTTTTACTATTTTTACTTGTATTTTTTTGGTGAAATGTCAGTCATCCAAATGTCCATTCAACCAAATGTCTCTCAGCCAAATGTCCATTGGCCAAATGTCTGGCCATGGTTTAACAAACAGGAAATAAAATGACCATACTGCAAAGAAAATTATCTGAAATATAGTAGGCCATATCAAATAAGCACTATGCCAGGAGGGGAAAGTTGAAAGAAATAATTTGCACGAGTGTAACTAATATATGATTACTTCTAAGTAAAACACTCTACACCCACAAATTAAATAAAGGGACACATTCAAAATTCCTGGAAAGTTACCAAATATGGAGAGACTCCGGAAGAAAGCCAGAGAATACAAGAGCCAAAACGTGTCTGATAAATGTGTCAAGATTATGGCATTAGTCTGTGTACATTGGTGTTTAATTCCTCATCCTCCAAAATTCAAAATAAATCAACTATTCTCGTACCTCAATTGCATGAATTTAAGTCTACGACTAGATTGGCACCTAAGTCTCACCATTTTACTGTTTAGATAGCTTGGTACAACCATATCGTCTATTCTAATAGTTTCTTTTCTTGCAATTCTTGTTTCTTCCAGTTTGTCGCCTCTCTGCCAACTACAATCCTCGAAAATTTAAAAGTAATGCCAATCGTCATCATCTGTCTTCTTGAAACTGTTCTTTTATTGTCCTTTCTCCACACTAAAGTCTTCTCATTTATTTTCACTCCAAGTAACACTTTGCATCTTAGTGGCATTATCACCTTACTTGGTGTGAAATGGTTAAAAATAGAATAAAATAACTAGTTTATAAAAACCTAAAAATAGGCTCTCCAAAATCTACTTGGTCCCATTTCTTGTTCAAACAAAGAGAATTGCTTTCAATGAGTTGTGAGATCTGTATACTAAAAGCTGTACTATTTATAAGGGTCAAATAAAGATATAATTATAACTTATTCAAATATTTTGGGTGATGTTAGATGTTATTTTGTTGATTTGTTGAGATTCTCCATTTTTTTCCAACTCCATCCACCCCCATATTTTTCAAGTGTAAAATTAACAAAGTAAAAAAAAACTCGCAACTAACCTCATAGTCACCAAACTGTTGTTATTAGGTCAGAGGTCGTGAGCTGGACAAAAACAAAAAGCATAGAAATAATATACAAAAAAAAAAAAAACACAGTGAAACAAAAGATAGAAATATTGACAAGCATGGATGGAATGTGCTGGTAATAAGAGGGAGTGTCAAAGGACGGTTTTTCCATAACCCTGGTTTTTTTTTTTTAACTACCTTCATTCTTCTATATAATAAATGAAAATGTCAGTGTGTCACATGTTTTCAATGTAACTCCTAGAGGCCGTAGCCCAACATATCATACCATTTTGGAATCAGGTTGACTCTGTAAGCAAATTAAAAACATTCCAAGCCGGATCCAGACATGCAATCCTGAAATTTTGGATTCTCAAGTTTCCATTACTGTGTTTTTTTACATGATTTTTTTGCGACGAATATTTTTGTACAATAATTTTTATAACTTTGAAATAAATTTGGGAATAATCAAAATATAACTGCGAAATCTAGTGAAAATCACCCCTGAAATAAAAGTAATTTTTTTGTATGGAAAGTAAGGACCTGTCTTTAAATTAAGTGGCAGCAGAAGAATTATCATTGAACTTTTAAAAGATAAGCTTAAATATTATTGCAATACTTAAATGCAGCGATCAATTTTGAGTTCTTCTGCAGTTTATTGTTGCCTATTGCATATGGCAGCAGTATGCCTTGCAAAAAGAAATTTCTGCCAACAGAGGACCAGATTGCACTCAAAAGAGCCAAGGCTGCAGTGAGGAAAAGAATGTCCTGTGCAAATGAAAACTTAGATCAAACAGCAGCCAGGAGAGCCTTCCAGTCATGATAGCGTTGATAGTGCATCTTTTAAGCTAGCTCGGCAATATTTATTGTTTTAAAAAGTGACTATTGGAATTGGAATAAAACCTAAACATATGATAAAAGTGGATTTATACATTATTTTTGTTTCTGTCTATATCTCTGAGATGAGGTATTATCATTATTTACACTATTTGGACTGTTGGCCTCATTGTCATATTCACAACGTTTCGGCCATTGTACACTCCAGCCTTCTTCAGGTGATTTGAATTTCAAACTGAACCCTTTATTTCATCCACCAGATATCTCAGTTATTTCCCTTTAACTCAATTCTCCAAGTTTTTGGTTCACCACTGCTGTAGCCTGGTATTGAACTCACAACTCTTTGGGTCTAGTAAGTTGATCTAACCAACGCCTTTATTCAGCCAAGGGGATAAATTATTTTTGTATTTGAGAATTTGCTACAAAAATATTAAATGCTATTTATTGGATTGTTTATTTATGAGAATAATTTTATATTTACAACATTCAAAAAAAAAAAAAAAAAAAAAAAAAAACTAATAAAATTAGAATTAAATGTGATGGAATATTTTATCAATTATCAATTTATAAGGAAATAAATGTGAAAATTTTTTATTACTAAATTATTCAAATATGTAAACCAACTCTAAGGAATTCCTTATTATTTACCATTTTGTAAAGTTTGAATAAATTGGCAATTAGCCAATGTTTTGCCGACCATTCCATCAAATAATTTAATAAATAAATAAATAGTGTGAATAAAGAATCTTATAAGTAACTACTGTTTATTATTTAGGTTGGTGCAAAAATAATGTCGTTTTCTCACATAGTAACATATGCGAGAAAACGACATTATTTTTGCACCAACCTAATTTTGTTTGTTTTGTTCTATGGCATATCAATATTTATTGCATCAGGAACATCTCAAGGAACATTCTGAAGAGTCTCTGTAAATAATGAAGGAAATGTTGAATTTACTCTGCAGGTGAATTAGCGAGTGAGGTAGCTGTACTGTCAACACTATATGTGTCCATTGCATGAAGTGATAACTTTAACATCCTGTCACGACCTTGGCCCAAAATGAGAGCGAGATAACCTCTTCAGGTTTTTACACATGCCGGAAAGCTGAAAAGGGGTTACTGCCATTGATAGGGTTTATTGATATATGCATGTCTAGTGAAAAGTTTCAGCATCTGCTACAAGAGGAACAGCCAAGATCGAACTACGAATTGAAGAGACCAAAATCAAGCAAATATTAAAATTTAAATATCTGCAAATTGTTTTAACAGATGGTGAAAAATGTAGAACAAAAATCCAAAGGCATAGCAAAAGATGTATTCCAAAAGCTAAGCAAAATATTAACAAGAAAAATTCCATAGAAACAAAGAAAAGAGTCCTGAACTTTTGTGTAATATAAGTCATCCTATATGACAGGGAATGCTAAACAATCACCTCAAAGATGAAGAAGAGACTTGAGGCAACAGAAATGTGGTCCTACAGTAGGATATTGAGGAATACTATCAACTGAGCATGTGAGCAACGATGATGTTTTAAGAAAAATAGCAACAAAAAAGACACTTAGACCCAGAAAGAAACAGTTGAAATTTCTAAGACACATAATGAAGAAAGAGGGCTTGGATAATTTGATACTCACAATTCATATTGAAAGCAAGAAAGACAAAGGAAAGCATTTATATGGTGAGCTTGTGTAGTATGGATGGCAGAACGGTGATTGGGAGGAATGGTGAAGAAACAAACTTTACTAAAAGCTACAAAGGACAGAAAGCTGTAGTGTAGATAGCCATGATTGCCCACACCCTGAAGGTGCACACAACATGGAGAGACAAGTTAATTAGTAGAATTTACTAACCATCCTACTAAAGCAGACCTACCCTTAACATAAAGAGTGGTCCGAATGTCTTGTCACCCCCACATAATATAATTTTCTATTTCAGATCGCTGACAAGATCTTGTACAGAGAAGAGAGGGTTAGCGTGACAAGACTTTCGGACCACACTGTATATTGGCCCAATAATTATTTTTTCTTTCTTATTTTCTTTTCTCTTACTTTCTCTTTATCCCTCTACTTTTCTACTCTCTCTCTCCTTTTCAGCTACTTTTTTCTTTTCTTTTCTCTTTTTTTAACTGACTTTCGTTTCTTTTTTCGTCTCCTACAATTGGCCCTGCTCCGGCATCTCGTCTACAGTCACTTTCTCACAGACGCACCGTCACCTCTCTCTGTCTGTTTTACAAATACTTTCAGGGCAATTGCTCCAAGGAGCCGCATTCGCTGGTTCCCAGACTTCATGAGTTCAAGCGCTCTATGAGGTTGGCATCCTGCTCTCACCCTTTCACTGTCAAAACTCCTAAATGTAGCCATCTCTTCTACTTCAATAGCTTCATGTCGCGCACCTCTCGTCTGTGGAACTCCCTTCCCTATTCCAGTTTCCCTGAGAGCTATAATCCCCAGCTATTCAAATGTAATGTCAATCGACATCTCCAGTTGCCTTGATCTATCCACTATCCTTCTCCTCATCCTTTCCTCTATCACTCCTATCTGATCTTGCTCCAAATCTTCTGTAACCCCTTGCGTCCTAGTGGCTTCCCGCCTTCCTTTGGGTGAAACGCTTAGAAAAATAAATAAATAAATAAAATTACATTCTTCGTTTTCCGCACCCCTCACCACCACCGAATCCATTTTTCCTAAACCAACTGCCACCATTTCTTCTTTTTTTTTTATTTTATCCTTAGATTATTAATTTAAAAAAACAAAAAGACTGGAAGAACGAAAAACAGAAAAAAAAATAAACACGAAATTAAAATCGCAAATGTTATCTTATAAAATTCATTTTGATGTCTGATTGCTCGATCGTTTAACAAGTCATAAAAGTGTCCTCCCCTTGCAGGATGGCGAGCACTCTCTGTTGAAAATTGTTTGCTGTCGGCTATGAGACATTATTTAGTCACATGATTAGTACTGAACCAAACAAAAAAAAAAAAAAAAAAGAAAACCCAAAACAGAATCGAGGGCAAGAAAGAAAAATCCATATAGAATTTATTTCGTGAAGGCAGTCGTTTTAATTCAATAACAGTAAGTAACAATTAAGTAACTTTTTTTTAAACCTTAAATTAAAAGTTTTCAATAACTCTTTCTTTCTCGTTCGTTTACTTTACTTTTATCACGTGATCTCAAAATATTTTATTTTTATCCAACCAAATAATTTTCTTTTAAATCAAGCAAAAATCTAAATGTGTAGTTATCTCAGGTGCTGAGCTGGTGAGTTTCTTTAACCGGCTTAAAAGAGGAAATACTGATCCGTTGTTTTTTTGTTTTTGTTTTTTTTTTTTTTTTCCCTTTTGTAAAATTCAAGCTAAAAGTCTATTTGAATTTCTTACAATGTAGTAGTGAAAAGTTTGCTTGGTAACAGATTATTTTTGTATGCTGATATTGATCTTTGTTTTATTGAGTTTTATGTTACAATTCAGAGCTGATATTTTAAGGTAGAGGGGGGATCAGCTAAAAAAAAAACATGATTTACTTTCCTCAAAGGCTTGTGTATTTAATTAATTAATCACTAAAAATGAACAATTTTGAATTTCTAGAGTTTTCATAAAATTATTTATGGGCGAGGGGAGTAATACATATAAAAAAAATTTTTACCATGACTTTAAAAAAAAAAAAAATATAATAATTTCCATCATTTAGGAATAGTTTCTGAAAGTTTCATCAAAATCCGACAACTTTTTTTTTTGCAAGGTTTTCACAATGTCTGTCATTAAAAAATAAATTCACAAAAATTTGCTATGTTATTTTAATACTTCCGCCGACGAAGAGAAATAAGAATTTTTTTATTTTTAATCAAAAGTTAGAATGTTCTAAAAAGGATGGAATTTTTTTTTTTAAATAATTAAAAATTACTTTGTTCTTTCCTCTTATAGTCACATAAACATTTTGACGATAAAATTTTGTCATGCTATAGCTATGCTCATTTTCCAGCAATCTCATGGTGGTGCCTATAAGGGACTGTTCATAGTTCGTTTCACTTCTTTTTGTTAAGGAACCAGGCTTTCGACTCAATCATTACCAAGAAAGAAATTAGATGAATTTCAAAGTCTGTGTAATTAAAAGTTTGCATCTCAGTAATTATTTTAAAGTTAAACTTAAGTTTCAGATATTTGTATTCTCAGGTGAACATATTTAATTTTATTATTGATTCGTTTTGAAATTCCCTGGTGTCGCTTGCTATTGGAAGTCAACTGAATAACATCCTCATTACAAAACAGTTTTTTGAAAACTGCTTTGTAACTTCAGTTTAAAGCATCAACCAATTGCATTTTATTAAAAATGTGGTTGTTGACGTAGGGACATTATTATTATAAATAAATAAATATAAAAAATATAAAATAATAACAATGAAAATTATAAATAAAATAAAACAATATTTAAACTTATAAACTTAAATAAAAAGATAAAACTCTAAGCATGCAACAAAAACTGTTCCTGTCGGAAATTGGGATATCCCAACAAAAGACGTTAAATTCAGCCTCTTCAACACGAACCCTCGGACAGGCAACACGTGTGCAACTTCTCTCTCTGATATATCGTGTAATAGTACGGAGTGACTTCTCCCTTTTATCACATGTACTATAAAACAATTGTAACCTTAAAAAATACACTCAAAAAATATTCATAAATTGTATAAAATTAGCATACAGTTTACCATGCATTTATTGTTATCTTTGTATGTTTTATTTCTGAGACGTATGTTTTCATATCTGTGAACATGAGGCTAATTTCTGTTGCTAACACATGAGAGCCCCCACCCGACCATTTTTGGTGACCACCGACGTGCATAACAAAAACTACCTATTCACCCACAATGCTGCTCTTCTTGCAAATCATAAAAGAATCAATCTTGATTTATGGTTTGGAAGAGGTAACTGTGAAGAAAACTGTATATATGAATTAAATCCTTAGGGTGAATAAAAGTGTTTTTTATTTTACGGTCAGGGTGGGCATATTTGTTTATTAGCTTGTATTTCTATAGAAAAATAACTTCCAAATAATATCTATGAAAGCCGTTAGCAGTTGGTGGCTTGAATAAGTGTTTACCTCGTAGAATTTAGGAAAATTCGGTAAATTCGACAAATCAGGTAATTTTGACAAAACAAGAAAATTTGGTAATTTTGTCAACATAGGAAAATTCGGTAATTTTTGACAAGGTAGGAAAATTCGGTAACAATGAAATAAAAGTCGATTGAAAACTGATTTTAGGGGCATTCTGGAGTAGGTATTTGGGGGATAATACCCCCCTCCTCTATATTTTTAAATAACTGAAAGTCGTGAGGTCCAGATAAACCCCACTACAACAATACCAGAGCCGTACTTTCTGGAGGGAGCTAGAACCCCTACCGCAACCAGGCATACGTTTTAGTAACTAAAAAAAAATCATGGTTTCCAGTTCAGATAAAACCCCACTTCAACAATACCAGGGCCGTATTTTCTAGATGGGTGGGGCTTCTACAATGTTTTTAGATAAATATTTTTTTTTTTTTTAGAAAAGTATTTATTTAATTAATATATTCTATTGTTTTCAAGCAAATAAAATCTATATAGCCTCATTTCTATTTCTAAAGTATAGGAGAGGGAGGGGGGCTAAAGTAAATTTTAAATCTACTTTTATAAATAATTCATAGTTATCGAATTTTTTTTACCGAATTTTTCGTTATCAAATATTTCGTTACAAAAGTTTCTGGGCGCCTATCTGGCATTCTTGTGAGAATCCATGTTAAAAAAAAAAAAAAAAAGCCACAAGAAAATGTTAGCACTGTTTCTGTGTCTTTCTTTCATAGATTTCTTTTTCTTTTTTTTTTTTCTTTTAACCCTAATCCTGAAGAAGACACTGTGACTGAACTATGACCTTTTTTTTTCTGTGGCTTTTTGCTCCTATCCAAATTTTGACTTTATTACCGGTGACAGCTTATGAATAGCAGTATTTTTCTCCAGCTTAATATTTTTTTTTATTATAAATTTCCTATGCTTCGGTCAGGATTAAGTTTTTTTTTGTTTTTTTTTATTTTTTTTATTCAAGTCTGATTTTGATTTTTTGATGTTTTTTGTGGGGTGGGGAATATTTAGTTCAATTCATGTATTAAAAAAATGGTTGGCTATCGATTCTGCTTTCCTAATCATGCCCAGTAAAAGCTGTCATAGCGTATTTTTAGTATTTGCTGTTGTGTAATGAATTATTTCCAGTGAATGGACATTTTTTGTGTCTATCACAGGCTAAAAAGATGAATAGAGAAATTAAATATAGCATATAAAAACAGTGATTTTGTTTAATGCGAGATTTATTAGCGTGCACATATTTATTGATCAGTTACAAATTCTCATTTGTTTGGTTCCAATGAAACATATTTCAGCTTCTGAGTTTTGTTTCAGTAATATTCTTTGCTTGTCTGTTGATAAATAATATGGCACTTGTTGCTATGCAGTTACCTCACTCACATACTTACCTTTAAAAAAAAAAAAAACGTTGCTAGAGGATGCTCTCTTAACCTATAATTAGTGACATTCTCTATCATCCTTCGTGAGACTTGTACATATGTGGACTAGTTAGTATTTTCATGGAGGCATTGAGGTATTATGGTGGATGTGGTGAGAAAGGTACGTAAGAATGTGTTGTTTTGGTGTGTAGTGCCAATTTTGATTGGTCGATAAATACATACTAAAAATAATAGGACAATTTATCGATCGCATTTCACTATACTGAATTTTTTCCTACACTTTGCTCACAAACAAGTTCTGCTATAAAATCACTGATTGGTCCATTTTTCGTCCAATCGAGTATTTTTCGTGTACATTCAAAAATATTTCCCGCGTTTGTGCTGGGAGCCATCCTAAGTAATATAAATATTGGATGCATTCCAAAAAACCAGTAGTAGTAGTTCCAGCACCACAGTCGAGTACAAACCAGAGACAATAGATCTCAACTACTCACTCGTGTTATTCATCCTACTCACTCCGCACGTACATACACACAGATACAGAACTTCCACATTTCGGCCGTGCCACATATTCTGTTAAAACAGAATTAAACTTTTTCATGAGACTTCCTTCGGCAGTTAGTTGGAGATTCGTCTCCAGCTGAGCTGGTCGAACTCTCTGCCTTTGGGCGGAGAGGAACCCAGACGAGGCTATGCCTTTCGACAGAGCCTCGTCTGCGGTGGTAGACAACTACACGACCCCGCTTTTATGGGGTCTACTGGGAATTTTTGCCCGAGCCCACGGTATCAGTTTTAACCCCGCATTAAAAACGGCTATTGTGGAACACACATGTACCTTTCGCTTCATTTTCTCTTGGACTTTCTCCTACACCAAACTACACACACACACAATTCACTAGTTTAAATGCTTTCTTCATTCATTTTCATTGATTTGTAACAGACAACAGTATTCTGTTGTCTGTGTATACTCTTGTTTTGTTAATACATACTTATCGTTTGTTTATATATATATATATATATATATATATATATATAGTTTCGTTGTTACTTTTCATTTATTACCTGGACTGACTTTCTGAGTCCGCCGTTTTTGTTGTGGGATAAATATACCGAGAGAGACGTGTTTTCCAACTAAACACTTGGCCAGCAATTGGTGACTACAATGCATTATCTATAGACAATGAGCCCCTGCTACTAATCCCTTCCCTAGATGGTAAAAGTCATGCCCTCTTTTGTCTATATTGTGATACTTGGACATAAGATGCAATATTAAATAAATCTCATTTGAATCCCGATCTACAGTGTCTGTACAAATAAATAATCTTAACAAGGAAAAAACAAATGTTAATTAACATAGAGTTATTAAAAATAAGTTTTAATTTTTTTTTAATCATATCATCTCAAAAAAGACAATATAGCCACTAAGATGAAAGGTGGTTAACAAGAGTGAAAGAATATGAGAAAAAGAAAACTATTATTAAGGAGAGTGAACAATAAAAGAACACGAATTAAGAAGACAAAAGATAACGATTGGAATTGTATTTACATTTTTGAAGATCAAAGTTGACTGAAAAGCAAGAAGCCAGAAGAGATTTCCACAAGTGAGAAGTGCAAGAGAAGAAACTGTTAGCATAGAACTTACGGTTGCATCTAGCCATTTTAAATGTAAAATGCTGAGACCTAACTACCAGTCTAGTACTACGCGTAAATTCATAAAGCCTAGATACCAAAACGAAAAGCTCATCTGAACAATTACTAAGTAAATGTTTATAGGAATAGGTACAGGAAAGCTACATTACGGGGAAAGTGACTGAAGGCGAGATGCCAGGTCAGGACCTGTTTTAAATGACTATTTTTAATTGTAATAATGACTTTGTAAATAAACCTATCAACCTTTTGTGATGTAATCGAACACTCGTTGCCACTCTTGTTATGTCAACGAATACTCGTTGTCACTTTCGTAAGGCTTGTTGTAGTGGAGACTGTAATCGCAGATACAACTTATAGCAATACCGTTGAACAATACTAGTGTCAGACGCCTTTGAATAGCACTCGCACTAATAGCACTTGCTCGATAATACTCGCTCGAATAGTAATCTATATAGAGAAATAGTATAGTGAATAGCAGTCCGTATAGTAATAGAGGATAGACTAGAAATACAGATCCGAATAGAGGATAGAATAGAAATAGCGTTCATTAGTCGTCAGCTACTCTCTACATATATGCATTTCCTCTAATATACTTACCTGGCACAGGGCTCCGTCTTTGTGCTGGTGGTATCACGGCTACGACTAGCTTGGACCGGCTATGACCAGCTAAGACCAGCGGCCCGAGTGAAAACACTCGGGTCCTCACGTTAAAAACTGACCTTGTGTCACAACCTGACTCAGTGGGGGAGGGGGGCAAGTAAATATCTATATGCGTTTTCTCTATGGTCACGTGGAATCGCCTGTGTTTGCTCACTGGTGATCTATGTTCAAACTCAAGTGTCGACAGCGACACTTTATTCCTATATAACACATCGTAAAAAATCTTAAAAACTGGAAAATTAGATCTCGAACTGCAGAGAAACAAAAATTGGAGGATTTTCTTTTTTTAAAAAAAAGACCCAAAATGTTAACATGTAAAACATCATTCTTTAAGTTCACGGCTCTGGTTTCTAACGGATGCGTGATTCGGGACCAACAAATGTAGCGTGTGCAGACAAACCCCAATTCAGTGAATCTGTTATCGAAAAATATCTCAACAATAGTTTAAGCGAATCATGGCCTGAAACTGTGAAATGATTTACAAGACAAATGCAAACTGAATAGAATGGTTTTAGGAAATTTTTGTGTTTTCATTCAACAGCTCTTCTAGTAAAGAAAGCTAAACAATTTATTTACAGGTAGAATATTGCAGACTCGGCGGAAGACAATACTTAACTGAGGGAATGCTAGTTAGAAACCAAGAGAATCCATTCAAAACAGGGAGTTTACCCGCACTGTGGCAGAGTTGAAATGTCTGAAGAACACCAAGAAACAGTTCAAATATAAAAATAACATTTGCAAGTTTAATGACTCTCTTGAAAGTTATCGGCGAGGGAAAAGTATATAGCCTCTTTTTCAACAGATAAAACATTTCTTTTTCTTTTCTTTCATGAATATACGGAAGATAGACTTTAATAGTCTTCCACAGTCATTTTACTCACTATTTTAAATTCATTTTTTGTATTTAAAATATATTTTCCATTGAAAAATATTGATAAAATCAGTTAAAGTTATTTTCTTTTTGGCTGGCAAAGAAGGAAACTATTTATTAAAATGGTAGAAAAAATTAAACTATAAATATTTTCTTTGGCGTTGTTTCTTCTTTGCGTTGTGCAAATAGCTCTGAAAATAATTACGATGGGAATGATTCGACAGTCTTTGATGAAAAGGTTGAAGTAATATCTTTTTGGGTGAAATTTGTTAAGAAAATATATGAAAATTGCATAAGGAGAATAAATAAAGATATGAAAAGAAAATGAAAAATCTCTTACAAATAAAATCAAGATGGCTGCCTATAATTTATGTCCTTATTCATTAAACAGGTTTGAAGAGACGATATATAGAAATATGAGAATTTTAATTTGAAATTCACTTTCTGGTTTGGACTTTGCTGAGCTGCTGGCAAGATACTATTATATTACTTATTTTAAGCGCCTAAATTTAATGTTTTTCTGAAATGCGTGTTTTTCTTTTGTGCTCTTAACTATTGGGAATATTATATAGATAAATGAATTGCCTCCTTTTGAAGGGTCGTTATCACCGGCCCCTGGGTTGGACTGAAAGCATCCTATCACGGCCCCTTTTTCCTATGCCACCGACAAATCAACACAGGCAAATTTAGCTCCGTAAAACTCAACCAGCAGCCACATGGTGTCCGAAAATGGAGCGGCCAAGAATACAACATAGGAACGAGAATGTCCCAACAGTTACAGCAAAGCATCCGAAAATTGAATCGCTCTTCCATCTGAAGGCGAATATATTCCGACGTTGCAACAAAAATGAGAACTGTTAACCGAACGAACTTTACTGCCACCAGTTAAGTCCTCGCAAAAACCACTGTTTTTTTTTTTTTAGTTTTTTGTTTTTGTTTTTTGCAACAATTTTTAAACCCAATTTTTCTATCTTCCCTTTTTTCTTCTTCCTCTTTCTGATATAAAGCCTATCTTTTTTCCACTCAAGTTTGGTGTTATCCTGTTTTCTCTCGCCGTGTCGCGTCAATGCTCTTTTTACCCTTATTTTCTACAGAGGACAAATTATTGGTCACATAAATTCAAAAGGTATAAAAACTCGCATTATAACCTCAAAATAAGCTAAATTGAGAAAACGAAAATATTCAAGCAAGTACAGAAATTTGGATTATATTTCAAACCTATCAACTCTCTTGACACTGCCTGGAGACTCCTGGATTTCATTTCTATCTTGATCTCCCGATTCCTGACCAGTGTTCTTTTATAGTGGTTTATCAGTTGCAGGGAAGTGTATGAGTGTTGAAACAGATTAGTTTGATTTGGCCTTGTTAGATAGCCCACCATAAGAGGGGTATAAAATAAGAAAATCAAATTGTAAAGTGAGCAACAAATTTATATACATATAAATCAATTAAAGTCTTTACAAATAAAATCAATGTATTCTCGTTGATACAAGGTCGTCAAAATGTTCGTCGTAGTCCTTGCAAGAATGAGTTTATGTGTACGTAGACAGGAACTTATGAGTGGAGGTATGTATATATGAGCGTTATCGTAGGGTAAGAATGTCTTTGAAGTAATCGCTCAGTCTTAAATGTTATCAAGTGTAAAAGAGGTGAGGGAGAAGGGTAGAGATAATAATAACGCTCACTTGACGTTGTCAAGGAACTTGTTAATACGCTCGTCTCCCCCTCTTTGGTGACAAGCGAACTTGCCCGTCTTTTATTTTGTTTTTTGGGCTTGAAAAAGTAATTTGGGAATTCACTTCCGGATATGATTCAAGCCTTTTAATTGGACGATGAACAAATTTTTGCGTCGGCCCGCGAAAAGGTCCGCGGAAGAATTTGTTTCTGAGAACTGAAGATTATTTGAATTTTGTTTTTAAATGTTTCCTCGTTTTCTATTGGCCGAAAAACATTTCGCATCAAGGTGTGAAATTTCACGAGTTTTGTTTTGGATTCGCTTTTGCGTATGTTATGTTCGTAAATTCGAGTCTTTTTTAATTTCTAACAAAATCAATGAGTCAGTGCTTAGCATTTGAATTTTATATCTAGATTTTGTTCTGTTCACTATACTTTCAATTAATTGTTACGTGTTGATTTCCCGCTATGTTTGGCAATATTCACAAGATTAAATTCACAAGTAAATAAATGGTTGAGCTTTTCTCCAAATGAAATTACTTTTAGTTTACATGTATATAGAAAACCGTAATGGCGTGATAATAATATATCCCACTGAGGTCACCAGTTAATGAGGACAAATAATATATCATATCGTAGTCAACCAGTTAATAATGGGTAAATAATATTACGTCAACAGATAATAGATGAGCGATAAAAGAAAGGAATATTTTCCCCATTATGAGCATTATTATATCCAAGATATAATAACACCATAATACACGGATGGAATAGCTGAAAGAAAAAGAAATGATGTTGTAATCTAGAGAAGTTTACTGAATAGAATAATCAAATGAAGGTTGGTAATGAACTATAATACTGAGGACAAGAACAACGCATATAAGATTTGCCAGCGGCGTGTAGAAGTAGTAGACAACTGCTAGAAGTGAGTCAAGTGAATTCCACAATAAATCTCCACCTGCAGGATATCTACAAACTGCTCCACGCGGTCAGATGTGGCACAAGTCCAAATTTAATGTGGGGTATCCGAGCCCGTAGGTTCGGCCAAAAATTCCCCGTTAGACCCCGTATAAAACGGGGTCGGGTAGCTGTTTCCCCGATACGAATCTCCTGCAGACCAACATACAGTATTTACTACTGTATTTATATGAATGGGGACATACCCATCATTATCCGTAGGTATGCTACAACAAATGACAAACATGCTTTGTTCTCAGAGACAGTTTTATACCACTAAATCATACATAAAATTATATACACACATTTACATTTGTCCCATACAGAGAAACTATAACACATGTTTATACAACAAATAGTGTAAAAAGGAATCAAAAGATAAGGTCTTACATATGATAATTTCCATTGGGAGTTGGAGATGATCAAGTATTCTTCTGTGTTTCTGGAGAAGCCATATTTAGGATTCTAGATTTGAGCAGGCTGGATTTATCTGCTGTGTCAGTAGTGAAGACATATTCCACTCAAACAGGAAATGTTGAGTCATGGGTTTTTCCCAAGATGAGGACTGCAAGACGGAGATACATTCTATAACTGGGGAAGATATATTGCCAAACGGAAATGGCACCATGGATTTGTAATCTGCCCCAGGCAGCACGAATACCCTGTGTGTCTTGACTCCAGGCAATTAACTAATGGACAGCTCATTTTCGTCACTCTATAAAGTGATGTCACTAAGCAGCTGTCACATGACTTCATCTCAGCCAAAGAAAGATAATAACTTTTTGTATTGACACGTATAACTTTATTTGTATTTGCGTTATGAATAATCTGTAAAAAATGTTATAAAGTTTAATGTACCTAGTTTTAAGTATAACTAAAATAACTAATGTGATTTGAGGCATTCCTGTAAATCAGTTGGCAAATGTTTTCCGTGAACTGCAAAATCGTATTACCCTTTGTATTGCTAATGATGGGGGACATGTGGAAACTTTAATAAAATTTGAATAAAACCTTAAAATATATAGATTTACTTCTTTCTAATCCTTTTTACAAATTATTTCTCTCCCATCGCAAATACAAAATTTTTTTAAAGTGCCCACGAACTTTATGGAAACCCTATATATAATATATATATATATCAAGAGAGAAATACCGATTAAATCTAACAGGATGTTTGAATAAAGACAAACTATTTTCATAAATGTAATGTGTTTCATTCTTTATTTAGTTTCATCATAACGTTAAGAAATGGAATTATGCAGATTTATCTTTGAAGTCTAAATTCTATGATTTGTTTTCTTTTCATTGCTTGTGCAGAGATCATGTTTATTTTATGAACAGTGTGTAATTTGAAAATTGCTCCATACCACAACATTACTAAGTAGAACCTTATGAAGCTTTATTTGACTAATTCAGCTTTAGCACGAAAAACATTTATTTTATTACAGTGGATGATCACAAGAGAGAGGGGAGATGGGATGTTCTTATTTTATTATTACCACTCTAAGACCATAAAATAAACACGTTTTGCCTCCATGACCAATGAAAAAAAAAAAAAACAACCACAAAGAATTTAAAAATCAAAATAAAATCCTTTATCATTCTGCTTAGAAAATTTTTGAAGTTAAATAGCAAAACATTTTAAATTTATAAAGATTTTCCTACTTGTTCTTATTTGATCGTTTCTTTTCCTTTATTTCCAATCAATCTCTATCTTTATCTCTTTCCATCTCTTCTTTGTTTCTCTCTCTCTCTATCTCTTCTTTGTTTCTCTCTCTCTTTGTCTCTCTCTCTCTCTATATATATATATATATATATATATATATATATATATATCTTCCTTTATCTCTATCAATCAATTTCTCTTTCTCTCTCTCTCTCTCTCTCTCTCTCTCTCTCTATATATATATATATATATATATATATATATATATATATATATCTTTATTTCTATATTTCTCTTTGTTTTTTCTCTCTTATCTCTCTCTCTTATCGTCTCTTTCTATCTTTGTCTCTCTCTCTCTTTCTACCTCTCCGTTTATCTCTATATATATTTATCTCTATCTATCTCTTAATATGCATATATATTGTCTCTCTATCTATCAATCTATCTAAGACTATATAAATAAATGAAAATGTCAGTGTCACACTTTTTCAACTTTACTTCAAAAGACCATTTCATAACATTTTTGGAATCAGGCCGACTCTGTGAGCAAATTAAAAACATTCAAGTTTGGATCCGAACCTGCAATCCTGAAATTTTGGATTCTCAAATTTCCATTACTGCGATTGTTTTCACCAATTTTTTTTTTTCCACATTTTTTTTTTTTTTTTTTTTTGTGACAAATTTTTTTGTACAACAGCAATTTTTATAACTTTGAAATAAATTTGGCAAAATTGAAATTAATTGCGGAAATCCAGCGAAAGTCAGCCATGAAATAAAAATAATTGTTTGTATTAAAAATAAGTACTTACATAAATGAAATTGTCTTTAAATTTTAGTGTTGGCAGAAGAATTATTGTTGAACTTTTAAAAGGTAAGCTTAAAGTAATTAATGCAATATTTAAATACAACGATCGATTTTGAGTTCTTCTGTCATTTACAGCAACCAGTATAAATACTTTCATGGTAATTGTTTGGATGAGCTCTTCAATGTGGTACCTAGACTTTTTTTTAATTTAAGCAGAATACTAGACTGGCATTGGGGTCTCATCAATTTACAGTTGAGCTGGCTAGATGTAGCCGTAAGTTCTATGCTAACAGTTTCTTTTCTCACACTTCTCACTTGTGGAACTCCCTTCCAGCTCCATGCTTTAAAGCCAACTTTAATCTGCAAAAATTTAAATGCAATTTTAATCACTTTCTACTGTCCTCCTGATTACCCACCCATTATTAATGTTTCTGTTCCTAATTCTTCAAAAACCCTGTAACCCCTTGTGTCTTAGTGACTTTAGTGCCTTACATGAGGTGAAATTGATTAATATATATATATATATATATATATATATATACGCAGGGAAGAGGTTATAGTAGTTCCAACGAGAGAAAAGTGTGTATAATAAAAAGAGAGAAACCACAAACGTTTTTGGTTCTAATATGGATTTAAAAAAAAAATATATTATGCTTTATTTTCCATAATTTTGCTACACGCATTTCTGGTCTCGTGACCTTTATCAGGCAAAGAGTGGATTTTTCCACATATTACTAAAAGAAATTATATATATATAATATATATATATATATACACAGGGAAGAGGTTATATATATGCACTACAGTTTAAAAGTTTGAGGCTACCCCTAGTAATTTTTAAAATTGGCCCAAAACATAGTTGTTTTCTACTTGAAATAAGAGAAATTTATTATGCATGTTTAAAAAAAATGTGACATGATTTGTTATTAGAAATTTTATTAAAAAAGCATTACATGATTAAATTTTGCTCTCATCAAAATATCCTCCCTTAACCTTGATTACTGCAGCACAAATTTTTGACATTCATTGCAAAAGTTTCTCAAAGTAGAAGTTTAAAAATTGATTCCATTCTTTTTTCAATGACACTGAAAAATCTTTTTCATTTTTTTCACTCTTCTGTCAAGTTCATCCCATACTAATTCTGGGGGTGGCCTCAAACTTTTGAAATGTAGTATATATATATATATATATATATATATATATATATATATATATATATATATATATATATATATATCCAATGTAGGTAGAACAACACGGAGTTTCATGCAGTCTTGCAATCTTTAGGTGCTGAGTATATATACTTATAGCTCTGTTATATTACATTGAGCACTGTATTTATAACACCCGAGGAAGAAATATATTTATATGTACGTGCAAGCATATGTGTGTATATGTATATTTTTTTATCATACCCATAACTATATATATATATGGGCAACAAACAATCTTTCAAACATATTTCTTTAAATATGGCAGATAGTAAAAATTTAATTAATTTTCTATTTAGTTTTTCCAGCATTCTTACATTTTTTTCTGTTTGGCAGAAGTAAGGGAGTCCAAAAATATATATATATATATATATATATATATATATATATATATATATATATATATATATATATAATGTGTGTGTGTATGTGTCTATGAACAAATAATTGTATATAAAAATTGTATAATATATAGTTTTAAATACATAAATCAATTTACCTTTAATCTTTATGAAAACAATATTATTAATTTTTTAAAAACTGGTTTAGCATCAAGAAAATATTCCTTTATTGGTGTTACTGTAGCAAAAAAAAAGTGTGTGGTTATCACTGACTGTATAACATTATCAATATATAATCAGTGACTGTATATCTTTTTATTTATAACACTAATAACTGTACAACTTTGAAGTCAAGGTAGAAATTTCTCTACTTCTCTCCATATTGATAATAATATTCTTTTGTGAAGAACTTAAATATAATATTTTTTCTTCCTGTTTTTTTTTTTTCACAGTGGTCCAGGAAAGCAGTGAACAACTGACATTAAAATTAAAGAAAAACACCACAAGACAGTCGTATGACTGGGGATCTCCTCGCAAGGAATTCATTCTCTCCAGCCCTGATGATGATGGTATATTGGCTGCTGACAGTTCAGTCAGCGAATTTAAACATGGCTCTCAGAGTCTTGACCTTTGGCCTTTTGTCCACCCTCATGACATCCCCCCATCTGGCGGAAAAGACCATGGAAAGGAGGATATTGTTATTCAAAAAGGCAAAGAAATTCAAATTAAGACTGTTAAGCAGAAAAACAGTCAAGCACCAGCTGCCCAAAATTTAAAGATGATACCTGACCTCCAACCTCCTGGAAACATTGAAAATGTTGAGTATCTGACAGAGGCTGTCGATGTAACTTGGTTAGAGTTATGTAGCAGTTTTCCCTGTGAGAACAAAGGGACATGTGTTGTCGAGAACAGTGAACCACGATGTGACTGCCCCTTGGGGACCACAGGCAAATATTGTGAAGATGGTAAGTGGAAAAAATATTTCTTTATGTTTTTTGAGGTGAATATATTGAAGCCCTCATAGCATTGTCGGAGTTAACACCTCCTTAATTAATTTATTTTCCAAACCGTTACTTGGGGGCGCTCTCCAGTTTTATAAATACTTGGTGATAGTCTTATCTTATTTTTTGGCAGACGATACCATGTAAAGGTCTGTGGAGAATTTGTGTTTTTCTCTTTGGGGGGGAAATGCCATGAGACATACACACACAGACACAAACATTCACTCACGCATATTTAACCACAAACTTTCTACATTCATTAATACACACACATTACTGTTTTTGTCAATTGTAACCCATATTGGTTCATGTTTGGGATGTTTCCTTGGATTATTGGGTGTAGATAAAAAAAAATAGCCATTCTTACATTCAGATAACCCAGCTAGGGTTGTTTATAGCCTGGTCCATGTTTGGGATGTTTACTTGAATTACTGGGTGTGTCAGGTAGATAAAAAACTGGCTACTCCTACATTCAGATAACTCAGCTAGGGTTGATGATGGCCTGGTTCATGTTTGGGTAGCATTTTCTTGGTTCTCCTCACCTGATCCATAATTCCTTTGAAGCAACTTCTGCTGCTCTAGGGGAGATGCACTTTTTGCCTGTACTGGCTTCTGTGAGGCCAATATTTTCCATCCTAAAAGACTTGTTTGTTCATTCTTTCATCATTCAATTCAGAAAACAGACTCAAAAAATACATGTTTGCAGATATCAAAAAATGTTGTCTTCATTATAAATACAAAATCCAGTTTTATCAAACATTAATTCCTATTCTATAAATATTTATTATTTGTATATTTATGTCAAGTTTTTGGTGAAATAAGGCGTTTAATTCTGTGGTTAAATTTGATATTTGTCAAAAATCTTCCTTAATCATAGCTTGGTCAGGGTAATTAAAATTAAAACAACTATTCCAAGGAAAAAATTTCTCATGATTCTTTGCGACCTTTTTTTTTAAAATGCTTTCATGAATTTGCTTGATATTATTGTCATTACAGCTTCAGTGAGGAAAACAAAGCCAAACAAATACTCTTCACATATCTTTCTATGTACAAACATTCACTCACACATAATTTGGCCACAAACTTTCTAAATTCATTCATACACACCCATTACCATCTTTGTCAATTGTAACCCTTATTGTTTGTTAATACACATATACCTGTTTGTACACACAAACACACACACACACACACACATATATATATATATATATATATATATATATATATATATATATATATATATTGTTTTCTTCACATTTTCTTTTATTTTTCTTTTCGGTGGTCTCATTCAGATTCTGCCATATTTGTTGTGGGACCTCTTTCAGTGGATGCACATGTTCATCTCACATGCGTACAAACACATGGCTTACTACAGATGTTTCCTTGGATTATTTGGTGTGTCAGGTAGATAAAAATATTGGCCCCTCCTACATTCAGACAACTCAGCTAGGGTTGATGATGACCTGGTTCATGTTTGGGTTGCTTCCTTGAATTATTGGGTGTGTCAGTTAGATAAAAAACTGGCCCCTCCTACATTCAGATAACCCAGCTGGGGTTGATGATGGCCTGATTCATGTTTGGGATGTTAGGCTTTCTTAGGCTGACAAGGCAAACAAAAGATTACATCATAAAAGGAATGGAAATTGCCAAGAATGCAGGAGTCTTGTTTCATCCCAGGTATTGGATGGAACCTTTAAAATTTAATCCTGAACAGTGAGTATCAAAGAGATTAATGGTGAGGCAAGTAGCCTAGAGGGAGAAAGGAATAATAAATGTGGATATTAATCTTTTTAAAAAAAGAAAGATTTTCATTTTTCTTATTCAATAATTATAAGAGAAAAGTGAAGCCTTTCTTAATCTAAACAAAATGAATAAACTTCTTTCATTGCACACAAAACATATTATGATGCACCTGCATCAGTGATGTTTCCTTGAATTATTCATGTAGGTAAAAAAAAAAACCAGGCCCCTCCTAAATTCAGATAAATCAGCTAGGGTTGATGATGGCCTGATTCATGTTTGGGATGTTTCCTTGAATTTTGGGTTTGTTAGTTAGATAAAAAACTGGCCCCTCCTTCATTCAGATAAATCAGCTAGGGTTGATGATGGCCGGATTCATGTTTGGGATGTTAGGCTTTCTTAGGCTGAAAAGGCAAGCAAAAGAAGATTGCATCATAAAAGGAATGAAAATTCCTAAGAATGCAGGAGTCATGCAGTCAAGTTTCAACACAGAATGATGTGTTTCCTCAGGCGATTGTAAATTACCGGTGAGTGAACAATTAATTTGGTTTCAAAAGCAAAATACACCCTCATTTTTAAAAATAAAATAAATAAAGGCTTGAGGAAAAAGAAAATATTAGAAATTGTTATCTTACAAATGTGTCAAGACAAAGTTTTGACATCTAACAGCAGCTAGACATTAACTTAAAGACTGATACAAATAGCTACAATCAATATACACATGTTAGACACTCAATTTTCTTAAGAAATAAAAACTTTGAGAAGTAGAGAGTTAATTTAACCAAATACCCAACTAGTTATAAGCTTTGTCAATTTCCTACATAAATATTTTTGTAGTAGATAAATAAGTGGCCTCTTTAAGAAACTAGTAAATAATCTAAACATATAGAATTATTTGGTAAATAATATGCAACCATTAAATATCATCCATATAAGATATTAATAATATCAAGCCAATCAATATAAAATATTAAAAATACCAACTAAATAACAATACATCCTTATAAGATGTTAATAATACCACCAGAAGATCAATACAAGACTAAAATAAACTCAAAATGAATCATATAAATAGAAATTCATTCTCATCATACCTGGGTATATATATATATATATATATATATATATATATATATATATATATATATATATATAATACCTGGCCACTCATATTTGAGAATACCCATCTATTAGGGTGGCTAGCCAATCCCTATTGCAGATGCTCACTTAGGCACATTTGTGTTCAATACTGTTATATTTTCGTAAAAAAAAAGGAAACTAACTTTCTTGTCCACGTGACTTTTCACACATTCCCTTTCCTCTTTAAAAGCTGCGTTCTTCTTCCTTTTCATTCTGAATTCTTTCCTTTGTTGATTACTGACTGCTGTGAATTAAGTTCAGTAAAGCCTTATGAAAAGGTTATTCTATCCTTGCTTTCTTATCTGTACTACGTAACAATTTACTGAACTTAATTCCTCATGGACAAGATTATTCGTCTGGACAAGTTTGATATATCTTCTGCAGACCCTCAGGCTAGCAAGCTCTGGAGACTATGGTACCGTAATTTTAATTATTACTTATCAACTATTGCTTCTTTAAACCTGGACAAACTCGAAGTCCTTTATTTAAACATCGGTGCTACCGTTGCTGATGTTATCGAGGGTTGTTCTGGATTTGAACATGCTGTTGAATTGCTGAAAAGTGTTTATGACAAGTCTCCAAGTGTTATTCATGCTAGACATTTGTTGTCTGCAGCAGGAAAATGAGTCTGTAGACCAATACCTTCAGGCCTTGAATCGACTTGCTGCTGACTTTCAGGATTCTGGCTATTATTCACAGATTCATTTTCTGTATAAGGTGAAGAAATATTAACGGGACCTGTATCAGGAAAAAGGGTTGAATCTGTATGGTCCACGTCGGGTTGAGTATTTTTAGGTCCATTTTGAGGTCTATCCGGGCGTGGAAAACGTGCCAACCGTCTCAGCGCCACCGAATCTTCCCGACCATCATTGTGACGTATTTTGGCATGCGTAGGGTTGGCCTCAAGGAGTTCCACCACCTCAACAATAGGATCATATTTACCTCTGCCACCGAATCGTTTTAATAATACCTCCCCAGGCTCACAGAGCCAAACAGGCAACGCAGTACCGGAGGAGGACCGTCTTTCAAAATTGAACATTCGTTCGTGGGGGATTGCATTCGTAATGGTGCATAGCAGGGAGCGGATAGCATTTAACACATCATGTAGAACATCCTGCCAAGCACTAATTGGTAACTGTTTCGATTCCAGGGCCAATAATATGGTATTCCAAATTATGCCGTTGTAACGTTTGCATTGGCTATTGCCTCTAGGGTTATAAGCAGTAGTATTACTGCATCCAATTCCAAGTCGTGTTAGAAATTGTTTAAATTCTCCCGACATAAACGAAGTTCCTCGATCGGAGTGAATGAACGAGGGAATCCCGAAAATGGAGAAAATACTTGTCAGGCACTGAATAGCAGTTTGCGAAGAGCAATCGCGGCAAGGAAAGGCAAAGGGAAATCGACTATATTCGCCGAGAACAGTAAATATATATCGGTAACCTGTCGGGGATACCGGGACAGGCCCTTTGTAGTCTATGGAAAGACGCTGAAATGGCGTAGTAGAACGGATCAGAACATTACTAGCAGAATCGAAGAATTGGGGTTTTATTTTGGCACAGGTCGTACATTCAGAAGTCACACGTCGGACTTCATCAAGTGAATACGGCATATTCTGAGATCTTACAAAATGCCAAAAGCGCTATACCCCAGGATGTATTAAGGAATCGTGTATCGATTTAAGTTCCTTCAAGGAAGAAGCAGCAGCAACACATACTCTGGATAAGGTATCCGCAACTGTGTTTTCATTTCCAGGACGGTGTTTTATGTCGTATGAAAAGGAAAGAAGTTCGATTTTCCACCGTATAATTTTATCGTTTTTAATTTTTCCGCGATCAGCAGGTTCAAACATAAAAGATACGGCTTGTTGATCAGTAATAATAGTAAAATGTTTCCCAGCAAGGAGGTCTCTCCATTTACGAACGCATTCGACTATGGCATATGCTTCTTTTTCGACTATATGAGGTCGTATTTCAGAGGGGTTTAGCGACCGAGAAAAGAATGCTACAGGTCGCTCAGCTTGTAAAAGAGTGCCTCCAATAGCCTTTTCTGAAGCATCGGTTTCAATAGAAAATGGCAATTCATCATCAATAACTTTTACAGATGACTCGGCAATGTCTTTCTTAAGTTTTTCGAAAGAATTTATAACTATAGAAGGCGTAGGGAATTGTTTATTTTCAACCAGTGGACGAATTTTGTGTGAATATTTAGGTATCCATTTCGCATAGTAAGCAAACATACCAAGACACCTTTTTAACGAATTTGAGTTGGAAGGAGGAGACATTTGCAAAAGTGGCTTCAAACGCTCAGGATCGGGTTGGATAGTTCCGTTACAGATTTGATATCCAAGCACATTAATAGAACGAAGTGAAAACTCTGATTTTTCCTGGTTTATTTCGAGGTTGTATATCGAGGCAGCCTTTAAGAAACATTCCAAATTGACGTCGTGCTCCTCCTGGGTTTTACCGCAAACAGTTATATCATCTATATACGAAAAGGTTCCAGATAATTTGTTATCAGAAATGAAAGAATTCATAAATCGATGAAAGGCAGAAACCCCGTTAGTAACACCCATGGGTATTCGTTTAAATTGGAACAGACGATTTCCAGCTTGAAAGGCCGTATAGGGGCGATCTTCGGGGCAAATTTCAATCTGATAGTACGCTTTGGACAAGTCAATTATACTATAGATACGATACTGGGATATTTGGTTTACGAGATCTTCAATTCGAGGCAAGGAGTAGGCATCAAGTAAGGTGAACCGATTAATAGTCTGGGAGAAATCGACTACCAATCGTTTCTTTTTATTAGGTGACGAAGTTACAACAATTTGAGCACGCCACGGAGAGTAACTTGTTTCAATTATGTAATCCTCAAGCAGTTGTAGAATTTCTTTTTCAATGAACCGAGCATCCTCCGCACGGTAATTTCGGGATTTAGTAGTAATAGGTTTGCAATCAGAGGTCAACTTTCGGAACAACTTAACAGGAGCACAACTGATCTTGGTTAAAGCGCAGATTTTTAGAATATCCTGAGATCCACCAAAAGAAATAGTGATACTCTGGTGTAGTTTTAAGAAGGGTACTCCGAGTATAATATCCATACAGGAATCAGGATGGTACTGTAAAGTCAATTTGTTTATATTCGTAACCACTGAAGATAATATCCTCAGTACAATATTCAGATAGTTTGAGGGAAATGGCAGATGATGCCATGGAAATTACGGAATTCCGTTTAGAAGTAGACAGTTTCATTGTTTTAACAGTACGGGCACTGATAAAGTTATCAGAACTACCGGTGTCTATGAGGGCAGTTAATCTCTTTCCTTTTAATTCTAAAGTTTTAGTAACTGGAGGAGACCTATCATCGTCTTTAGCACGGGCTACTATAATAGCTGAGGTAGAACGTGAAGGCGCCGGCATGGTAGAACGGCAAACTTTAGAAAAATGACTGAGTTTGCCACAGTTTCGACATCTCTTATCACGGGCAGGACAATAGCGACGATTATCCTTAAAGTGACGTTTCCCTCAGCCTTCTCAGAGGTCTGGCTCTTCCAGTGGTGAACTACCTCCACGCCGGTCTAGCAGGATTCGTAGACCAATCCAACGACTGGATTTATAAAACTTTTTCAATCTCTTTTGCAAGTGGGGGAGAATGTTATATTTTCGTAAAAAAAAAAAAAGTAAACTAACTTTCTTGTCCACGTGACTTTTCACACGTTCCCTTTCCTCTTTAAAAGCTGCGTTCTTCTTCCTTTTCATTCTGAATTCTTTCCTTTGTTGATTACTGACTGCTGTGAATTAAGTTCAGTAAAGCCATAAGAAAAGGTTATTCTATCCTTACTTTCTTCTTTGTACTACGTAACAAATACCCACAGAGTCAACCTGTGGTTTATACTGCAACTATGCTGAGCAGATCTTTGTTACAGTTTCTGGGAGATAGTGTGTTATCTGAACAAGGCCAGCACACTCAAACCCTCACTCGCGATGACTTGTGACGTCATGCAAGCATAGCTATTGAGGGCCCCCAAGGAGTCTGTCTACCCAATTTCACTCACAATGCTTGGTTCAATCCGTGGAAGGGTTTTCAGGCACTTTCCAAAGGTGCCTCATGCTGGTATTGTCCCTACTCCAGGCTGATAACATCAGTAAGTCTCCTACCTGACAAATCGACTCTAGTGAGATTCAAACCTGGGTCTTATGGCCAGAAAGCGAACGTTCTAACCACTCGGCCACATGTCCACACACACACACACACACACACACACACACACACACACATATATATATATATATATAGAGAGAGAGACTTTTCTCATACAGTCTCAGTTACAGTGGACGGGTCATGTCTTGAGAATGTCTGATGACAGGATACCCAAGATCCTAATGTACAGCCAGTTAGATCAGGGCTACAGGAATGTAGGATGCCCATGGCTATGATACAAAGACAAGCTGAAAACTAACTTGTCAGCTGTCAATATACCACATAACACCCTTGAGCGCTTACCCTTGGAGTGGGTAGAATGGAGATTAACGTGTTTTAGTGGACTCAGCAGTTTTCAATCTGCTTGTCTGAATCATCTTCAAAAAGGAAGAGCAAGATCTAAAAGGTTAGCCAATCTAACAGCAATCTCATCCCACAATCCTTACTCTTGCTTCACATGCGGCTTCCTTTGTAAATCACTTGCGGGTCTTACTTGCCATTTAAAATTATCACACAAAATTTCATAACTGAATCAATTAAGCTGTCAGATCCTCATACGTTGAAACCGACGGGAGAGTCCATTATTATTATTATTATTATTATTATTATTATTATTATTATTATTATATATACACACACATATACTAAGAATAATTACATAGTTGTTCCTCACTGCTCTATACTACTCAGTGTTTCATGCCTATAACAATCGTCAGACACAAATAAAATTGTCTAACCTAACACTTTTGACAAGATAATGGAATAGTTTATTTTCCTGGGGGGAGCGGGGATAAATGAATAGATAATAAATTAAATAAAAAGCATGAAAAGGCCTGTCTATTCAAATTTATATTTTTTTAATTTTCGAATGAATTGTTGTACACTGGAATTGAAGTTATGAACAAATTGCCCAAACTTCATGACCTTTTCTTGTTATATTCAAGTACTTTTTATTATCGCAGTCATTGTTAAGAATAGGTATTATCAGTATGGTAAGCAAAATTTATTTGACTAAATTCTGGCATTTAAAGTTTGATCAAAAAGTACCGGAATAGATGCTATAAATAAGTCAACTATGATACATATCTATTCAGCATTTAATCTACTTCAAAGTAGTCCCCCTCTGAATCCATTGATGGAAGAATTCCTGGAACTCCTTTTTTGGGATAGCAACATCACTTGATGTCTTGAAGTAGGATTTGATATTTGGAAAGAGGAAAATGTTGCAAGGCACTAGAGCTATGGTCACTGATGGAACCTCTGTAGATAATCTAACCAACGCCTTTACTCTGTCTACACACATACATTCCAAGCACTGTTTTAAACAACATATGTAAACAAGAACATTATAACAAGTGAGTTCAATGTCAGTTTGTGTTAAGTCTTTACTGTTTACATTATTTGGACTATTGTCCTCATCTTTATTTCGGCCATTGTACACTCCGGTTTCTACAGTATGCCATGTTTTTAATGGATGCCAGTTATCTCCTGTTAATTCCCCTCTTCACTGCCTTAACTAAGTATTGAACTCACACTGTTTGGGTCCTGTCACTGCCTTAACTGGGTAGTGAACTCACACTCCTTGGGTCCTGTCATTGGATCTAACCAACGCCTTTATCCACTGTGCCATGTGTCCTTGAGGACATCTGTGTATGAATTTCTGGCTATTATGAATCTAATGTCTTCAGCAATCAAATAAATTTTTTACCAGAGCTCATATTGCAACTTTTGTTGTTATTATTGCTTTTCTCTGTCAATCCTTATTACTGGTTCCCATATTGTATTTATTTCTATGCTTGGTTGGCTCAGGGGATTTTTATAGCTTAGCATATGTGCTGATTCCTTATGTTTACAAATTTTCCAATGGCATTCTTTGTCTATGATCTCAACCTGATCCCACAGAGGGCAGTGATCTCCCTTTTCTCTCCATATGTGGTCAGCCATGCCTGATTTTTCCACTTCCCCTCATGTTACAGTGTTCTGTGCATACTTTAACTCCGTTACTATAACAAGTCTTCACCCTTTTCAATCAGTCCTGCCTCAGATATAAATTTTGTGTGCATAGATGCATGCATCTCCCTAATATCAAACACCATAATTAAAAGGAGTGGTCACCTTAAAAATGTTATCTTTCAAAAATACCCTTGTTGAGCATTTTTGGTGATATATATATATATATATATATATATATATATATATATATGTACGTACGTATATAATTTTTTTTTTAAATATGATGCCTTTGCTACATAAGAGTTCTCATGTTTAAAAACGAGAGCCTAAACCGTCAATATAATTATTAAAATTAGATTGAATTAAAGTAACAAGCCCTGTTTCATCCTCAAGCGAAAATTTAGGAATCATATTTTTAAAAAAAAATAATTATAATCTAAGCTCTACATCTGTATGGAGAACTGTTTTTTAAAAATAAAAACAAAGATACTAAAGAACCCTGGATTATTTACCTAACGTGTTCTTACCTATTTTTCTATATACCTGCACGCATATATATACATACACTATTTACATTGTTTGGACTGTTGCCCTCATCTTTATTGTCATATTCATGACATTTCAGCTGTTGTACACTCCGGCCTTCTTCAGCATACAACGGCTGAAACGTAAATAATTACAATATATTATCTCAGAAATACATATACATACGTATATATATATATATATATATATATATATATATATATATATATATATATATATATATATAAATGTAATGAAAAACAAACCACTTTAAGGTACCATTACGATAATTTATTTCAGGTGAAATAAATTATCATAATGGTACCTTAAAGTGGTTTGTTTTTCATTACATATTAGCTCTGTCCTAACATTGAGCTCTCAGGATTTCATCCTCTTTGGATTTACCAATTCGGTTTACCAAGTTCCTTATAACTTAATTATATATATATATATATATATATATATATATATAATTTGGAAGAAAGGAAATTTAGCAGCTGCTGCTGATTAATGCTAAGGTCTTCACTATGAATAGAGCCCTCTGGTAGGCGATAATGCTTATATCTTATATATAATGCATTAAAAATTCCCTTTCTCCATAGCATGTGCTGATAGCCTAAGAGTAAGAGTCTCTGACTGATCTCAAATTGGTCGAGTTTTGATCCCAGCTTGAAGCAATCATATGTCTAGCCACACTGAAGAGTTGTTTTACAGCGAAACAGTCTGTGTGTAGATGACTCTGTCTCTCTCTCTCTCTCTCTCTATATATATATATATATATATATATTTCACCAGTCTGTGTATGTAAATAGTTCACTATTTTCATTAAATTTCTTAGTCAACACTTGATGATTAAATCTCTCTCACTCTCAAGTCTCTTGCTGAATTGAGAAACTTGTTAATTAATTGCAATTAATGATTGATATTGAAAGGTATCAGGAAACTTTACACAGTTATCAATAATTCAATCAAAAGTTGAAGTCACTTTCACTTCAAGGTGTTCCTGAAGTTTAGTTAAGTTTTCACTTAACCTACTGGTCACTATTTTTTTTTTTTTTTTACATTTAAATCATAATTCCCACTTAAGTGAGCTGGATGCATAGAAATTCCATGTGTGTTAACAACAAAGACTTTCTCATTACTCTGCTCTTCTGTCATGTTTTACCTGTACCTTATAAATTCACCTGTACTTTCTCAATTCACCTACAATTTTCCTTGCCTATTGATGTTTTTCACCTAATGTTATACAAGCATGCAGTAATTTCATATGCAAAAAAGAAAGAATACATAAATATTTTCTACTCATAAACTCTCTTTTATCTTTACCTTCTTCTATCTCCTCATAAAGTATTTTAAGGTTGAAATTTGTATACCATTGCCTGACTTTCTTTCAATCTTTTTCTTGACACTCAGCCAGCAAACCTGTCTTTATTTTTTCTCCATCTCTTCTTCACTCCCTCTCTCTTTTCGTCTGCTTGCATGAATATATATATATATATATATATATATATATATATGTGTGTGTGTGTGTGTGATTAGGCAGCAAATATTCTTTAAGGCAAATGTTATTAAAAACCACAAACATTTTGTGTCAATTAATTTTATTGATTGACTTTTCTAAATTATGAAATATGTGTTCTCAGAAAATGAGAAAACTCTGTCAGAAATAGTCAAAAGTTCATTTCAGAATAAATATGGTCCTAGCTTTCAACTTTCTGAAGTCATCATCATGTTAGGTATATATATATATATATATATATATATATATATATATATATAAGGAAATTATAGTAGTTCCAATGAGAGTAAAGTGTGTATATTAAAAAGAAGAGAGAAACCACAAATGTTTTTGGTTGTAATGTGTATTTTTTTAAAAAATATGCTTTATTTTCCATAATTTTGCTACACAAGTTTCTGGTCTCGCAACTGTCATGAGGCAAAGGGTGAAGATTTCTACACATTATTAAAAATAATTAATTTTTTTTCTTTTATGTTTTTTGATGTTAAATATTCTCGATATGAGACATTCTCTTTTTCTGTGTTAGTTACCCAAATGTCTTTCTTGGAGTAGCAGTGAAGAGTTCTGCATGAAGTGTTATAAAACAATTGCTTCAAGAAATGATGGAGTAGTTATTGGTATTCTTATCTTTTAATGACCCTGTTTCATGTTTTTTTTGTCAGCATGCATGTATATATGTGTATATCCCCTATATATATATATATTATGTGTGTTTGTGTGTCTGTTTAAATAAACTACAAACATGATGTCTAGATTAATGAAAGGATTATGCGAAAAATATTAATAATATAATTAATTAATAATATTACTTGGGAAATAAGTTATTTTCACTTTTACAGTGCATTTGTTGCTTCATTTGATTGTAATACATGGAAAAATATTCTATTCATGAATGTGAAAGGATTATGCTTAGTATATTATGTTGTTTTGTAAGCAATTACCATTTAAGGGACATTCATTCTTTATTCTACAGTTACATGTGGGTTTAATTTGTTTGGGTAGTTTGTTGATAGTTTTCTTGTTGTGCTATTTTATTATTTGTGCCATGATCTCTGTGCAACTGTAGCTGATTTTTACAGTATTTTTATTGAATATTTTGTGTAGAGTGCTTGATTCTGGGAAGTGTTAGTTTAAGAGTTTGAAGAACATTTTATCAACATTTGTTTTTGTGTTTTTGTTGTATGGTGGGTTGAACCAAATGATATTTCTCTTCCTGTTGGTCTTTCTTGTGCTCTGTGAGTGTTGTCAGGAATCCACTATCATTTAGGGCTGTTTTGTAGTATTTCTTTGCTTCATTGAATATGGTTTTATTGCAAGAATTGTCAGCCTGCGGTTAATCAATTTTGGATACCAAAGCCATGGTAAAATCACCAGATAATGAAGAAAAAGTATACATAGGAGTAACTGAAGGACCCTGGAAACAAAGAAACTATGCACACAAAATATCTTTCACAAATAGTAAATATGCAAACAGCACAATGCTTTCCAAGTATAACTGGGAAATTAAAAACAAAAAGCAAATCATACCAAAAATAACATAGAAAATAAGGAAAAAAACATCAGCCTACAAAATTAAATCCAAAAACTACAAACTCTGCTTGGAGAAAAAAAAATAGCTATAATTACCTTCCCAGACCAAAACAAATAATCGATCAGAACACAACCCAAAATGCAAACACGAAAATAAATTTTTAATACATTACTTAGAAATTAAAAATGGGAAAGAATAAATAAAAAATAACTAAAATAAAAATAAATAAGCAAAAACAAGTAAGGTATGTTAATCCAAATAGAGTAAATAATAAACAAATTAACAAACCACTCCTGCCAAAATAACCGTTAGAATAGACTAACCACAATGCAATAGACTACGCACAATGCATCACTGATGTGTATATATAAATAATTGAGAAAAAATACAACACATGTGGCCTGATGATTGTGTTTAGCATAAAACAGTCTGTCATCTCTGAGTGTTGACTTTAATGTTCACTTTTATTTATATATATATATATATATATATATATATATATATATATTTTTTCACCAGAAATAAGATTAATTGCATTATACTGTGTCTAGTTACTTAGTGTCCTCTTTATCACCAACATCCTCTGGCCCAGTGACATAATGATTGCATTGTATTATAACAGTCTGGATTTCATTATTGGTAGTAGATGCACATTGCTGATGAATCAAAAAAATAAGGTGAAACAGGCATCCAGTGCTTTTCTTCATTCTGTTGAGGTTTCTAGGTTTAGAAATGATGAATTATTATGAAAATATATATATATATATATATATATATATATATATATATATATATATATAAATAAAAGTTTTACTAAATTCAACTTTTAGGAAGTGTTTTTTTTTTTTTTTTTACTTACTTTCTTTCTTTCTTTCTTTTTCCATTAGATTAATATGTTGGCTATCTCCACAAAAATATGAGTTAGAGTTTAAAATAATCACAAAATAATTTCAGAAGACTAAAATAATATATGCCAGGCATGTTAGGTCTCCGAAGAAAATATACATATAACTAATAATGTATTTATTTTAAATATGACCATTTTTTTAATACTTTTTAATACTTTTCAGGGTAAATAATGTAAAAAATTACAATACCTCATCTCAGAAATATAGACCGTGAATATGGCAATAAAGATGAGGACAACAGTCCGAACAATCTAAATGGTGTAAATAATTACAATACCTCATCTCAGAAATATAGACTGTGATTATGGCAATAAAGATGAGGACAACAGTCCGAACAATCTAAATGGTGTAAATAGTTACAATACCTCATCTCAGAAATATAGACTGTTAATATGGCAATAAAGATGAGGACAACAGTCAGAACAATCTAAATGGTGTAAATAGTTACAATACCTCATCTCAGAAATATAGACCGTGAATATGGCAATAAAGATGAGGACAACAGATTGAACAATGTAAATAGTGTAAATAGTTACAATACCTCATCTCAGAAATATAGACTGTGAATATGACAATAAAGATGAGGACAACAGATTGAACAATGTAAATAGTGTAAATAGTTACAATACCTCATCTCAGAAATATAGACTGTGATTATGGCAATAAAGATGAGGACATCAGTCCGAACAATGTAAATAGTGTAAATAGTTATAATACCTCATCTCAGAAATATAGACTGTGAATATGACAATAAAGATGAGGACAACAGATTGAATAATGTAAATAGTGTAAATAGTTACAATACCTCATCTCAGAAATATAGACTGTGAATATGACAATAAAGATGAGGACAACAGATTGAACAATGTAAATAGTGTAAATAGTTACAATACCTCATCTCAGAAATATAGACTGTGAATATGACAATAAAGATGAGGACAACAGATTGAACAATGTAAATAGTGTAAATAGTTACAATACCTCATCTCAGAAATATAGACTGTGAATATGGCAATAGTCTATTATTTAAGAATTATTGGCAGGACATAATGTATGTGCCAACAAAGGAACAAGCAAGTTTATAATATGATACAAATAAATAGTTACCAACTGGTGTTTTTTAAAAATAAGATTACTTAAAATAAATTCAGTTTTACAATCACGTCTCCTGAAGTGTAGATGTAATTCCACAAAATTCGGCCCAGTCATAATAAATGAACATTTACTTTTTATTTGTGTGTTTAAATCTATTTTTATTTTAATCATATATTTTTTTTTTCTTTCTTTTTCAAGAAATTGTTGTGCGTTACCCGAAATTGGATGGACGGGGATACATTTCATTTCCTGTTCTGCGTGATGCATACAAAGAATTCCACATCTATCTTGAAATCAAAGCATCATCACCAGATGGTCTTTTACTGTTTAGCTCTGAAAGGCCCAATGCAAGAGGAGATTTCTTCTCTGTGGCACTTGTCAATGGACAGGTGGAGTTCAGGTAAGTCAACAAAACTATTAGCTGTATAGTTATTTGTTTGTTGTTAGTAGTAAGCATCCATCTATCTTGCTAGATACCTTTATAGTCATGCTTTGTTGGGTCAAAATTCTATCCTTTGATGACGAGATTGGAGTGATCTCTCCAGGTTGCAGTGCTGGGCAATGGTATGAGGAGACTGTACACTGCTATTCTGACAAGCTCTAAAGGAATACAGGGCATTTGAGGCCAGCTTGATTGCAGAAGTTGCTAGAAAGATGTCAGTCAACCATCTTCAGGGATCCATTCTGTTTTCTGTTCTTCCATGAACTTTTCTATGTTTGAATCAAACTGCAAGGCAGTGGAAGTTTTCCTTCCCCTAGAAATATATATACACCAATACATACATATTATGTATTAGCATGTATATGGATATACATACTAATACATACGATATAGTATGTATATACATATACATACTATTGATAGTATGTATATAAATATACATACTAATATATACTATTGATAGTATGTATATACATACTAATACATACTATTAATAGTATGTATATATGTGTACACACTAATACATAAAATATAATATTTATATACATATATTACACTGAGAATAACTGAACATGCAGGGTGTGACAGAAGACCTGTAGAAACCACTCCAGTTTCATGTATTACATAAAAACCCAACAACAACCTGAACAGACTGTACAAAACAGGCCAAGCTCTTTACAAAACAATTTAATTTTAATTTAATTTAATTTACAATAAACAACAAGGATCCAACTTGTTAGTTATAGTCATACTTGTTTAGCATGTTGACAGTCATTATTTATATATATATATATATATATATATATATATATATATATATATATACCCAAGTATATGATTGGTGTATACAGAATAAATTCCAATAGCCAACAATTACTATTCTTAAAAGAGTGCTCAATACAGAGTAGAGTAGATATAATTATTTATTTTAAAATTATAACATAAATATGTTATAAAATCACTACAAAAATAGCCATTTTGTTTCAACACCTCCAGTGTCTTATCAAGTGATAATGTAGAATGTAACAGGAGTGATTTTATAACATATTTATGTTATAATTTTTAAATAAATAATTATACATCTACATACATTGGACTATAAAAAGATGAAGTTAAGTGTCCATGTATCTTCAAAATTTCTTGATCTAAAATTGCAACTGGCATTTTTATATTTCTTCCCCCATCACTAAACCATTATTAGTCCAAAGTCCTTTTGAGGGACAAAAAATAACAGATGTTTTTTTCTTTGTTATACATTTGCCTACTATTAGTCTTATTGTAGCAAACCTATGGGCAATAATGGGTATGTCCCCATTCACGTAAATACTGTATGTTGGTCTGCAGAGAGGATCCCCAGTCGAGGCTATGTCAAAGGGCAGTGTCTTGTCTCAGGAAACAGCTACCCAACCCCATTTTATATGGGGGTCTATGGGAAATTTTTAGATGAACCTACAGGCTCAGATACTCCACATTAAATCTGGCCTTGTGCCAAATCTGAACACATTTATATCACATGCTATTACACGATTTGGACAATGTTGTGTAGAGAGAGAGATAGATAGACAACAGATCGATCTATATTAATTGACTGGGATAGATAGATAGATATGAAGTAATTAATATAGATAGATAGATATGAAGAAATTAATCTGGATAGATAGACATGAAGAAATTAATATAGACATGAAGAAATTAATATAGATAGATATGAAGAAATTAATATAGATAGATATGAAGAAATTAATATAGATAGATATGAAGAAATTAATATAGATAGATATGAAGAAATTAATATAGATAGATATGAAGAAAGTGAGATAGATATCTTATCTGAAAACCTAGAAAAAAAGAAACTCAATTAGTTTAATATTTTTTAGATATCCTGCATTTTGAGATTCAGTGTAGAATTCCCTTGACTCACTTCTAGAAGTTGACTACTTTTTCTACACACTGCTGGCAAATCTTATATGTGTTGTTCTTGTCCTAAGTATTATCATTCATTACCAACCTTCATTTGACTATTCTATTCAGTAACCTTCCCTAGGTTACAATACTTATATATATATATATTGGGTCAGAACAAAATATTTTTTTTATTTTTTAGTGAATATTTAGATATTTGTATATAGGAGGCATGATGTAGTAATGGATAGTGCCTCAGATTGGGGAATTGGAAAGCCGAGTTCCAATTCCACTCAGATCCATTACATGCACTTATGTACTAATACCCTTGGGAAAGGTATGAACCCTCTTCTTCTCCCCCCCAGCTATGGGTAAATAGCAGCATAGACTTGGTTCTATAGCTTTGGTTGATGACTAATCTAAAAGAAGAAAAACTCTGAATTCAAAACAGCCTGGAGAGGGTCGGGTTTCATCAGGCAATCTTGCCCAAGGCACACCCACTTCTACTGTGGCTGCAGTATATGTGGTGTCCCTACTACTCTAATGATCTATGGGAATCATGATATAGATTTAATTGACCACGTATGTTCATTATTCTATCCTCCCAAAATTTCTGGGTGATGAAAGTTGTTTTTGCAGGCTTTCAGAGAATCAAGCTTCTTCCCATTTAAGAGAATTTTGTAGGGTTCAAAATAAGTGATAATCTGAAGGTGCAAGGTCAGACGAGTATAGTGGGTAATAGAGTACTCCTGCCAAGTTGTGCCAATTTCTGCCTGGTCTGGCATTGTCCGGATGGAAAATGACACCCGTGGCCAATTCCAGCTGATTTTCGTCAATAGCTGCTTTTAATTGCCCCAATAGAAAATGTATATAATATGAGTGCATGTTAACATTTGTATATATATTTTAAGAAGCATGCTTATTTATTGTATATAGATCTGCATTGTATTCTGATAAAATTTCTGCAATAATTCCTACATCTGAGATTTCTGGATTCTTCCCTTAGTCATATAGTTCATGGCTGGAAATCATAAAAATATATGAAAAGAATCTGTTCACAATTAGTCATTGTAACCAATAGTAAAGATCTGCTATCAATAATAGCTAGTCACTCTATTCAGTCAAGCCCAACAAAGGAAGAGGATTGGGGTACAATACTCCTTCTCTGAATGAAATAAAGTCAAAAAAGGGAAAGACAATTATTAATTCTAAGGTTCTTTTGTTTGTTTTGCTTCCATCACATCAATTATTTATGAATTAAAACTCCGAATTGATGGCTCACATTTCTTTTCATATTAAGCTAAAATATTGACACACAATAGATTCTCCAGTGTAACATCGAATATGTGAAAGCTGGTTTTTAATATAACTATCCAAATGGGTAGAAGAGGACGGGCTTGTTTTTTTTCACTGCATCAAAAGACCAAGCTAGTCTTCATTACCAAGTAAAATTATTTCCGGTAACGATGAACGAGGAAATAATGAGATAGAACATGAAATAACTTGTACTCAAGGTATTAGGTTGGTGCAAAAATAATGTCGTTTTTTGACGTTCAACTTTATGTGAGAAAACGACATTATTTTGCACCAACCTAATAGTTTTGCCCAACACAGCAAGTTATTAAAATACTAAAAAAAAATTAACCTAAAAATTTTGACCATGTTCTTAAATAGCTTCAAATAGACAGTAAACTTATTAAAATATATTTAAAATCTCAGCTGTATAAAACAGCTTTCTCAGATCAAGGATTATAAAATGGTGAAGAGTAAATGAAGCCTGTATCTGGTGTAACAGTAAAATTGTCCAAATCGTGTAACAACATCGGATATAAATTAATTGAGATTCTTTTTTCTAGGTTTTCAGATAAGATATCTATCTCAGTTTCTTCATACCTATCTATCTATCTTAATTTCTTCATATCTGTCTATCTTTCTTCATTATCTATCTATCTATCTATCTATCTATATCCAGTCAATTAATATAGGTCAGTCTGTTGTCTATCACTCTTTCTCTCTCTCTCTCTCTACACAAAATTGTCCAAATCATGTAATAGCATTGTCCATCCCACAAAATGTTTAATATCTAAAAAACCCTAAACTAATTTATCTTCCTTTTTTAAGGTTTTCAGATAAGATGTTTAGCCATCTTGACACCATTTGTTGTAAGAATCACTGAAAAACCCTTTGAGTTATTCAATTAGAAAGAGAACAGGTTAAAATCATTTTGTATCTGACCCACTATGTCTTCCCAAGTGAGCAATATTGAAAGGATAAAGATCATTCAGGCCTTCAGTAATGGTACCAACATTCATACTCTGGCTTCCATCTTCAAAGTCCTTTCAAGAACCATCATGAGAATGGCAAATTATTTTTAAGATAGAGGGAACAGTAGAGAGGAAAATTGGATCAGGAGATCACAAAAGCAAGACAGATCATCTTTTCGACTTAGTGTTAAATACATTCTTATTGATCAAAGTAGAGTCCATTAGTGTTATAAAAAAACTCAAAGAATTCCAGTAAGATGTCTTTAATCATTAAGTTATAACAGTTAAATTTTAATTGGACAATTTTGCTGTTACATGACTTGGACAATTTTGCTGTTACACCCAGTAGGTCTTAGCAAGGACTGTCCTCCTTTGAAATTCATGGACTGTTACTACAGAATCACAAACAAAGAACTGTAGCAAATAACAGAAACCACATCACTTGATGACATTCAACAGCAGCAACAACTAAAATGGATAGCACATGTAACTCAAAAAGAAAATAAAGATATAATGAAGATGTTGACATTGCACACTACTTGAAACAAAAGGTTAGGAAGGAACACCCTCCTAACTGAAATTGAACATAGAATAGACTATTGCTACAAAACCAAAACGTTAACCTAAAAACGACAGTCATGTTCTTCAATAGCCTCAACAGATCGAGACTTTGCCAAGCCTGTTTATAAATATCTAAACTGTTAGCTGAATACAATTGTTTTCTAAGATCAATGATTAAAAATGGATTCATTTAAATGAAGCCTGTAGGTCTTAGCAAGGACTGTCCTTCAACAATCTTTGTAGACTCATGCTACAGAATTACAAATAAAGAACTGTACCAAATAACAGAAATCACATCACTTGAGGACATTCAACAATGGCAACAACTAAAATGGATATCACATGTAATTCAAAGAGAAACTAATAGCATAATGTTGACATTCCACACTATTTCAAATGAAAGGCTAAAAAGGAAGTTCCAATCAGTACTGAAAAGAATGATAACAATGGACGTGGACTGAAAAATTGTTTTCAGAAAATGATTTTAAAAATTCCAATTGAAAATTGTACTAGCTTCTCAGTTAGTGAATGCTAAATGTTTCTTTATAAGGAAACAGTTAATATTACAATTACCATTCTCAAAGAGGTTCTTTGCATTGAACATCTCTCGAGACTCATGTTCACCCCAGATATCAGGGCAGTCCTGGGTATGACAATAAAATATATCTGTGTCCTGGGTAAGACAATAAACTACGTCCAACAGCAAGGTCTCTGATCAGGAAGCTTTGAGGAGCATGGAACCACCTCTTAATTGCTGGTGTTCCCAGGTTCACCCTGACCTGGGGTGGTAGCACCTGTTAGTGTCCTAGCTATGGGCAAATAGTTAACCCCGAAACTGAGATAAAAAGCATGAAAGTGTAAAAATAGGTTTTAATACCAGAAATACTTTGAAAAAAAAAATTACCAGCAATACATTTTTTGAAAAAAAAAATACATACACACCTTTTTTACCAAACTATCACTATGAATCTATTTCAAAATTTTGTTGGCATTAAATGACCCAGTGAGGTTTTGAGATGCCATAAAACAAAAGAACCAAAGCAATCAGATATCAGGGGAAACTTATATATATGATCCATTGCTAAAGATGCTGGAAAAATGGACAGTTCTCTGTACTGCTCCAGGAAGTACTTGACTCCTTCTGCCAATTGGTTAAGATGTGCTACATGGCAGCCAGATCAAAACTGATCAAAAATCTAGGCTTGTAGGTGTAGCAATATAGCCATGGACATTCACTTGGTGACATCCTGTGGCATCTAAGAAAAGCTGAAATACGTTTATGTATTTACAGTATTAGATTCATTATCATTTTGAATTTCTAGTATACCTAATGCCTAGAAAGAAATTTCTTCATATGAGTGTGGGAGGAGGTGATAGGCATGTAGCAGGGGAGTGCAACTAGACCAAAATGGGAAACACTGAATTTTAACAAGGCAATGTCTGACAGTGTCAATGTCTTCCCTTCAAAGTTGTATATAGCTCACATTATAAGTGAGCAAAATTGAGATGTAGCATAGGTGAAGGAAGAGGTGTGCAATCTAACAGGTGTCTTCCCTGTCTGTTCTCCAAGGTTCAAATCATTTCTCTCTCTCTGTCCTCTCAGTTACTGAATGTTAAATGTTTCTTTATAAGGAAACAGTTAATATTACCATTACCATTGTCAGAGAGGCTGTTTGCATTGAACATCTGTCAGGACTCATATTCACCCCAGATATCAAGAAGAACTTATATAATCGATCACTGAAGAGGATGGAAAAATGGTCAGCTCCCAGTACTGCTCCAGAAAGTACTTGATTCCTTCTGATATGCTCTATTTTAACAAGGGACATATTAGACCAAAAATAGACTATTGTGGACATATCTGGGGTGGTGCTACTGCCCAATCCATTTGAAGTCCACATTAAAGAGCATCTACATGGTCTTGTAGGTGATTAATTATTTTCCACATTGCAAAAACCCTTCCCCACTGACGAAACATTGCAAGCCTCTCACTACGCTAGTGTTATTTAGAAAATGTTCTCACAAGTTATATTCCTTAGTTCCACCAGTTCAGACCTTCCCAGCTAAGATTTCCAGTCCTTTATACACAAGGTTGTATCATCCTCATTCCCTTTATATTTCATTGGTAAGAAGGAAGTTCTTCTCCCCAACAGACACTGCTTTGTATAACATGCTCCTGAGAGGATGCTTTCCCAATTTGTACAATCTTAAACTCTGCAAGTCTGGGGTTAACCATTACTTATTCTATATATCTTTATAATTTCTACTTCTTATCTCTTCATCTTATGTCCATAAGACAACTTTATTCAATAACCCTCTGCCTTAAGTGGCTCTTGAACCTTTTATCAGATAAAAGATATAGCAACATAAAAAAAAGAATTATTAAAAGTACCAGGATCTATATGAGTTCTCAATAACCAGTCTGCTTTAGTTTATCCACTGTTTTTGCTAAACTAGTACAACAAAAAATCTAAGTTGAAATTAGTTAAAAATTTGATATCTATGACAATGCACTTAATGTAAAAATCAAATATTTGGATGCTTAATATGAATTCCTTTCTCAACAAGTGAGAATGTACCATTAAGCTACAAGAAGTTTTAACAGCAACACTATTATATGGCTATAAGAAATACACATCTTTTTTTGGGACCTTTCAAAGTCTGTATCTACTCACTTTGTCTTCCTACTCAAAAAGTAATTTTCAATCTAAAATTATTTCTTATTATAATAAAGACAATCTGCCTCTTGACAGGAATTGAACATGTTTACCATTTTTAATCTAGTTTTTCCAGTTTAAAAAGAAATACAGGTTTCCTACCTGTCAGCTGGCATATTTTTTTTAATAAGACTTTTGGTTTCTAGGCTGGTAGACATTACATTGTTTTCAAAAACAGTGATATCTAATCAAACACATGTACCTATAATATTTATAGTGATAGAGCTTGATTCTCAGTGGGTGCTCCATACTTGTGGCCCTGGGCTATACGTAATGAAGTACAGGTCATCATCAGCTTAGGACCGATACAATTTACAACTGTTTGACTTTATATTCATAGATTAGTATTTCCGCTTTCTTTGAAGTGTGAAGTGGAAGATGTCCATTATTTTTTAGACCTAGAATGTTGAGCTAATCATATTGGAAGAAGAAAGAGTGGCAAAAAGAAGAAAGGAGAGGAGGGAAGCAGAGAAAGAAGAAGAATAGGAGAGAAAGAAGAAGAAGAATAGGAGAGAAAGAAGAAGAGGAGGAGCAGCGAAAGAGGAGGAGAGAAAGAATAGAAGCAGAGAACAAGAGATAGATGGGATAGAAGGAGCATAGAAAGAGGAAAGAAGAGAGGGAGCAGAGAAACAATAGGAGGAAGAGCAGAGAAACAATAGGAGGTGGAGCAAAGAAACAATAGGAGGAGAAGCAAAGAAAGAAGAAGCGGAGGAGTAGAGAAGATATGGAGGAGAAGCAGAGAAAGGAACAGGAGCAGAGAAAAAGAAGAGGAAAAGCAGAGAAAGAAGAGGAGGAGGAGCAGAGGAAGAAGTGGAGGAGGAGCAGAGAAGGAAGCGGAGGAGAAGCAGAGAAAGAAAATTTACTGCTATGCGATTATCAGAAGGCTTATCTCTACTGAATTATCTCCTTTCACATTTTGAAAGAATGGGGACCTAAACATTGAATAATTTGCAAGGATTGAACTATGTGTTTCATCCATATCTTGAAATTTATGAAGAGGAAAAGAAACAAACAATTCAAACAAAGATCACCAGGTTTGTCAAAAAAAAAAAAAAAAAAAAAAAAAAGCAACACCCCCTGGCTACCCTGAGCCCTGTCCCAACCGACATCCATGATTCACAACTAAGCACTAGTGACTAATAAGGTGTTTTGTATTTGTATGTATTTTGGTAAGTTTTGCAACTAAAATGTTTTCTGTTTTTTTGTATGTTTAGTAAATATTGAACCAAATGTACATGGTGTTTAACGTAAACCTGACAAACATAAAAAATAAAAGAAAAAAAAACAATGTGTAGAGAGATTATACAAATGGTATCAAACATAAAGATCGATTTACAACCTGTCAGTCCTAACCAATTGTGGTCACAGGTGGATGATGACCTGCATAGCAAATACCTGTTTCTTCTGAGAGTAAATTCAAGATTTGAGTTTTGTATCTTTTTGAAATTACACAGAAAACAAATTATACCATCATTATAGCATGTACTCTTCTTATATATATATATATATATATATATATATATATATAGTGTGTGTGTGTAAAAATATATAGAAAATAGGAAAGAACTCGTTAGGTAAATAATCCAAAGTTCTTTAGCATTTTTGTTATTATTTTTAAAAAACAGTGCTCAATACAAAAGTAGAGCCTAAATATAATTATTTATTTGAAAATATGATTCCGTCGCTACATAAGAGTTCTCATGTTTCAAAACAAGAGCTGAAAACTTCAATGTAATTATTTGAATTAAATTGAATTAAAGTACCAAGCTCTGTTCCATCTTCAAGCAAAATTTTTTTGGGAATAACTAATTCCTGAAATTTATGCGTTTTATAAGCATATTCATTATTAAAATTCAATAATGTATATGCTTATAAAACGCATAAATTATTAAAATATTCATAATAATCATTCATTTATTCATAAATAAATAATCATATATATATATATATATATATATATATATATATTTATTTGTGTATTTAGGCAGCAAATTCTCTTTTAGGCATGCCTGACTGAATAAATTTTTTCACATTCTAATGAATGCTCAGCACATTGTTAATCATTTGCATTTAAAAGTATAATGAAAAAACTATGGTAATGGATAGCAATGAATAACTTTGTATAAATACTTGTATCCCTGAACAACATATAGTTTTGTATTACTTACACCCCTGATGATGATCTTGGAAGAAGATCAAAAGTACTTAAAATAAAATTAAATTAAAATAAAAGAAATTTAAACAGCTATAGCACATTTCTCTAATCCTTCACTATCAATACATGGAAGCTTATTCATGAGTATGAATGGATTTTGTTAAAAATTAGCAGGCATAATGTCTGTAATTTATTCAATCAGACATATATATATATATATATATATATATATATATATATATATATATATATATATATATATATATTTATTCGAAAATTATAGCACAAATATGTTTAAAAAAATCAGTACAAAAATAGCCATTTTGTTTCAACACTTTTGGTGTCTTATCGAGTGATGGTGTTGAATGAAGGTTCTATTGAGCACTCTTTTAAGAATAGTATTTTTTGGTTATTGGAATTTATTCCATATACACCAATCCTATACTTGTGTGTGTGTGCATATATATATATATATATATATATATATATATATATATATATATATATATATATCTTGGCCAACTACTCACTTTCAACTACGACATACAGTCATCCTCAGGCATGGAAATTTTGTTTTTAGTAAATCCAGGTAGCATCAGAACAAAAAATTAAATTAAATGTGAATCGAAATATGTTTTTTTTTTTTTCAAAATGGATGACTGTATATACAGTTGAAAGTACTATCAGGTTAATAAGGATCATAACATTCATTGAGTGGTTCGTAGTTTAATGCAACTTTAAAATTTTGTTTGCGAAGAGATTTCGCCATTTTATATCATTAACTTTACTAACCTACTTTTTGTATGAATGATTTATTGCAATATAAATTGAACTGCACCACATATTTGATATATATATATATATATATATATATATATATATATATA
>OZ010596.1:10859903-10927403 GCA_963932145.1 Acanthosepion lycidas
TGAATCATAGAAGGGAATTTTTTATTCATTTTTTAATGGTTATTCACATAATTTTCAGGCCATTATGAATGGTAGTGACTTTGCATGTCATTGTAGATATATATACAATTATATATATATATATATATATATATATATATATATATATATATATATATATAAATAAATAAATCGTAATCACATTAAAGACACGAATTCATTCATCAGCTCAGTCACTAAATCTACTTTCAAAGCCTACCACAAATCTAACTGTAGAAATCATAACATAATTTACTTCCTAGAATGCACACTATGCCAGAAACAATATGTAGGAAAATCTGAATGGCCCTTTCACTACAGGAATAATAATTATCGCAATTGAATTAAGTCGACTCCCCATGAAAAATTATTACCTGTAGAACAATATTTCCGTGTAGAAAAACACGATTTTAAAACCCATGCCAAATTCACTATAATTGAGAGAAAAGAAAAGTCCAGAGCAGATAACAGTAGAAAGATTTTAGAGTTCCATGAAAATAAGTGGATACAATGTTTAAATACACACTATCCAGCCGGGCTTAACTATAGATTTAACAATATAGATAGTATTAATATATAACCCTACAAATCAAAACCTACCCACATTTCTCACCCATACAAGACAGACATGCTTACGGAGGTGTTGAGGCCTCACACTTACACACATCATACTCACTCACTCCCTAAGAACCAAATAACACACACACACACTTAACAGAGACACATCCCTTTTCCAGGAACCAATAAAACTGTCAAAATGACCAAGGGAATTCAGAGCAGCATGAATCCACCCAGCTCTTATCTCAAATAACAACCTAAAAGAGACTGTTTGATCAACACAAGGACTGACCAAAATTCATGGTAAAAAAAACAAATAAAAAACAAATGAAAACTACAGACAAAAGTTCATTTTCTCCATCAAGACATTCATTTCTGTAGTTCACTGCTACCAGCAAGCAGAAAATTATTTTTTTCTTCTGATGATGGCCATGTTGGCCGAAACTAGTTGAGGAATCTAAATTAAATAATAATAAAAATGAAGGAATATTAATATACAAACCAGTGTGTCTGAAGATTTTTTTTTTAATTTTTTATTGTTCAATATCTATATATATATATATATTTATATATAGTGACTTTTAACATGTTTTGTTTTAATGTGATAAAATATATGTATATAAAGGCATGTGTTGTTAATGTCTATGGAGCTTTTCCATTTGATAATCTCTTTTTTTGTTTTATATTGGTTTTTCTTGGGTCTAAGTTGTTGAAATAAGACCCTAGTCCAATGTGTTTTGCCGACTGCTTTCGGTTATCATCAACCATCATCATGGCTGTATGTTTTGGTTTGAAATAGGTTGCTTATTATTTTAGTTTTATAGATAATATTTTGGATATTTAGACAATTTGGTTGGATTAGTTCATTGTTAACAAGGAGGGTGTTGTTCTTTATTATTTGGAGGATTAGTTATTAAATATGTTTAAGATGTTTCTGCCAGTATTAAATGCTGTCTTATTTATGTTGGGTTTTTGATTTTTTATTAGGATGGCTTCAAGAATTTGTAATCATTTTTGCATTTGTTTTTATAGAGGATTTTGGTGATGTTAATTAAGATTTTCTTTTTTCAGATGATTTGAATATGTTACTAGTGGTGCAGTGTGTTACAAGATGATTTTTTATGGTGCTGGTGTCATTAAAGTGACATGTGAGCCTGTGTGAGAGAGTTGTGGTTGTGTGTATGCCTAATGTGTTTATTTGTTTAATCCATTTTCTAATATATATATATATCAGGAAATGGATTAAACAAATAAATTAAAGAATATATATATTATCATAGTGACTACACCATATATACTCAAGTATCATTCATGCGACTTTTGAAGATCTAATTTTGAAGCTAATTTTAAGGGAGTGGTCACATCATACACAAGATATAAAATGAACATATGTACTGCTGGCCCTACCTATGACATTTACCAAACTATAAATTTATTTACTGTAGTCAAAAAGTACAGCTGTATTTAAAATAAATATGATTTTGATAAAACTGATGTTTTACTTAACTGTATTTAATAATAATGCATGTAATATTCACATATTAGTATCATATTATAAAATACAAACATAGCGAACATCCATCTTTTCCATTGTTTACGCTTGTAAGATGTGTAGCTGCTTCTTGTTCAGTCGTTTATGGCTGTACATGTTTACACAATGAGTATAGCGTTACTAACAACACTTTTATCATTGTCTTTTACTTTTTTCTATTCTGTTTAGGGTATGGTCTTAAACATTTGACCAACTAGTATTTCTCCTAATTTCCCAGTATTCAAATTTTCCCTATTAAATGCAAACAACATTTATTTTTTATTTTTATTTTCCTTATTTTCATTTTTTGAGGCTCTACCCATATAAGTGGTTGAGTCTTTATTTTCAATGGCCTTAGGATTTGGGCCAGTAGTCTGTTTATTTGTTTGATTCATTCATTTTTTATGACTTATCAACCCTTTGTAGGTTATTTAAAGCCAGAAAATAGCTGTTTCTCATTCAGTTGTTTATGGCTGTATGCATTTATGCAACAAGTATAGCGTTACTAACGATACTTTTATCATTCTCTTTTACTTTTTTAACTTGTTGGACTAGAAGATGGGATAAAGAGAGGGAGAGGAAAAGAGTTTATTGTATTTTGGTCTCTCAAATAAGGAACTCGCATGATAAACAAGATACATGATAGAATCATTCTTATAAGTGAAAATTTTTGTACGATATGCAAGATTGTGCATTACATGAGTATATAACATACAATATGAGGCAAAAAAAAAATTGGACACACCCATAGAAATGATGAACAAAATATAAAGCTTATTATGTTTTTGTATTTATTTATTAACATGCCTAAGCATTGTTCTGACTTCGAGAAAGGCTAGGTCGTCACTTTTCATGATTATAGAGTGATAGCTCACAAGATTTAATCAAAGTGAGTCATGAGTCCGCAAGTTAATCAAAAAGGGATATCAAACTGGAATGTATAATAGAAATAGTGGATCTAGCCGATCGCTAAAAGCTATCGACAAGGAAGATAGTGTCAGAGTTAGCTCCTCCTTAATTCCCTAATTGCTCACTAGGGGTCGCTCTCCCTACACTATAAGTACTGGGTGACTTCTTGCCTCATTCTCTTTTTCACTTTGCATTTCAGCAGACACATTTAAAAATGTGATCTCTCATAAAAATCTGCATTTTCACCCACTTGTGCGAAAACACCATGAAACACCTACATATGAACTTTCACCAACATACAAACTCTTTACATTCACACACAAACACAAATGTTAATGTCTTTGTCACTTGTAAATTTGTTGTTTAATACATATATTTGTTGACATATATATATATATCGGTCTTGTTTGTTTTATTACATCTTCGGTTGGACTCAACTTGAGTCCAACATTTTCGTGTAGTTGGACCTTCTAGCAGGAATAAACAGCATGTGTTCCTAATTTAACAACTTGCAAATACACACAGTCCTCTAAAATAGAAACTTGGTTCATCAATGCAAAAAAAGATTGATTTGCAACACCACAAGATGTTTCCAAAGTGGCTAGTTTGGTGGTTTCTTCAAGAACAGTCAGACGCAGGCTTAAAGCAAAAGGCATTGTTTCCAAAATACATAAAAAAGTAACCTTTTGTATCTGGAAAAAAAAATTACAGGCACAGTTGGCTTGGTACAAAGTTTATTTACACTGGACTAAATCTGATTGGGAAGATGTTATATGAAGTGACGAGAGCCCCTTTACTCTTAGATATGAAGGACAAGTACATGTACACCCATTGAAACGAATACTCGAGTGACTACCAAGGGCATTGTTAAACACAATAAAAAAAAATCAACGTTTGGGGGGGTGCCTTCTCAGCAGTAGGAATTTGTAATTTGTACAAAATCAAGGGATCCATGGACCAGCATCAATACCACAACATTCTTTTCAATCAAATGTGGCTTTCTGCTAAAAAACTTTTTGCCCAAGGTCAACGCTTCACATTTCAACACGATAACGATACTAAGCATACTGCCTTAAAGAATAAATGTTACCTAGTGAGGAAGCATAACAAGTGTAAATTGTTCCTAAAATTAACACAATTATAAACCTTTGGGTGATAATGGGCAAGCTTGTCCGTAATAGGAAAGTTAACACAGAAAATAAGCTTTTTTGCAAATTAAAGAAATGCTGGAAAATTCTGGCAAAGGACGTTGTCTTACTAAAGAATTTAGTCTATAGCATGACACAAAGAATTAAGACCATTATTAAAGCAAATAGTTACCCAACAAAATACTAAATCATTTTTTGACTTCTATACAGTACATATGTACACCTGTATTAATAAATGAATTCTATTTCTCACTTGTCTTGGTAAAAATAAAAATACAAAAATCGACTTTTTATGGGTGCATTCATTTTTTTGCCTCATACTGTATATATAGTAATATATAAGAATTTATAATATATATGCAAGCTGTGATCAAAAAGTACCAGAACTGGTGCTATAAAAAGAAAACTACGAAACATATCAATTCTGCATTTAATCTCCTTTGAAGTAGTCTCATTCTGAAACCACACAATTTATCAAGCATCATTTTCATTGATGGAACTATTCTTGGAAATCTTTATAACCAGCAACATTGGATATTACGTATATTAACTAATATATACTTAATAGCTCTGTTATATAACATTGAGCACTGTTTTTATAACACCTGGAAAAGAAATATATATGTATATGTAAGTGTATCTGTGTATATGTATGTTTTTTATCACATCCATATCTATATCTATTTATCTACCATATGTTTGTCTGTGTGCATATATATATATCAATACATGTGCATGCACATATGTGTGTATGCATGTGTGTGTATATATATATGTCTGTGTGTGCGGACTTCTCTTTGTGTACATGTATGTGTATATATATATATATATATGTGTGTGTGTATGTGTGTCTGCCTGAACATGTATATATGTGTGTCTGCCTGTATGTATATACGTGTATGTGTGTGCATGTATATGTGTGTTCATGTATAAATTTTAACAATATACCTTAATATAATCTATCAAAATATGTAAAATTTCTAGATTTAGATGTTTTTCAAGGCAAACTGAATTTGTGTCAAGAAAGTGATGAATAGATTGACAATAATCAATAAATTTATAAAAATTCAATGAACTTATGAATAAGATAATTGAACCTTTCATTTATTAACTAATATATATATATATATATATATATATATATATATATGCTCACACATAAATATATGTTCATATGTACATACATATATATGCATTTATGAATGTATATATGTGTCCATGTGAGCATATATATATATATATATATATATATATATATATATGTATGTATTCCTATTTGCATAATCAGTTTACATTTATGCAGTGTAGATATGCACTTCAATACAGAATGCATAAAAATAAAAAATTACAGCTATGTATATATTTATATTTGATGTTAGTACAGATGCATAAGTGTGTGTGTATTTATGTATATATATATATATATATATATACATACATACACACAAACACTGTATATGCTGTACATGCATTCATTACATACATATACACACACATATATTCTGCATATACATTCATTATATATATATATATGCACATATATTGAATATACATTCATATATATATATATATATATATATATATATATATACTTTTAAAATTATGCCATGCAATAACAAATATAAAATCAGCTGATGTTAAAAATGAACATCTTTTAAGCAGTATATGGTATGTTCATTCATTTCAATTATCTGTGAATCTTTGAATGAAACATAAATTTTAAACATTTTATTTGTTTAATATTAATGTCCTATTATTGGGCACGTTCCTTGCAAAGACTGCTTGACTTAAAGAGTATTATCCTCCAGTAAAACACTTGTCAATCATACCCTTTGTGAAATACAAACTCTTTTGTTATATATAATAATGCATATCAGGTGTGAATAGCCTAAACATTATCTGTGGCATCAATGAGTTCAAGCTCTGATTGAAACAGTTGTTCTCTTTGCATTAAGGCTCTTGTTGGTATCCATTTCTTCTTTCTTACAACTATTGGTAAAAAAAAAAAATCATTGTAACCTTGGCAACCAGTCAAGAAGATCAACAACTCTGAATTCAAAAATCAGGAGTGAAATCCACTCCTTCCCAGAGCAGTGGGTAAATGATCGCAGTGCTGAACTTGAGTGTCGGTGGACACCCAATGTAGAGTGAGTGGCCATGGTTAAGTTTAAATAAATGCCTGAGCTGCTGAACAAACAGAATTGAGAAATTATTTACATTGTTTGGACTGTTGTCCTCATCTTTGTTGCCATATTCACAATATTTTGGTCATTGCACATTCCGGTCTTCTTGAGGTGATTGCAATTTCAAACTGAACCCTTTATTTCTCCCACTGGGGTAAATTGTTCTAGTTCCATGCGTTATGCTTCTTCTGGATGTCTCAGTTATCTCCCTTTAATTTAATTCTCCAAGTTTTTGTTAATCACTGTAGTAGCCAGGTATTGAACTCACAACTCTTTGGGTCAAGTCACTGGATCCGACCAATGCTTTTATCCACTGGCCATGTGTCCTTGAGGCAATAAACATGGAGACAACAGTTCAAACAATGTAAATAATTATAATAACTCATCTCTCTCTATATATATAGATAGATATAGAAGAAGGCCAGAGCATACAACAGCTGAAATGTCTTGAATATGTCTATAAAGGTGAAGACAACAGTCCGAACAATGTAAATAATTACAATAACTCATCTCCGAAAAAGAGACAGAATTGACAAAGTTTGCAACAAACAATAAAAAGGAAAGAACGGCAAAAAGTAATATAAAACAAGCAAACAATATATGCAAGGCAAATTAACAGTAATAAGGCAAAGCAACAATAATAAGGCAAAGCAGCAGTAATAAGGCAAATTAACAATAATAAGGCAAAGCAGCAGTAATAAGGCAAATTAACAATAATAAGGCAAAGCAACGCTAATAAGGCAAATTAAGAATAATAAGGCAAAGCAGCAGTAATAAGGCAAAGCAACGCTAATAAGGCAAATTAACAATAATAAGGCAAAGCAACAGTAATAAGGCTAGATGTCCACAAACTAAGAATTGAGGTTGACACACAAGAGCAAATTTGGATGAATGAACGTTGTATTCTGACTTCAAGACAAGGCAAACCGGGAATGAGTCATATGAAAACGAGTAGTGGCTTGTTTTATTGGCTAGGTAGAAATCCCAGCATGCATTTGTGTGCTTCTGCATGGTTAGGGGAAAGTGTTTTGTTATTATTCCCACAAAAGCAGAATGAATTTTTCCTTCAGTTTTCCAGAACCTGAACTTTGCACCAACCCTCCTTGGTGTGACAGCACCACATGAGAGCCTCTTGCAAAGTACAAATACCTGGAGAAATATTGCCGGATGCTCCAACATCAAAGTCACTTTAGACAGTGTCAGTAAGACTAGGCCCTCTATACATATAGTGAATTTGTTCTTCAGAGGCATGACACAGTTCATTCATGTTTGACGCTAAGAGTTGCTCGTGATTTTTCCCTTTCTCTATGGATGTCAATGAAATAAATTTTTATTCAGAGATCTAGTTGCCAATCTTGTAGTACACTTAAATTCATGTAGTTAAGGTACCTAGGAGGAAAGCACATTAAGACAAGTGTCATAAAAATATTTATAGAAAAGGCAGAGGGAAGCCACTTCACAAAAGTGGAAAAATAACTGATGTTTTAATGTTATTGATCCTTGCATAGTATCTTGATTTCTGTTACTTTACCACTGTCATGAGGTGGCTTCCCTCTGTCTTTTCTGTAAATATTTTCATGGCTCCTCCTCTTTCTGTCTGGGTTCCTCCTCCTCTTTTTCTTTCATCACCTTAGGCACCTCCTCCACTCTGTCTTTTGCCACTCCGGGGTCTTTCGCCTTTCTATGTCTTTCATCAGCCTGGGTTCCTTCTTCTCTGTCTTTTGTCTCCTTGAGATCCTTCTCCTTCATTTTTTTTGTCTGCCTTGGATTCCTTTTCCTCTCTGTCTTTTGTCACCCTGGGATCCTTCCCCTTCTCTGATTTTTGTCTCCTTGAGATCCTTCTCCTTCATCTTTTTTTTGTCTACCTTGGATTCCTTTTCCTCTCTGTCTTTTGTCACCCTGGGATCCTTCCCCCTTCTCTGTCTTTTGTCACCCTGGGATCCTTCTCCTTCATTTTTTTGTCCACCTTGGATTCCTTTTCCTCTTGTCTTTTGTCTCCCTGGGATCCTTCTCCTTCATTTTTTTGTCCACCTTGGATTCCTTTTCCTCCCTGTATTTTGTCACCCTGGGATCCTTCCCCTTCTCTGATTTTTGTCTCCTTGAGATCCTTCTCCTTCATATTTTTGTCCACCTTGGATTCCTTTTCCTCTCTGTCTTTTGTCACCCTGGGATCCTTCCCCTTCTCTGATTTTTGTCTCCTTGGGATCCTTCTTTTTTAGTATTTTCTCTCTCTGGGCTCTTCCTCCTCCTCTCTCTGTCTTTTGTTACACTGGGCTTCCCCCTCTCTTCTCTCTGTCTTTTGTTACACTGGGCTTCCCCCTCTCTTCTCTCTGTTTTTGTCGCCTGCACTCCTCCTCTCCCTGTCTTTTGTCTCCCTGGACTCCTCTTCCTCCTCTGTATGTCTCCTATGTCTTTCTTAATATATGAAAGAAAAATTTTGTAAAACTGATTATTTCTGGTTACAGTGCCTACCATAGAACTCTGCTTTGATTTTAATGGTAATAAAGAAAAAAAGTAAAAATAATATAAACAAAAATGAAAATTTCTCACTCATAATGAGGAAGACATTTTAAAAACAAAACTTTCCAATTCTATAAATTTGGCTCAAATAAATTTTTATATCAAAATTTACTTCAATCATTCTGTTTTTGAATTGACCAAAAATTATTATAAGATTAACATGTTACAATTTCTGGACATATTAAATGTCTGTTGAGAAAAGTTAGCTGAGATAAGGCTGGGAATCCAGACATGTGTTAGAATCCAGACATGTGTGAGAATCATCTGTGTAGATATGACCACTTAGTTTTCCCACTAATAAAACATCCTTAGTACACAAGTCATTATCCTGATGGTCATAAGTGCTGGCCATTGTGATTTGTGTATGTCATAACTTAGAGTGTCCTAGGTATGAAAATAAACCACATCTAACAGCAAGGCCTCTGATAATATTTTTTTGAAAAAATAATGTTGCCAGCTATGTTTTTGAAAAAAATAATGTTGCCAGATAATACGTTTTTGAAAAAATAATATTACCAGCTATACATTTTTGAGAAAAAATATTAACAGAAATAGATTTTTGACAAAGCAAAAATATTACCAGGAAAAAAAAGTTGTTGGCATTAAATGACCCATTGAGGTTGATATGCCATAAAACAAACCAAACCAAACCAAACCATAACTTAGAGATTTCTTGCATATAGTGGTTGTTATAGACAACCAATGAACAAGTTTCTATCAGGCAAGTGGAAATGACATCAAAGGTTTTTGTGAATGCATAAAGGAATTTAGAATTTTAAAAAAAGATGGTTTTTCTCCTGTGAAAACATATAAACAGTCTGAGTGAACGACATCTTAGAAATATGAAGAAATGAATAAAGAATTTAGTATAAAAAAAAAATAAAGTTGCAAGTCAAAGAACAAAGAATTTACCAACTGAAACATGATAAAAAAAAGACAAAGACTAAGACGATATTCTACAAAACATGGAATAAAGAAAATAATTCATGTTACTTTCAGACCAAAAAAGAAAATCCGAAAAACATATATTTGAAGAAATATGCTCGCAATAAAAGATTATAATCTATAAAATATATTGTGGGAGAAAAATATTTCATCTCAGGGCATCAGTCCAAACAAGGAAGGTTGAAATATATAGTGAATGAAAGATGTTAGCTAAAAAAGACGATAATCTAAAAAAAATATTGAATAAGGAACACATTTTATCTCAATGCTTCCAACCAAACAAAATGGTATCTTGGCGTCAATCACATTCCCACACTTTCCTGTTTTTCTATAAATATTTTCATGGCAATTGTTCTGATGAGCTTTCCTTTATGGTAACTTGACTTTATGAAAAATACTAATTGGCAGCTAGATTTCATCATTTTCCTGTTGATGTAACTGTAAGTTCTATTCTAATGGCCGCTTGTCTCGCACTCATTACCTGCGGAAATATCTTTCAGCTTATTCCTGTCCTGCCAATTATTAGGTTGGTGCAAAAATATTGTCGTTTTCTCACATATGTTACTATGCGAGAAAACGACAATATTTTTGCACCAACCTAATACAAACTTCAAAAATTTGAATGCGGTGTCAATTGCCATTTTCTGTTTCCTTGAATTCTGTCCTTTTTTATTGTCTTTTCTCCCCAGTTTCCTTCACTTTCAGTAACCCTTTTGCATCTTAGTGGCTTTATCACCATACCATGGATGAAATGATTTTTACCAAAACAAAGCTGGCCTCGAATATATGAGTGGAATATGTTAACAAAAAAAATCTATAAAATATATTAAAGAAGAAATATATTTCATGTCAGTGCTTCAGTGCTATAAAATTGAATTATTTGTTCTTTACTGAAAAGGTGTGCATCTTGTTGAAGGTGTGAGAATAAATATCAACCACAGGTGAAAATATACAAACAAGGCTCTGTGTTTAGAGTAGGTGTATGATAATGATACTGTCAGGAATTGGGTTAAGAGATGTGCATTACAAATAATAAAGCATAGTGAGCGAGAAGAAGAAGAAAGGAAATGGATTTATCTATCTTTGTGTGTAGGAGTCAGAATTCAAGGTAAATTTAATTTAGAAAAAACAAATGCATTTTCATGAATTTGCTTCATGTACTGAGAGCCCTACAAAATAACATCATTCTTTGATGTGCCATGTCTCTTCAAGATGTGAAGGATAATGGCTTTCCACAACTTCTAACTCTTGTAGCACTAAGAAACTTTTGACGCTTTACCAGACCTCTTTTTCCTCTGCTCTGCCATCAACCTACTCAAATTTGATCTTTCTCTCTGCCCATCTTAACTTTAGTATGTCTGACGAGTATTAAATTCCCTAAGACCTCATTTCATTAACATTTTCCTTAAAACTTCCTTGTTGCTTACATATTCTATGGCATTCTCAGCATCCGTCTGTAGAACTAAATCTCCATTGCCTCAAGTTTTCACTTTATCTGTGAGGAAATTCACATCAGGAGATTCACTGCCATCTGTTCATCAGTTCAGTGCTCATACCTTTGTTTCCAACAAAATTTTCCTGTTTCTTGATATTTTGCTTATTTTCTCAAAGGCATTTTTCACTATTTGAATGAACATTCAGATTTCTATCATTTTCTACGTCATCTGTTATAACATTACATTACTGTACTTTCTTGATTCTGCATCTTCAATTTCTAGCTCATATCTTCTACTCTTGCTAATCATCATACACTGTGTCTTATTACTAATGATGGTAGCCCTTTCTTCCTGCTTTCCTTTACTTCCTTGTCAGGCAGTATCAGCTTTTTTCTTTCCATGTATGCTATCAATAGAGTGTGATCTCCAGAATCTATCCTACATATCTATAAATCTATTATTCATCCATGCTTAGAATATTGCTGCCAGGTATAGTCCAGGCCCCTGCTATTTACCTTGAGCTCCTTCATAAAATTCAAAGAAGAATCAGCAATATCATTGGTCCTGATCTGGCAGCTCAGCTTCAGTCACTTTCCCATTGTCATAAGGACTTTTCTGTAAATCATTTCATGATAATTGTTCGGATGAGCTCTTTGCTATGATACCTAGACTTTTTAACTTAAGTACAGTACTAGACTGGCATTGAGATCTCATCAATTTACAGATGAGCTGTAAGTTCTATGCTAACAGTTTCTTTTCTTGCACTTCTCATTTTTGGAACTCCCTTTCCGGCTCCATGCTTTCCAGCCAACTTTAATCTTCAAAAATTTAAATGCAATGTCAATCGCTATCTACTATCCTCCTGATTACTTTTTTCTCTTTCCATTCATTATTGATGTTTCTCTTCCTAATTCTTCCACACCCAGTAACCACTTCTGTCTTAGTGGCTTTATTGCCCTGATTGGGGTGGGCTTCATTAAAAAAAAAAAAATCTTATGTTACTGAGACTGTAACCAGTAATAATAAACTCTAGCAGAATTTCCTGCTCTCCTAAGAACACTTTGCTCTATAGATAAAAAGATTTGTTCCATTCCATAATACAAGATGATATAAATTATGGATTTAGTTTTTATTCTTTACATTCAGATTATTGTCTTCATCTTTGTTGTTATTATCACAATGTTTCAGCCATTTTGCACTTCAGCCTTCATCAGTTCATAGCATTTCATTATATAGCAATGAAGAACACCTTTCCTTATTTCTAATGAAATTTTCCCTCGTATACTTTTTGTTTCTGGAAGGTTTTGCACATCATTGCAATTGACCTTTTCATTCTGTGTCATGTCTTCCATCATCTGTTATAACAGATTTCTCCATTGGTTTGATTTTGGGATCTTTATTTTATAGTTTATACTAGGGGTCGGCAACCTAAGGCACGCGTGCCATATCTGGCACGCCAAACAATTCCCAATGGCACGTAGCCGCAAATGACATCACAAAGTCCGGACCAATAACTACTACAATGTTATTTAACTGTTTCTATTTTGTTATATACTAAAGTATACATACTATATATTACTATATAAAATATATTTTAGAACAGGTATATTGACCTTGACTTGTATAAAAATGATTTTAAAAGCCTAAGTCGGCATGTAGTTAGCAAATGGTTGCTGACCCCTGTTGCAGATCATAAAATATATTGTTAGTAATTTTACTATAAAAATGTATTTTTATATTTTTAATGTTATATTGATTGCCATTTTGCTATAAAATGGTAGTTTCTGGAAGGTTTTGCACACCATTGCAATCAACCATGTCATTTTGTGTCACTTCTTACATCATCTTTTATAAGAGATTTCTCCATTGGCTTGATTATGTCTTCTCCATTTCATAGTTTATACTTTAGGCTATCTCTCTTTCATCTTGCTTTTGATCTATCCCTCTTGTGTGATATCCTTACCTTCCCTCTTATCATTGCACATGATATCTTTACCTTAATACAAACCTTCTTATGTGATATCCTTACCTATCCTCTAACCCTCACACATGATATCCTTACCATTCCTCACTTGTGTGATATCTATACCTTTCCTCTAACCCTAAAACATGATATCCTTGCCATTCCTCACTCTTTTATGATATCTATACCTTTCCTCTAATCTTCACACATGATATCCTAACCATTTCTCACTCTCATGTGATATCTATACCTTTCCTCTACCTCTCTAACATGATATCCTTACCATTTCTCACTTTCGTGTGATATCATTTTCCTCTACCCCACACTCATGATATCCTTACCATTCCTCACTCTTATGTAATATCCAAACCTTTCCTCTACCCCTCAAACATGATATCCTTACCATTCCTCACTCTCATGTGATATCCAAACCTTTCCTCTACTCCTTAAACATGCTATCCTTACCATTCCTCACTCTCATGTAATATCCAAACCTTTCCTCTACCCATCAAACATGATATCCTTACCATTCCTCACTCTCATGTAATATCCAAACCTTTCCTCTACCCCTCAAATATGATATCCTTACCATTCCTCACTCTCATGTAATATCCAAACCTTTCCTCTACCCATCAAACATGATATCCTTACCATTCCTTACTCTCATGTGATATCCAAACTTTTCCTCTAACCTTCTTGCATGATATCCTTACCATTCCTCACTCTCATGTGATATCCAAACTTTTCCTCTAGCCCTCTTGCATCATATCCTTACCTTTCTACTGACCTTCTCATCTTTATCTTTCCTCTAACACCCACATGATATCCTTAATTTTCATTTAATTCTCTCATGTAATATCTTAAGCATTTCTCTAAACCTCTAGTATAATATCCTTGCCTTTCTACTAGCCTTTTCGTATGATATCCTTACCATTCCTTTCTCTTGCATGATATCCATACCTTTCCTCTAATCCTCTCACGTTACAACATCATATAACACAATGACTGAAGCAGTAATAATTTCCTAGTATTGACTTCCTGGATGTGTTAAATTTTTATTCTCTGCGTTCAAATAAGACTGAAAATATTATATTCACTTTCTTTCCTTTTTATAATCCTCCATTTTATTTTTCAATAGATGCTACTTTTAATTAGAATTAGAACTCAAATGAATGAATAAGACCCTATGAAGGTTCTATAGAGTCAGACACTGCTCCAATGTTTCTGATAGTACATATCTATGGCAAGCAAGCTAAAAAGTCATTTCTCACTAAAATTGTTTTGATTTAAAGAATCACTCATGCACCAAATGAAATAAGACGCTATGGTGGTTCCATTTCTCAGAAATAGATACTACTTAAATTTCATTTTGTCATGTATATGTTTGCCGAAAAAGCATAATTTTTATTTATTTCAAATCCAGTATTACTGATTGATTATTGATTAATTTATTTTTTATGGCTTATCAACACATTGTAGGTTACTTAAAGCCAGAAAATATTTTTAGATTGTAAGAATCTTTTCTTAAATAATAATGATTTAGTGATACAAGTCTTATTAACCTGTATTTAAATTAGGAAAATTATAAAAGATTAGTACAATTGTTCAACTAAACCAAAGATGTCGAAGTATATTTTTTTTTTATTAGTTGATTGATTCGTTTTCTACAGATTATCAACCCTCTGCAGGTTATTTAAAGCTAGAAAATATTTTTAGATTGGAAGAATTATTTTTTTTTTTTTTGTGGTAATAGTTTAGTCTTACTAATTAACCCATAGCTGGTAGGAGAAGGGATAGATTCATATCTAATCAGAATTTGATAGACAAACAAGAAATTATAATGTGGATATAAAGTGGGGGATCACTTCTATATTACAATCAATATATAAACTGATCTCTCATTTTATGGTTACTGTAGTTTGTATACATTTATATTCCAGAGGATGTAAATAAATTTAAAAGATGTGCCTGTATAGCTAATCAGTATTTGATTTGTTTTCTACAGTTTATCAACCCTTTGCAGTTTATTTAAAGCCAGTAAATATTTTTTGATTTTAAGAATTTTTTTTTTTGAGATAATAATTGTTTAGTGATACAAGTCTTACTAATTAACCCATAGCTGGGAGGAGAAGAGGTGAATATAACAAACTCAACAGGAATTGGAACACAGCTCACTGATTAACAATTTTAAGACATTATCCATTACACTAGCTACACATCCAAGCATCTGGTATTCCCAAGTGGCCACCCACTCAGGTACTAACCAGGTTTGACATTGCTTAACTTCGGTTATCATACAGGAACATGTGACTGTAACTGGATGTTTATCTCTGTAGGTACTCTGAAAGCAAAGGAAGTATTTGTCACAGATTAATTCCGAAACGCAGAGAACAAATCACTGTAAGTTCAGACTTGAATATCAGGGAAGAAAGAAATGCCGAAAACTCGATTTGCAGGTACTATCTCACAAATCCCAATGCATGCAACCAATAAGAAAAATAACTCACTCTCCGACAAATGTGGCAGCCAAAATACCTCAATTTTTCCTCACGATTTGAGAACACCAACTTTTATTGGCCGAGCATTTTTTTCATTCGTTGACAACTGGGAGAGGATACCAAATTTTTGCATATCAAAATACTCTTTTATAGAGACTCCTGCCATGGACTTGTTTTTAATCTAAATATTCCATCTTCAGTATGTCATGCAGAATACATGCCCTTTTTTTTGGTAAGTAATTTTCTTTTCCATCATAGGATACATGCGACGCGCTGTCGCTTGGTTTGATGAGGTAAATCGCTGTTTTCTTTGCTATAATCTCCTTTGCCTTTCTCTCAAAAGGTGTTATCCAACTGACTCATGAGAATCTCTTTCTCTCGCACACACCTGACACATGTCTTTAGCAATTCTTTTTTTTTTTTTTACCTGTAACATTATGACTTCATACCTGAGACAGATGTGTGATTTTACACCTTGATCATGGAATCAAGGTGAACACATTTACTGACTGGCAAGTTTAATTCAGTAAAGTATTAAGAATGAGGAAAATTTCATTAGAAACAAAGAAAAGAGTACTGGACTGTTACATCATATCGACACTCCTATATCATAATGAATGCTTGACAATCTTACAAATGAAGAAAAGACTTGAAGCAACAGGCATGCAGTTCTACAGAAGGATACTGAGAATACCATGGATTGAACATATAAGCAACAATGAAGTTTTAGAAACAAAATGGAGACAGAAAGGACACTTATACAAGAGAGTGTTGAAATTTCTAAGGCAAATAATGAGGAAAGAGGGCTTGGAAATTTTTATATTCACAGGACATATTTGAAAGACAGAGGAAAACAGTGCATAACCTACCTAGTAAAGCTTGTGTAAATGGATGGTAGAAAAAGAAATTCATATAATTTTAAAATTGGTAAAACAAGAATGATTCAGCTGCATTAGAATCCTGAATTTCTTCAGACACAAATGTACAGTGATGCCATTTTTAAAGAATGGAATTTTTTTTTTGTATACATCAACTTGTGCCTTTATATCTGTTAGAATCAGTGCATTTGCATACATGTGCGCATCTCTCTAATGTATATGGATTGCATTCACCGCAGCTTTGAAGAAGCATTTTTTTTTAAATATACTCCCGCAAAAAAAAACAAAAAAAAAAAAACAATATTATTTTTTCATTAGGTTCTTAAACTAAAATTTCCGGTCTTCTTTGAGCAAAATTTATTATTGACAAAGATCAAAGAAAACATAGGATTCATTGTATATTATTAATGTTTTTAGGAAGTTGAATTTTTATTTTTTTACGTTTTTGCAAAGAAAGAAATGGCTTTGCTTATTATAATCCTTCTTATCTCTGATAACCTCCTGCTATCTGACCAGTATCATTACTTTTATAAATAAAAAGACAAAACAAAAACAGGTAGACATTTACACTATTAACATCCATCAGAAAATAGTTGTTGACAAACACATCTTGCAAGACATCACGCATAAGCTTCCTGTAAACAAACTACTCTCTGTTTTTGCCTTGTGTTTACATCACATAACAAATCCCAGGTTCATAGAAGCACCACATATACTGTATCCATAGCAGCTTTGGTGTGTCTAAGGCATGATGGAACCCATCCCACTTCAGGCTGTTTTTGAATTCAGTTTTCCGTCTCCTAAACTGGTTGCCACCTCAAAGTTAAGGACCCCAGACAGCTCCGCTATGTTACCAATAGTTGGGGGAAAATGGATTCGTGCCTTTTTTAAAGACATTAGTACAAACTGTTTGATAAATGCCATGATCTACTGTTTGGCAGTTAATGCTAAACAATCTCCTCAAAGATGAAAAAGAAACTTGAAGCAGCAGAAATGTGGTTCTACAGAAAGTTGCTGAGGATACCATGGACCAAAAATGTCAGCAACGACAAGGTTTTGGAGACAATAGAAAAAAGAGAAAACTTTTACTTAACATCAGGAAGAGGCAACTGAAATTTCTGGGACAGGTAATGAGGAGGGATGACTTGGAGAATCTGATACTGACAAGACAAAAAGCAAGAGGGACAGGGGAAAGCAATGCATGGCTTACTTAATGGGTTTGAGCAAGTGGATGGCAAAATAATATCTAGAAGAAATAACAAAAAGACAAATTTTATTAAGAGCTACAAAGATATTGAGGACCATGATCGCCTACATTTTGAAGTGACAAAATATATAAAAGAAGAATTCTAACAGGTCTGAAATATATAAACTACAAGAAGACAGAATGCATGGTTATCTGCAAAACAATGGGTCCAAAATGCGACTTAGAAATTGGGGAAAACTAAAATCAAATGAGTAGAAAAATTGAAATATATGGGAATTGTTCTAACAGAGAACAGAAAGTGCGATCTGAAGACGTATTGGGATGGGCAAAGATGAAAAAGAGACTCAAAGCAACAAAAATGTGGTTCTACAGAAAGATGCTGAGGATACCATGGACTGAAAATGTGAGCAATGGTGAGGTTTTAGAGAAAAATGAAAACAAAAAGGAAACTAATACTTAAGAGAGTCGAAATATCTGAAGCACATAATGAGGAAGGATGACTTGGAAAATCTGATACTCACAGGATAGACTGAGGGCAAGAGGGACAGAGGAAAACAGTGCATAACATACTTGATGAGCTTATGTAAATGGATGGCAAAAGAGGGTGTAGAAGAAATAATAAGAAGACAAATTTATTAAGACCTACAAAAGGCAGGAAATTGTGGAGAGCTATGATCACCTACATCCTGAGAGCACACAGCATATAAAGAAGTGCAATCTGAACAAAATAAAATCATACACAGAGGTGAATCATCCTCATTCCCTTTTTATTGCATTGGCAAGAACATGCTTAACTCAACTTCTTCCTGAGAATTACTACTTAGTAGAACAGGCTCCTGTGAGGATGCTTCCCTGAGCACTGCTTCTTCAAGTATTGAGTCAACTGTTATCTATCTTACATTTCCTCATAATCTGCACCTACTTCTTCCTCTTCTATATATATAAAGTTGTAGCCTCTGTCTGTCTGTTTGTTATCAAACTCCACCTAGGGTTTTGGAGATAGATCCCCCCTAACCATATATATTCTGAAACTACATTACCCAGGGTACTTGGATAAGTATATTTCATTTTGATTAAAGGGGGTCCTCGGTGAGCACAGACACCAACTGAATTTTGTTTCCCTTTGATTTAGATTAAATTTAAATTTGAACATGGAAATTAATCTTATTCAAAATATAGAAGGAGAAATCCAGAAGATGGAGGTCACATATCAAGATTATTGAGTAATATTGAAATGCATCATTTTTCTCCACAAATTATAACACTGATTTAAAATCAATCATCATTTTCTTACAAACAAAATTTATGATATGCAGCAAAGCAGAGGTAATTTGGCTGCTATGTCTAGACAACGGTCTACATTGAGTGATATTTGGGCCTTGTATTGGGTGAGTATTTAGGGGGTTTTTTTAAAGTGACAGTAAATTGAATTTGGTATGCCAGCTTCACTTTCTATGCCAAAACTGTCAGTTGTTTACATCCGCTTTCTCTGATTAATGATTTTAAAAGGCTTCAAGCAAATGAAGCATGTAGGTCTTAGCAAGGACCATCCTTCTTTGAACTGGTGCAGCAAAATCACTAACAAAGAACTGTACCAAATAACAGAAGCCACATCACTTGAGGATATTTAACAGTGGCAACAACCAAGATGTAATTTCAAGAGAAAATGATACATTGATAATGTTGATATTCCACACTACTTCAAGCAAAAGGTTAGGAAGGAAACTCCCACCAGTACTGGAAAGAGCAATAATAGCTACTGAATTTGAGAAACCAATTAAAATCATTTTAATACAAAGATTTTATAAATTTCAATTGAAGGTAGAACTGATTGGTTGGACAATAAATACCAAATGTTTCCTTCTACTGATAGTACCATTAGAAATATAAACAGATACTAAAGTTGGTATTTACTCATCACCCCAACCTCCAACACAATGACAGGATATGGGACAAGGCCAGTTTAAAGTGAGTAGCCCAAGCACATGCATATGGGCCAAGGCCAAATATTGCACAGTATCAATATTCCACCAATCCTCCCTATTTGGTGAAATGAGGGAGGTGCTGTCAGGGGATTGGAATCCCCAGAACCAAGCATCACTCATTCATTTGTTGTCTTCTGTCTAGTCAGAAACACAGTTCAGAGATAAAAAAAAAAAATATAGTTTATCCATTTAAAGCAGATGCTACACTTTGATCCCAGGCCAAAGGGGCAAAGAAAAGCATTAACTCAAGAAGCTCTGGCAGCTTGTTCAATGAATATTAAATGTTTCCTTATAAGGAAATGGCTAATATTACCATTAGAGATGAAGAGAACAGTTGATACACTTTGATCCTTGTTCAATGGCCAGAGTGTGAAAAAAAAACATAACTGGATTAGCACTAACTGCTCAGTCAATGAATGCTGAATGTTTCCTTATAAGGAAATGGCTAATATTATCATTACCATCTGCACCTTCCTTCTATAATCCACACTTGTACGTTAGATTTACTTTTTTTTTTTAAATTTGGAAGACAAGAATCAGAATGACATTAGCTTACATGATATTAGATTTAAAATATGTGTGAAAGTTCACAGCACATTCCTTCTCATGAAAACAAGAGACTGAATACATAACAGATATCATTTTTCTGTTTTTTTTTATTACCTCTTCTTTTGATAGTGATAAACAAAAACATAGATATTGGGGGTTGACAGCTGCTGCGTATAGTCACCCTGAATGCAATTTCTCATGATTTCTCATTATCAGAGTGACGGCTGCAGAAACACATTATCCATTGCCTGCACTGTCATCCATACACACATAGATATAAATATAGAAATATATATGTGCGTGCATACATATGAATACACAATTATATATAGGTATAAATGTCAAAATACATACACACACATATCTATATATATATATATATATACACATATATATACATATATATATACATATAAACATATATATATATATATATATATATATATACATATATATATACATATAAACATATATATACACACACACATATATATATATATATATATATATATATTACGAAATGGACAAAGTCCGATAATTTATTTATTAAAGACATTTTTATGTTTAACGTTCTTTTTATAGATACAAGTATTTAAGTAAATGCTCTGTTTATAATAAACAGTATTAAATAACATTTACCGGCCTGAATGGCTGAGAAATTTTCATAGAAAATATTCGTTCTTTGACAGGATTCGAACCTGCATCCTATACGGAACCGTCATTTAACGTCTAACGGTAAGGCACGTCAGCGTAAATGACGGTTCCCTGACGATCCACTTAGGTGCAACCTTGGTAGGTTTTTCTGGCTCTCTAGGTTTAACTATATATATATATATATAAATTCCCAAGAGGATAGAATCCAGGTAGAACTCAATGTCCAGGACAGAGTAAGAATATAATACAAAAGGCTCAAACACTGGTTATAATTTATTACATTGGAATTGTAATCATGAATTAATCAGACCTACAAATTCAAAAAGATTTTGGATTTGTAGGTCTGATGAATTGGATTGTGATTACAATTCCAATGTAATAAATTATGACCATGGAATATTAGTGTTTGAGCCTTTTATATTATATATATATATATATATATGCACAGTACTTATTGGAAAGTGCTCAGTATCAGTGATAGTTAACATATTCAGTTGTATAGATATGAGTTTGTGATGCATGGATGTGTATCTGCACCTAATCTTGGATTGTGTATATAGGCGTGCGCGTGAGAGAGTCATCTCAAATGGACACAGAGGAGCATTTCCCTCTCCCAGCACCAAACATAATTGAACACAAACAAGCATAAATAGATTCATTTTTAAAAAAATAAACTAGTTTGTTTGATGACTGCAAAAGCATGAAATCCAGGATCACAAAATGTTATCCATGCAACTGAATATATATATATATATATATATATATATATACTTGAGAAGACACCAGAAGTGTTGAAACAAAATGGCTATTTTTGTAGTGATTTTATAACATTTTTATGTTAAAATTTTCGAATAAATGATCATATATATATATATATATATATATATATATATATATATATATGATGTGTGTGTTAGTTGATTGATTTTTTTTATTCTTTATCAACCCTTTGTGGTTTATTTAAAGCCAAGACATATTTTAGATTGGACCAGTAATTCTTTTCTGCAAGTGAATATTGCATTAATATTAATTTTGAATTTATGTCTGTGTGTGTGTGAGAGTGTCATCCCAAAATGGACAGAGGGGAGAATATTCCTCTCCCACCACCAAACATAATCAAACAAAAGCAAGTATAAACAATTTTTAAAAAAATAAACCAGTTTGTCTGATGATCGCAAAAGCATGAAACCTAGGGTCACAAACTCATCAGGTGTCTAAGGACACTTCTTGAGTATTCCACTTACTGTAAATCACTGCCTACAACTCATAAAGAGTTAAGTCATAAAAATAAAATCAATCAATTATCAGGTATATAATTCCTTTGTACTGGCTAAGAAGAAAAACTACATCCAGCAGGCCTCTGATGAGGAGGTTTTGAGGAGAATGGAACCACCTCTTAATTGCTGGTGTTTCCAGGTCCACGCTGATGGGGTGATAGCACCTGTTAGGGTTCCAGGTATGGGCAAATAGTTAACACCCAAACTTGTGTAAAAATAGGTTTTAATACCAGAAATACTTTGTAACAAAAAAAATTATTATCAGCAATACTTAAAAAAAAAATACCAGCAATACGAACAGCGATATATTCTTTGGAAAAAAATGTGACCAGCTCTAGATTTCTTCATGGGAAAATATTCCCAGAAATAGATTTTTGAAGAAAAACATTACCAGCAATAAAAATTTTGTCGGTATTAAATAACCCCTTGAGGTTGATATGCCGTAAAATAAACCAAATCAAACAAAACCAAATATAATCCCTTAAAAAATAAACAAAAAAAACTGGAGTAATTCTTACTTCTTGGTGGCAGAAAAAAAATTTCACTTACATACCAACCTGATCAACCCATTCCAGCCCTACTAGTTATTCCAATCTACACATATGAGAATTTTCCGACACCTTTACCAAGATGAAAATGTGTCAGAAAATTCTAAGCACTAGATAACTCAGAATTGGCATTATAATAAAAACTGCCAACCACAAGTTAATTGGTATTAACAATATTTTTAAAGTAACAATGATTTTTTTTCAAATACGAGCTCTACGATTTAATCCATAGCTGGGGGGAAAGACATGAATTACATTTCCTAAGGGTATTTGTAGAAAAACCCAACTGAAACTTGAAGACTATCAACAGCAGCAGCAGTTAAAATAGATAGCACCTGCAACTTGAAGAGAAAATAATCATATAATGAATGTTGACATTCCACATGACTCAAAATAAAAGGTTCGGAAGGAAACTCCCATCAATACAGGAAAGAGTGATAACAGCTACTGGTCTTCAGAAACCTGTTTACCTTAAGAATAGTGTTTCAAGAGAAAGATTTTATAAATTTTAACAAAAGTACTGGCTGCTCGATCAATATATGCCAAATGTTTCCATTTTATAGGGAAATGGCTAATATTACCATTACTATACATTATATCACCTGCACAGCCTATATATATATATATATATATATATATATATATATATCACCTGCACAGCCTATATATATTCTGGACGATTGTTTTTGCCTCAATTACATGTTCTTAGTTCTTTCTTTTTTATTCCTCATTTTTCCTTGGGTACTGGTTTGTTCAATTACAAGCTGAAACACCTAAGGCTTTTCCAAGTGAGTACCACCATATATATATATATATATATATATATATATATATATAAATTGGGATCAAATACAGATCAGAATCCAACAAAATGACAGGATAAAGAACAAATAGGAAATGTTTATCAGTCTAAAATGTTTCGCTTCTGTGAAAGCATCATTCATAGAATGACCATATGATGAAAAAAAAAGAAATTGACTTCTATGAAAACATCATTCAGAAAATGAGATATGGTGAAAAAAAACGTAGAAATTCTGTTAATTTTATATTTTGGAGATTCGAAAGGATGAGTCATCTCTCCTTGCGGTCAGAATGCCAAGAATTAAATTATTGTTACTTAAGTTGAATATGAAGCCTCCTTAACCAATGAGAATCAAACAACAAAAAAACAAAAATTATCAACAGAAGTGAAACCTGTTAGACCAGCAAACATTTCCTATTTGTTCTTAATCCTATCACAAGAGAGTCAAAGAGAGATAAACAGATAAGAAGGTATTAAAAGGTTCTAAGCTCAACACTCTGATCAAATAACAAGAACACATGGCCTAGTGGATAAAGACGTTGTTTAGATCCAGTGACTAGACCCAAAGAGTTGTGAGTTCAATACCAGGCCACAGCAGTGGTGATCCAAAAAACTTGGAGAGATGAGTTAAAGGGAAAATAACTGAGACATCCGGAAGAGGCATGGCACGTGGAATTAGAAAAATCTACCCTAGTGGCCGAAACTGAAATTCCAATCACCTGAAGAAGGCCAGAGAATACAATGGCCATGAGGATAACGGTCTGAATAATGTAAATAATGCAAGTAACATTGGTGGGGTAGGGAATCACTTACAAACTTTTCAGCACCTCCTTGTCTATACTTATTTATATTTATTTATATACTCAAACATATATGCCTTTGTATGTAGGTGTGCTTATATACAGAGAGCAACAAATAATAGAGAGAAAATCAAGAAAACGCCAAAATACACATTTGCATGTGTAAATACATACATTTGGGAATGATGGTGCATCAAACTGATTATTAGTTCTGACATCAATGCATTTGAATGTACCTGTGTTTTTTTAAATTATATTTCTTTCGTTGCAATTCCCATCTGCAAAGATCTAATCTAAACTCCATTGCCAATGGCTTGAAGTTCAGTTGTATGAGACAGTATCTATTATTAATGCCGTCTCAAGACACGAGAAAATCAACAGCCGCTCATATTCCTTGCAATGTTTTCGATCATATTCCTAATTTTGTTTTTTACTTTTCCATGTGACCTTTCTACAGATATATTCGTTAGCCTTCCTGTATTGTCTGATGCGTTGAGATGGAATGTTTTTCCTTGTTTTGCATATTCTTCTGCTTATTGTCAGTATCAGTTTTGCGTTCCGTACAAATATTCGTTTTATATATTGTTTAGTCTTCCTATATTTTCTGAGGTTTTGTATTAAAAATTTTCATTCTCCCAGTCCTTTTTTTTCTAGTTTTTTTTTTTTTTTTAGCGGTAGTTTTCATTTTCGATAGTTTTCATTTTCTTTGTTCTTAGTACAACTTTTCAACTTGAACATTCTATTTGAGCTCTTGTTTTGCTTCTTCCTTTTTCAGCTTATGGCCATATCACATTGAAAACCAGTTCTCGTATGATCACCCAAAGTTAAGCAACATCAACCCTGGTCAGTACTTAGATGTGTGACCTCTTTAGAGTACCAGTACTGTAAGCTTCAATGTGTGGGTGTTGTAATGGATAATGGCTCAGAGTTGGAAATCAAAGAGCCGAGTTCCAATTCTAATCGGGTTTGTTATATTCATACACACAAATACAAAGGTATAAATCCATTCCCCTCCCAGCTATGGGTTAATTAGTAGGACTTGTATCAGTCAGTCATTATTATATCCAAGAAATTCGTACAATCTAAAAATATTTTCAGGCTTTAAATAACCTGCAAAAGGTTGATAAGGCATAAAAATAAATTAATCTGCCTCCTTTTCATCTCTTCAAAGACAATCAAATCACAGAACTGAGTACACACTGTTGAAATTGCCAGTTGTAACTGTACGTTCTAATAGTTTCTTCTTACATTTCTTGCCTGTGGAACTCACTTCCTGCTCTCCTGTCAACTACGACCTTTAAAAATTTAAATGCAATGTCAAACATCATCTTCTGTCTCCATGCATCCTGTTCTTTTATTTTTTTTCTCTTTTTCTTTCAATCTCAGTAGCCGCTTGCATCAGAATGGCTTTATTTCCTTGATTGTGATGAAATGATTAAACACAAAAAAATAGCACATCAGTAAAAAGATGAAAAGAGCATTTATTCTGCATAAGAAATATTTACTACTACATAATTTTGTTCCTTGTCAATGCCCTTAATCCACTGCTACTCTGTTTATTACATGGAGCAAATACGATACATTGATCCACATTTGTATTGGGCTGGAACAAAAGTTTGTAGTGTTTTTTAAGTGAATTTTAAAAACAAGATTTAGAAATTTGTATATAGATTTATTCAATCACATATGTGTTGTGTCATTGTGTTTCACTACTTTCCACCATCTTTGATGTATCTTCATGATTTTAAGGCTGAAATGGTGTTTGTTGACACCAGGACTAAGTTAGTTGTACCGCTACATTAGTCTTCATAGATGCCTTCACACTGTCACTTACTGAAAATCTTTTTACCAGAAGTTGTTTTTTTAATATTAAAGAATACAGTGCATATGGTCTATACGGCCTACTTTTATTGTCCCTTTTAAGGGATGAGTGCAAAGTGAGTGAGTGAGAGAGACTTCCCTAGTTACAAATATGAATGTTCCTATTAAAGAATAAATTTTGGTGACAGAAACATTTTTTATTTTTTTTTTTTTTAGGGAAATCTCACCTTAATTGCTGATTTTGTCAATTCATAACTTACCACAAATGGAAAATTTCAGAAAATACTGGGAATGTTCCTAGCTTCAGTTGCAAGTGACCTCATCTGCCCTGGGTGGGGGTTCCCCAGCCTAACTACATAGCCTATCTTAGCACCAGTCTTTTTGTTAGTGATTGTCACAAAATGAGAAACAACACCTTCATTTGTGGATTACTTACCAGGTGTTTCTAGCTCAGTAAAGATATTATTCAAAATGTCAAAAATATCCTGCATTTAGATATTTTTGTAAGTAATATTTCTTCTATTTATCCAGGTCTACCATCAATGTTTTGACAGCCATTACTGAATTCATCTGTTAAGCTTTAGATAAGAATGGGCTGTAGCTCTAGATATCTCAAAGACTTTCGTCAGGGTTTAGAATGCTGGCCATTTTCACAAGCTCAAGGGCTACAGTGTCACTGGATGAATATTTGGCTTAATTCAATCATTCTTAACAAATTGTGCAATGGAGGCCATGTTGAACAAGCATGCTTCTAGTTTATTTAATGTTAATGCAGCCCCCCTCCAGGGATCTATCCTTGGATCTACACTGAAACTTCATCAGCGAGCTTCCCAATGTTATCAGTTCCCAATATGCAGATGACAACTATTTTCTCCTGTCTTAGTAGCAATCCAACACATCCTTCAAAATAAAACTGATAGCTGCTCATGAAAAGAACCTTCAATCCGTGGTTAATTGGGGCAAGAAATGGCTTTTTTATACCTCCAAAACAAAACATTTAATCATGACAGAGAACCTTTTCTTCCTCTCGTCAGCATGGCTGATGCTAAACTCCAGGAGAACGACACTTTGTAAATATTAAATACTTTATTTATTTACTTTATATTATTTTATTATTTATATTAAATACTTTATTTTATTATTAAATACTTTATTTTATTATTTACTTTATAAAGTAAATTGAAATATTTTTTGTACACAGACAGAGAGTAAAAAACATTTTTACATGAAATCTTTAATTTTACCTCTTAAAAATTTATGTGGGCATTACATGACTAGCGTCAATACCTGTATCTGTACGTACATAAAATTTATTAAGTTTTATATAAAACTACTTTCAGCATATATATTGTTTATATAAAACTACCTTCATAGTATATGTATAAGCTGTGTTATGAAATGTAAAGGGATATTATGTTTATGCTTGGCTTCCATTCTCAAGCTACTATATTTTATAGATATATACAAATCAAATAGTCTTGATTCCAAAATCAAGAAAAAAATGAAAACTGAAGCAGTTTCAGTGCCAAGAATTTTGGTTAAAGGATTTTCAACCTGTAATAAGAAATAATGTTGGATTTTTAAAAAATCCATTCAAGGATCATTATATTGACTTGGTGAAGTCAGGAACAGCTAAAATTAGTTTTTCTAGACACTAGTTTCAATATAGTATTAAATTCTACAATCATTTTTTTCTAGACATTCAGTTTTTGAGCTCTTGGTATATATTGACAAAAACAAATTTGTGTTAAAAATCAACTGAGATGAAGTCAGTACACTCAAATATCTGTAGCACACTGTTAATGATGAGATTAACCGTTTTCACACATGGGACATTTGACATTTATTGACCAGTGTTATCGAAGGTCATGCAGTATTTTTCTTAAAAGAGTTTTCTCAAGTCCACTGTAAACATTCTTTTTAGCATTGATAGGAGTTTCCTTCCCAACTTTCTGTTTTTGTTAAAGTAGAAAGTTAACATCTTGATTATATCATTATTTTTTTCTCTAGTTACAGTGTTTTATGATGTCAAAAAATACTTATTGTCACTTTTGTGATGTTCATTGTAGTAGAGACTTTGTAATTGCAGATACAACTGTAGTACACCATTGAATAATACTTGTGTCAGACACCTTCAAATATCTTTCACACTGATAGTACTTGCTTAATAATATTTGCTTGAATAGTAATCCGTGTAGTGATCCAAATAGAGAAATAGTATAGTGATTAGAGTAGAGAATAGCAGTCCATATAGTAATAGAGGATAGACTAGAGATAGCAATCCAAATAGTAATAGAGGATAGACTAGAAATGGCGATTGTTAGTCATCAGCTACTTCTTACATATATGCAATTCCTCTATGGTCATGTGGTCTACTTAATTCTGTAATGGGATTGACTGTGTTTGCTCACTGGCAATCTATGTTCAAATTCAAGTGTCGGCAGTGACACTTTATTCCTATATAACACAGTGGCTACCCATTTTTGCTGTTGTTGCTGTTGGAACACTTTAAGGAATGTGGCTTTTGTTAATTGGTAAAGGTGTTTGCGAATTTGTAGTACCTGCCTAGAGCACCTGATGAAAGATTGTTTTTTTTCTATGGTTTAAAGAATTTATTCATTTGAAGCAATTTTAATCCTTGATCAGAGAAAATCGTTGGATGCAACTAATAGGCATGAATAATTTGGAAGCCATGCATGACATCCATATGAGAGTCTCAATTTGACGAGGCTATTTAAGAACACAACTTGAATATATATATGCTAAAATTTACCCAATACAAGGCTGATAATGGTTGAAGGTTACTGTTAAAATAGTTATGATAAATGTGGTGTGATATGAGTGAAGGAGGAGGTGGTAGTAAGTAAAGATTATGAGAATAAGGAGGATAGATAATGATTGACCCTTGACTTGAAGCGGTTAAGATTTTAATGTTTAGAGAAGCATCCATTCAGGTGTCTGTTTGACAAAGTAGCTGTCCTTGGATGAAAAGCTGTCTTTCCTTTCTTATTTTCAACCAGTACAAGACCCAAGAGCCACTCAATATAGAGGGTTACTAAATGTAGTTTTTGCCAAGGAATCAAAGCAGTAGAACTTCTTTTTGGGTCACAAACATCATGCCTGAGTGGTCAACGCAGTAGCAAGACTCTGTTCAGTGACTAAAGAACCCATTCAGAAATGTGGTGGTGGGTAATTATATGTTGGTCTTGAAGAAAAAAAAGAGTTCACACTTTGTACCGATGTTTTATTCTTAATTGCTGATGAATCAATACACAATGAACATTATGAAAACTAGAAACAAATAATAAAAATGAATCGACAAACACATAGAAAGTGCATTTCAAAGAAATACACAAACAAGGAAAAGACTTTTCAAACAAAAATGACAGCAGTGATATGTCCGGGAACGACCAGAAGTAGGGAAAAGAAAGAAGCCTGAGAGAACTACTGGCAGATCCTTAAAGTTTACTGACTCCCTTTCCTTCCTGTTTAAAAGCCTTGTTTTTGTCATATAGGAAAATCCAACATGGCGCGTAAACAAAATATTCGGCAAAAAATCCCATTTGTCAGTAACATTTTAAACAACTCACAGAATGTTCTTAAAGCAAACCTATGCCAAACTGTTTTCCTGAACCCTTGATGACTTGGCTGTCCGAAAATGACAGCATCAAGATGAAATAATGGACACTGACCATGAAAGACACAATTATGTGCAACAGGTTTTCGATCAATCAGTAAACTTCTGGACCTTTTAGGGCAACGTTATAGGATCCAGACGGCCATTGTTTGCACGTGGACTTATTCACTGGTAATTAATCTTCAATTTGGCTGTGGAAAATGTCACTTGGTGGTTAGCATTAAGAAATGATGCCCAATTTTCTGAGAAAAATCCCCCACCTTTTTTTAATGAAAAAATATTTATTTTCACTTCAAAATGATATCATTCAAACTTCATCCCTTTCTCTTTCATTTGGCATGAACATCATTGAATAAAAGGAAGGGCTAAATGGTCCGGCGATGGGAAATATGAAAGATATGCAGCGAAAAAAACAATGTCGTCTGCTAAGTGTTGTTGTCATCACCCGGGGCACTGGGTGTTAAAAACAAAACAAAACACATCAAGCCATTGTTCAAACATAGGTTATATCAAGTCCTACTAATGTTGACCCCTTTTTTTTCACTCTTTGCTCTTATCTGGGTGTGGTGGGTTTTATTACAACTTGTTCTAAAAATTTATTGCTGGCTGGTTGACCTTTGACCCAGAGATGTCAAAGTCATTTTGGTTTAATTTTCCTTATCACTGCTATTTTTTAGAAAAAAAAAACCAAAACTTTTGGTTTCTGGTGGTCAGGAATTGCAGATAAATCTTTCACCTTTTACTAAAGATTTCTGTGGCCGGGCATCAATATTTTTTAACCCCTGGCAGTCACATAATTGAAAATTACCAATGGACTTTGTTGCATTTTGACCCCTAGGAATGTTGATTTCCTTCAAAACTCTCAATTTTATGCCTAAAATAGTTTGATTATGATTTAGGCTTTCTCTGATTTTCAAAAAAAAAATGTAAATTTCCCATTAATGGGGAAAGTTTTTGTTTAGAACTAAAAAAAAATGCAAAATTTTCACTATTTTTTCACATTTTACTCCCTGAAATAAAAATTTTGAGTCATTTACACCAACTAATTTTACTTTTAAATGAAAGAATATATCTTTTGCTTTCAGAAAATACCTAGTTTCATGGGGTTACGATCAAAAGTTTCCTTGATATTTGTTTAGGTGATGATAAAACAGTTATTTTTCAATATTTTACCCCTATAAAAGTATGAAAATCCATTTTTTTTGAGAGAAAATAAGCTGTGACAAAATGACTTTTGCCATTTTTGTGATGATTTTTACTTGGGATAGAAAATTTTTACCACAGGAAACCTGAATTGACTTTATTTAAGTTCAGTGGGGCTATAGGAAACCTCAAACAGCTGAGCTCTGGGTTAAGGTTGTAGGTCAGCAGTGAATAATAAATGGATTAATAACAGAGAAGATAGTAAACAGATGTGGGTTTGAAAACACAAAATGCATGAATGAATTCAGAGACAGTTACAGGAGGTAACAGTGGCTTCTTGAGGATAAACTGATATCTTCTACCCCTATTTCTTACAGTATGAGAGTTGCACTATAGTACTAACAAAATACCTGTTGGGGGATTAGGTGTGACCATATGACTACAGTTGGAGGTGCAGGCATGAAACTGAAATGGCTATTATAAAATTGGAACTTTGTTAACGTCAGAATTGCTTCTATCTGAATGAGAACTTATCTTAAATTCCTCTCCTTAGAAGCAAAAAAAATTGCCAAAAATATTAACTCAATTACATTTGGCTACACTTCTTTTTCCTCTAATATATATATATGTGTGTGTGTGTGTGTAAAAATATATAGAAAATAGGAAAGAACTCGTTAGGTAAATAATCCACAAAAAAAATTTCACTTGGAGATGAAACAGAGCTTGGTACTTTAATTCAATTTAATTCAATTAATTATATTGAAGTTTTTGGCTCTTGTCTTGAAACATGAGAACTCTTATGTAGCGATGGAATCGTATTTTTAAATAAATAATTATATATATATATATATATATATATATATCTTAAGACATTTTTATGTTTATACATTCTTTTTATAGATACAAATATTTAAGTAAATGCTCTGTTTATAACAAATATATAATATCCAAATGTAAACAAATGACATCACACATTATGAAATGGACAAAGTCCAACAATTATTTTACGACATTTTTATGTGAAGTCATTTGTTTACATATGGATACGCTTTGAACAGATATGAATGTACATGAGAGATTCATGGAAGATTGAAGTTTAAAGGCAGTAAATTCGACCTTGCTAACTGAACACTCCTCTGTGACCAAATTGGTTAAAGGCACGTCAGGCTATATGACGGTTCTGTATAGGATACAGGTTCGATTCCTGCCGGAGGACAAATATTTTCTATGAAAATTTCTGAGACATTCAGACTGGTAAACATTGTTTAATACTGTTTATTATAAACAGAGCATTTACTTAAATATTTTATCTATATAAAGAATGTATAGACATAAAAATGTCTTAAAATGATTGTCGAACTTTATCCATTTCATTATATATATATATATATATATATATATATATATATAGTTTTAAAATATGGTATATTTATGGGTTAAAGTGCTCAATATAAGGGATATAGCAATTCCAAATATATAAGTTGACATAAAAGTCAACATTCAGTGTCAACAGTATGTTTTATACTTAGACGCAATCTTCAGGGCATATATATATATATATATATATATATATATATATATTTTTCACTGACATTGAAAATGTACAACCTACCACCCCTTATTAAAATGATTGGTTTTCTCCATAGAAATTAATTTTATGAATTTATATGCTTATAAAGCTCCACAAATTTCAAAATTTGTTATTCCAAAATTCACTTGAGGATGAAACAGAACTAGGTACTTTAATTTGACTTAATTTCTATAATTAAATTGAAGTTTTTAGCTTCTACTTTTGAAACGCGAGTACTCTTATGTAGCGATGGAATCATATTTTTTTTTAAATAATTATAATATAGGCTCTACTTGTGTATTGAGCACTGTTTTTTTAAAAATCAAACAAAGATACTAAAGAACTTTGGATTATTAACCTAACGGTTCTTTCCTAATTTTTCTATATATTTGCACACACACATACACACACATATATACTTTCAGATTGGTTGCAGTGCAAAAGTTACTGTAGTGAATATAAATCACTACAGGTGCAAAAGAGGTTACAGATTTCATGCAGACATATCTGTCAAAACCAGTTACATTCAAATTTTCCAGATTACCAGCAGAACTGCTTCACATATGGACCTCTCTGCAACTTGTTTAGATCTGCGTTTCTGTCAGCATCTGTTGATAAAATGAGCAGTCATAAGAGGGCAAAACTTGGTGTCTTGTGAAGTCAGTTCTGTGGGCATTTTGCTGTGCTCCCATCTCATCTTCTTTCTCTGCCTATTACACCTGTAGTTGTTGGGTGAGCTATTGTTTAGGCATTCCCCACCCCACAATAACAATATACCTTTGCCATAGATTACAACAGGAGAAAATTTTCCCCTATTTTTGTTACCTGTCATCTCACTTTCTTTGTCTGCTTATTACCCCTGTAGTGGCTGGGTGAGCTATTGTTTAGGTGTTTTCCCCCAACCAGTAATAAGGAGTGCCAGAGAAAAGCGATAATAACAACAAAAATTACAATATGAGCTCTGGTAAAAACATGCAATTTTAACAGCAAAAATTGCAATATGAGCACTGATAAAAAATGGTAGCTGAAGATATTAGGTAGAAATACCGAAAAATTCAAACACAGATGTCCTCAAGTACACATGGCACAGTGGATAAAGGCGTTAGATAGATCCAGTGACAGGACCCAGAGTATTAGTTTAATACCCGGTTAAGACAGTGGAGAACTTCGAGACGGGAATTTACATCCATTAAACATGACATGTAGAACTAGAACAGTCTACCCCAGTGAGCAAAATAAAGGGTTCAGTTTGACATTCCAACCACCTGAAGAAGGCTGGAGCATACAACAGCCGAAACATTGTAATAAATATGGCGACAATGATGAGAACAATAGTCCGAATAATGTAAATATTGTACATAATACCTCATCTCAGAAATATAGACAGATGAGTAAAGAATTATTTTATTCTCCCAGCAGCTTTTAAGCTAAAAATAGGCAAACAAATGAGTGGTAAAAAGCTATAACAAAAAGCACTGCCAACATGTGCAAAACAGGAATAATTGAAACATTGAATGAGAAAAACGTTTAAGTCAGTGGAAACGGAACATGGTAAGCAAATACAGTTACCATCTGCCAATAAAATGAAAATGTATTTTGGTCTCCTTTTTGAAGATATCTAATTTTGGCATTGACTGTTGCAAGAGGGAAAGTGTTTCAGTCATTCACTACCTGCTGTGAAAAAGAATATTTTCATATGTTCTGGCAATAGAGCAGCAGTTAAATTTCTAATGGATATCCCCTGGTGGATTTATATTGGCTTTTAGTGGTCATCGATTGGATTTACTATTATAAATGCCTGTATTAAATCAAGTCTGTAATGTTTAGTTTCAACTGAGAAAATGCCAATCTGGGTAAGGCATAATTCAGGAACCATTTCAGTAAAACATTTTTTTAACCTTTTCTACCTGTTGTATATCATGTTGAATGTAAAACATCCATGCACAGGAAGTATAGACTAAAATAGGACCAAATTAGGATCAAAACAACAAAGATAAAGACAATAATTTGTTTCTACTAGACTGAACTGTGTAAGATAGAAGAGGGTTGCATGATTACCAGAGCTAACTCCTAAAACACCAGGATCACTGATTTCACTGTTGGTATCGATTGTTGGTTGGACAATGAATTTTATCCAAAGAAATTCATATTCAATGAATATCGGATTTGATAAAATGCTGTATTTAGGGAACACATGTATACATACATACAGACATACACACACACACATATATATTATAAGAGATTAAGATGAAACCACGTTAAAAATTGCTACACAGTAACTTTCATGTTTCAGCACTAAGCTGTGCCTCTTCAGGTAATGGTAAATGGTTATTTACCATCACCTGTCAGCACCCCTTGAATGTTTATTTATATATATATATATATATATATATATATATATATATATATATATATATATATATTTAAGTAATGAAAATCTTGGTAATCCGTATGGATAATCCCAAGGAGGATGAAATTCTGATAGCTCACTGTTAATTCAGAGTGAATAATTTAATTTAAAGAAAAACAGACCACTTTAAGGCTCCATTGTAATAATTTATTTCACCAGAGGCTTTTATTTTTCCCTGGATCTTCAGACATCACTTTCAAAAGGTGAAATGAAAAATGAAATTAAAATTTACACTTTTGATATGCAGTATTAAGCTTATATAAGTTGACATAGTGGGAGGTGAGGAATGGTATGAGAGACATGTCGAGTTTAGAGAGGGAAGGGAGAGTTTTAAAATTTCTTTTTATATTTCTTTTTATTATAATACTTAATATTGAGGAAGATGGGGGTAATATATGTAAATGAGAGAAAGAACAGATGGAGTAAAATTCCACTGTTCGTAGCATTTACTTGTAAAAATAAAAGTACTCAATAGAAAGTAGAGCAATATATTATTATTATTTTTATTATAAGCAATTAGAACAAAAACATGTTGAAATCGCTACACAATAGCTGTTGTGTTTCACTAGTATGTTGTACCTCCTCAGGTGATGGTAAGTAACCGGTGATTATATGATTTTAAGAAAATTTCAAAAGCAAAATGTTACCTCTTTCTCAAAGGGTGAAGAAACACAAGGTCAGAATTAAAAATAGACTTGTAGGTTTGTCTTGATCAACCAATTAATTGTCAGATCTACGTTAAATAGAAAATTAAGCTCAGAGGGTCGGGGTGGGGGAGTTATTCTTTCCTGACATGATAAACTGGAACTTAAGTTATCATTGACAATTGCAGGAAATATGGAAATTTAACCTCTGGCTAACTTAGTACTAACACTTTATCTTTGAAAAAGAAGTGGCACTGCTTTTGAAATTTCCTTAAAAATCATTTAATCACCAGTTACTTACCATCACCTGAAGAAATACAGTCATAGTATTGAAACACGAAAGCTTTTGTGTAGCGATTTCAACATGTTTTTGTTGTAATCTCTTATAATAAAAATAATATATATATTAATGCAGGTTTCATTAAATAATATAGACAAGTTTTGTCTATTTATTTTAAGTAAGTTCCTTTAATATGTCTGATAAGCTCAATAACATTATCGTTGAAAGACGAAAGGAAATCACCATATTGATACGTGTTTGAATCCAATCTAAGCTTTCAGCTTACACAAGCCATTATCAAAGATGACAATTTCAATAAATCAAACAACATGGAGACGAAACAACAATGATAGTCTGCCCTTGCTGCATGAAAATTTCCAAGTAACGACAAACTCGTATATATGAGGTGCAGAACCAAAAATCGCGTCGCAGCTTGTGACATCACACATGACCACGCGAGAGTGAAAAACGAGAAGTATTAAGTATGGGAAGCTGTTGGTATAAACCAATGGCTTCTGTTATTAATTATAGGCATTTAAGAATATTTGTGGAGATTTCATAGTTTATTTTGTTCAGGTTAGGTTTCAACTGTTTTATGTATAAAGCTTCAAGAATTTTTAATTTTTGTTTATTGTTTTCATGTTTAAGTATAGTTGTGACAAAATGAAAGGAACTTACTTAAAATAGACAAAACTTGTCTACATTATTTAATGAAAAATGCATTAATGAAAAATTGCTGCCTAAATATACACAAATATATATATATATATATATATATATATATATATATATATATATATATATAGACCTCCACCCTCCGAGCTTACTTTTCATTTTATCATAAATCTGACATTTAATTTGTTAATCAATATATACCCACAAGTCTAATTTTAATTTTTACCTTATGTCCCCCATCCCTTTAATGAAAAGAGGTTACACTTTGTTTTTAAATTTCCTTCAAATTCATTTAATCACCAGTTACTTACATTCTCCTGAAGAAGTACAATCATATCATTGAAACATGAAAGCTTTTGTGTAGTGATTTCAACATGTTTTTATTATAATCTCTTATAATAAAAATTATATATATATATATATTTTTGGTTGGATTGATGTGAGTTTGTGATGCTGGGTTTCATGGTCTTGCCATCATCAGACAGATTAATTTTTCAAAATTTCGGATTTATATAGGTTGGATGTATTGGTGTTATTGTGGAAGTAGGAGGGAAATCGTCGTCATGATGTCACTCATGCTAACACAAACATACGTACATGTCCGTACACCCATTGAGGTACGCAGACATACATACACACGCGCTCGCCCACTGAGGCTTACACAAACATAAACATATGTGGACAGTATTGGACTTGACATATGTATGTATATATGTGCTGTTGTCTACATACATACACATTTGATTGTTGAATTTCAAAGATCGGATGTGTATCTATTTTTCTCGTGGAATGTAGACATGTCAACAATCAGACCATTTCTCTATTCTTTTGCTGGATAATAAATCCTCACACACATGTATATACATGTGGTGGGGTCTGTGTAAAATTATGATAGGTAAAAATTGCTGTTATTTTTAATTTTTTAAGGCTGATTTGTTATTATTTTAAGCAGATTATTTGCTTGTTTTTGATGACTGCATATATGTAACTGGTAGAAATTGCAGTTTGTAATTTTTATTAGTTTTTATTTGGTGGTATTAAATTTGCTGGGAGGAGGGGGCAGTAATTTACATTAATAATTATTGCAGACTAATATGGTAATAGTATTATAATAGCATATAATATATAAATAATAATATATATAATATATTACACACACACACACATATATATATATATATATATATATATTTACATACACACACTTTTCACACACAAACACACACACACACACATATATATATATATATATATATATATGAGAACTAATGAAATGTCTGTAGCATTTAATTTTAGAAAAAGGGCTCAATACAGAGTAGAGCTCAATATAATTTATTATGAGGGATTAAAACAAAAACATTAAAAATCGCTACACAATATCTGTCCTGTTTCAACACTAAGTTGTGCCTCTTCAGGCAATGGTAAATGTTTATTTACCATCGCCTTTCAGCACCATTTGAATGGTGTTCAAAAGTTCTCAGCCTGACTCACTTCCCCATATCTGTCCAATGCCATAAATAGGGTTGGGCAGTGAGATAACTAACTAGATAGTAAGTTGAATATGAGGGGGTGTGGAAATGTTCTCAACCCATCAGTAAGCCCTTCCTCTCAGTAGTATGATGTTTGGCCAAATTTTGAAAAATGATGGGGCCAGAACTTTTCAGCATCTCCTCATACATATATTAAGATTGATAGATACAATCAAATTGAAATGATAACTTGTGATAAATAGTAATAGACATCTATATATCTCATGAGAAAATTGTAGCACCCTGTTTGGACAAAATTCAATCTTTTTTGTGAACAGCATCTGAAGTGGCTTGACTGTCCAATATTTGCATGGCACTCTCTTCTACAGGTGTGGCAGATGAAGCTGGAGTGTGGAATGAAGGTCTGAGATTGCTCTCTCTTTCTCTCTGCTTCCTGTGTTTTCTGATCTCACTATTTACCACCCTTCAAGACTCTTGAATGTTCTGGGGTCCTGCAGTCTTCTATTCACTGTTCCCAGTTACCAGTGTTGATGTCTGTGAGTTTCAAGTCCCTCTTGCAAATGATCCTGAAACATAGTGTGGGGAACCTGCTAGATGGTGTCCCAAGGCCAGCTTACCATATAAGATGACATGTACATGACCCAACCATCAAAGACAACATTGACATAGGAGAAGATACATGCTCCAGGAGTCTGCTTACTCCAGCACAGCAGTCTTGGTAAATTTGTTTCTCAATGTGATGCCAAGGATACATTGTAGGTAGCAGAGATGGAAGTTTTCTAGACAGTTTTCCTGCTTGATGTATGTCATCCGGCTTTCATTGCCGTAAAGCAGAATACTACCAACACATACCTGGAATACTTTTAGTTTGGCATACAATGTCAGATGACTGTTGTCTTATACTATCTTGCTCAATTTGGCTATCACTTCTGCCGCTTACACAATGTGTTTGTCATAGATATGAACAGTAATAGAAATGAATACATTCAAATAAATACATGATGTATGGAGATATGATAGTAGAAAAGCTATTCAACTATGTTTCACAGATTTGTAGGTGTCTTCAGGCTTGAATGAGGCTTATAACTGCATCTCTTTGAAACACCAGTTTCTATATGGTCACTGAATTTAAGCAACATCACGCCTGATCAGTACCTAGATGGGTGACCGCTTGGGAATGTGTGCTCAGATATGCAGGTGTTGTAATGGATAATGGCTCAGAATTGTTAATCAGAGAGTTAAGTTCCAATTCTAGTCAGGTTCATTATATTCACTTACACACAAATACCCTTTGGAAAAGTATGAATCCACCTCTTCCCCCCTAGCTATGGGTTAATTAGTAAGATTTATATTACTAAACCATTATTATTTCAAAAAATTCTTACATCTAAAAATTTTTCTGGCTTTATATAACCTGAAAAGGATTGATAAGCCATAAAAATGAATGAATCAATCAGGCTGGAATGAGAGACCAACCCATTGTTTTAATGAGTGTATGGTTGTAAAGGAAAGAACAAACAAGGATTGATCAAATTTCAGAATATATATATTTGTGGGAAAAGGTAACAAAATTGTTGATATGTAGTTCTTTAGTTGCCGTTGATAAGGGAAGTGATTAGGAATAGGGTGCTGACGGTAATGTTGGCTGTTTACTAATTTATTAGGTTGGTTGGCCAAGGTCACAGTTGATGTCAGAAGAGAGGTCTGGAGTGAATTAGTGAAGTTAAGTGGGGTGTCATTAGCAGGTTGGCATACACTTTTCTTCAGGGTGAAATGGAAACTGGAGAGGTGTTAATGGGCTAGTGGTTATGTGATTAGGCTGAGGTGTTGAAGCTGAACAGCTTGTTTCAGGTAGGGATGATTTGTGGTAAAGGCCCAATAAGGTGTGTTGATGGGTTGATTGATCAAGGTCATAGTAGTGGATTGATTTGTGGTAAGATATGTTGGTGGGTTGGTTGACCATGGTTACAGTGTTGCTAATGAAGGAGGCCCAGAGTGGATAGTAAAGATTGATCAAGGAAAATGTCTCTGTTGGATTCTGATTGAATGGAAGACCAACAAAAATGGGGTGAAGATAAGAGAGGCCTGGTCATGCAGCTGATTTTATTGATACAGAGGGTGCGAGCATGAAGAGTCAGGTGAAGTCATGAATCTGACTTTGCCAATACAGAGGCTGAGATTAGGTAAACATGGGTGAGGTCACAATGGTGAGGAGAACAGTGTACCAGTCTTAACAGGTAGCCTCTTAGTCTGCTAATGTGTGTGAAGAGTCAGGTGAGATCAGTGAAGCATGAGCAAAGTTATGGTGGTGACAAGAGAGGCGATGATGGTGGTGACAATGACAGTATGCCAGTGTGAACAGGTGGCCCCTCAGCTTGCTACTGCATCAGCTGTTTACGAGGGGCTTTCTTTTAAGTGAATCTGGTGGCTCCCAGTGTAATCATTTCTCAATGGAAATGTTCATGATTGATTATTGTATTCTAGATTTGTGAAAGAATTTGTTTTGTGAACTGGATGTGATGCTTGGAGCCTCTGCACAGAAGACTATTTTTTTATTTTGTGTTTTACTTTCTAGCACTCACATCAAACTGACGTAGATTGAGTCAGAAAGAGATCTAATGGGACCAGAGTATAACACCATTCATGAGAAAAGAGCATAGAAATATAGGGTAGAAGTAATAAAAATTCTTATTTTTTATACTGAAGCCATTAACACCTTCTGTATTTGAAATTTAGCCCAATCTAAGCAGATTTTTTTTTTTTCATTATTAGTTCCTATGCTGCATTATGATGCTAATATTTTTGCAAGAATGGGTAATATTGTATAAAAGCCTAGTCTAAGGCTGACTATAGAGGATTGTGAGATCAATGCACTTTCAGTTTATTTTCTTATAAGTAAATTCTTTTCTCTTTTAAATGGATTGGCATTTTTTGTCAGGTGGAGGGTAAAATTGTGGTGTTATAGTAAATTACTAGTATGTCTGAATTGTTTGTAGCCATAATGCCAAAAAGGACCCACTGGAACAAGGTAGTCATCTCTCATGCAGGGCAGTCGTCTCTCATGCAGAGCAGTCATCTCTCATGCAGGGTAGTTGTCTTTCATGCAGGGCACTCATCTCTCGTGCAGGACAGTCGTCTCTCATGCAGGACAGTCATCTCTTGTCTGCTCCCTCGATCCCAACTGCCAATTTTATAGACCATGACAAAGCAGCTGATTGCTTGAGTGGGAGAGATTTACATATGCGTAGGCAGAATCCACCAATTCTCCCTTCCTCCAAATGCTCTGCAACACCATACGCATGCAATGCATGGGCGTTTTCAGGCATGATGTTGCATACCTTGCTCATAACAATCACAGTGTTGTCCTGCAATAGGTCCCTGTGATGCTCATATAGCCTTCTTCTAAGATTTCTGTATGTTTTATCAGTGTATGTTGTTGGCATTTGCTGCAATTTATTTTGTATATTTCTATAACTGTTTTACTGTTGTAATTTTGTTTAGTGTTTTGTGGTGGTGTTGATAATTTTTTTTTTTTTTTTTTAAGAATTTCACCACAAGTAAGGCAGGAATGCCACTAGCATGCAAGGGGTTACAGAGAGTGAGAGCAAAAGTAAAGAGGGGTGTTTGAGGAAAGGATAAAGTGGAGTTTGAAGATCAGGATTAAGGCCTCAGAAGATGTTTATTGACATTACATTTGTATATTTGAAAATTATAGCTATCTTCTTTTTTTTTTAGCATTTCACCCTAAGCAAATAGGGAGTGCCAATAACATGCAAGGGGTTACTGAGAGTAAGAGTAAAGAGGGGTGTTTGAGGAAAGGACATAGAGAAGGACAGGGATCAGGATCAAGTCATCAGAAGATGTCGATTGACATTACATTTGAATATTTGAAGATTATAGCTATCAGGGAAGCAAGTATGATGAAGAGAGTTCCACTGTCGGGAAGTGCGAGAAAAGAAGCTGTTGGAGTAGAAGAGGTGGTTACATTTAACTGTTTCAACAGTGAAAGGGTGGGACCAAGATGTCAATCTAGTAGCACACTTAAATTCATGCAGATGGGGTACCAGTGAAAGTAGCTCGTCAGAGCAGTTAGCATGAAAATATTTGTAGAAAAGACAGACGGAAGCCACGTCACATCTGTGAGAAAGTGACTGCAGTTGAGATGCCTGATAAATCGAGGTTGGATCAGTATGTATTTGTGTGTGCGTGTACATATATGCAAATATAAATTGCAAAAAAAGTCCCAGAAGCTTTTGGAACATTCGTATTTCCAAATGTACATGTGTGGGTATGTATTTTGAATACAACTTTTTCTTTTTGAAATTTATGGACTCCTATCTTCATGTTTTAAAAAAAAACTTTTTTTGTCCTTCCCAGGTTTGACTGTGGCAAAGGAATGGCTGTTATACGAAGTGTTGGCCGTATCCAAATTGGTCACTGGAACAGCATCTTTATCCAGCGACAACTACGTCAGGGGTATGTGCGCCTAAACTCAGAAAGTGTTGTTGAAGGAAAAATTGACGTAAGTACAAAATTTCTGCAGATTCAATATATATTTGTATTTTCTGAGATGTAGTATTGTAATTATTTACATTACTTACATTGTTCAGAAGAAGTGTGGCATGTAGAACTAGAACACTCTACCCCAGTGGATAAAATAAAGGGTTCAGTTTGAAATTCCAATCACCTGAAGAAGGCTAGAGTGTACAACAGCTGAAATGAGAACAATAGTCAGATATTTTATTATTTATATATGACAGATTTTGAGAAATTTCTCTTTGTGTGTGTGTCTTTGTACGAATATTTAGTGAAAGCAAAGTTACTATTTACACTATTTACATTGTTTGGACTGTTGTCCTCATCTTTATTGCCATATTCACAGTCTATATTTCTGAGTTGAGGTCTTGTAACTATTTACACTATTTACATTGTTCAGACTGTTGTCCTCATCTTTATTGCCATATTCACAGTCTATATTTCTGAGATGAGATATTGTAACTATTTACACTATTTACATTGTTCTGGCTGTTGTCCTCATCTTTATTGCCATAATCACAGTCTATATTTCTGAGATGAGATATTGTAACTATTTACACTATTTACATTGTTCTGACTGTTGTCCTCATCTTTATTGCCATATTCACAGTCTATATTTCTGAGATGAGGTATTGTAACTATTTACACTATTTATATTATTTGAACTGTTGTTCTCATCTTTATTGCCATATTCACAATGTTTCAACTGTGGTACACTCTGGCCTTCTTCTATATCTGTCTATATTTCTGAGATGAGTTATTGTAACTATTTACATTCTTTGGACTGTTGTTCTCATCTGTCTTGTCATATTCACAAAGTTTCAGCCATTAAATTCTCCTGCCTTCATCAGGTGATATATGTTGGAATTTCAAACCAAACCCTTTAATCCCTAAGGACACATAGCCAAAAGAGTCTGTCTATATTTCTGAGATGAGGTATTATGTACAGTATTTACATTAGTCGGACTATTGTCCTCATCTTTGTCACCATATTTGTCACAACGTTTCGGCCGTTGTACGCTCCGGCCTTCTTCAGGTGGTTGGAATTTCAAACTGAACCCTTTATTTCGATCACTGGGGTAGACTGTTCTAGTTCCATGTGCCATGTTTGATGGATGTCATTTATCAGTTATCTCCTGCTAATTTTCCCTCTGAAAGTTCCCACTGCCTTAACCGGGTATTGAACTCACACTCTTTGGGTCTGTCACTGGATCTAACCAACGCCTTTATCCACTGTGCCATGTGTCTTTGATTTAATTTAAATAGTATAAATAGTTACAATACCTCATCTCAGAAATATAGACTGTGAATATGGCAATAAAGATGAGGACAACAGTCCAAACAATGTAAATAGTATAAATAGTTACAATACCTCATCTCAGAAATATAGACAGCTGCTGAAGAAAGCCAGTGCATACAAAGGCTGAAACGTCATAAACATAAGAAAGATAAGGACAACACTCTGAACAATGTATTGTAGAACTTATACTGATTTATATAACTGCAATATCTGCTTAGAATATCATAACAATATGGAGTCGCCGATAGGATCTTTGTTGCATGTAAAAGACGCAGACTTTGTTGAAACTTGGATATGGTACTTTGCAGCAGTTGTTATTAGGTTGGTGCAAAAATAATGACGTAATAATGTCGTTTTTTGATGTTAAAAAATACGTCAAAAAACGACATTACTACGTCATTATTTTTGCACCAACCTAATAGAACAAAGAAACTATGGGACAACAAAATAAATGGAGGTGAAAAAAATCACAGATTTGTTTCTGGCAACAGCCTTTTGTGAGCCTATTACGAAGATTTTGCTGATGATTTATTCAAGTGTGGTGGATGAATTGACATTTAACTAAATCAAAGAGATTATTCTAAAGAATATTCGACCAAGGAAAAGGTTCTTGTTATTAAAACAAGAATGCAAAGAACTCATTATGAAATTTCTGCACTGGCTATGAGACATCAGCAGATATTGTGATTTTCAATGTTTAGGACAAGAAGAAATGTCTATTGAAAAGGAAATGATTTGACAAAGATTAATAGAAGATATGTGTAATACTTTACATAGATTTAAAATGTTAGAATGGTTGCAATTAAACCAAATATTGTTAGAAATATGCATTGAATTTATATAACAGGATGAGTTGATTGAAAAATTCAATAAGGAAAAAAAAAAACATTTAGAAATTATGGATACATAAAGGATAAAGAAAACAACAGCAAAATGCAAATGGTGTCTGTATGAAGATAAACCAACCAGAGAAATATATTCAGCATGATGACAGATATATAAAAATTATAAAACAAAAAATAATTTTTGATTGGTAGGTAAATATATACAAAATTATGAAGTGTCAAAAAAAATGGGAGATGCTTTAAAACTTGAAAATGATGTTTTCTCAATACAGAAGATTAAGAGAGAAAATACCTTCATGGAAATTAAATTGAATGGGGTAAATTTAAAAATGTAAATTGATACTGACAGTGATTCTGAAGAGCTTTTGGCAACAAATGGGTAAATTAAGACAGTTTGATGGGTGATCCATAAAAACATTAAGATCCTTGGAAGGAACACTTGAAATGAAAATCAGGATCAAAATTGTTACTATTGTTGTTGTGGACTGCAATAAAAGCCATGGCTTAATACATACTGATGTGCTTAAGGTTATTAACACACATCTAATTAATGTTGTGAATTCAGATAATCCTGAAAAGGGAAAGTTAAAAGATAAAGCAAGTATTAAATTGAAAGAAAATTGTCGTCCTACATATTTTGAATCTCACAGACTTCCAATTCCCTTATTTCCTCTGCGTAGTTGAGGCCCAAGGATGCATTCCAAAAGCTATACAGCAATCCTAAGATGACATCTAACCATGTTGATGATGACAATGAAATATTAAATCTTGCCTCAGTTTCATGGAGCAAATTTTATACTTTCAGAAAAAATGTTGAAAGCTAGAATATGAAAATTGACATACCTAGACCTATTTTAAATATATATAGGAATGGAATATCCTAACTTGTGTTATGAAACAGAAAGCAGAATTTAAAACAGATTAACTCCTTTTCAAATGTATTGTTATTATTATTATGTTTCATTAACTGGTTACTTTGGTAGGATTTCTATCTCCTAATAATCAATCTAGATTTAGACATTAAATTTTTTTGCAGACAGTGGTAATCTTGTAGCCAGTCTAAAAATGCAAACTGTGTGTGAAATATTGATGATGGCATTGTAGAATAATGACAATGACACATTGCCATGTTTTTTTTTTTTCAACAAATAGTTAAGAATAATCTTGAACAAAAGAAAAAACATTAACATTCTTTACCAAGTGTTCAAGAAATAGGGTCTTAAGATAAACCTTTCCAAAACAGAAATTGGTCTGAAATTGGAATGGGATTACTCATGGCACCCTGAAATCAACCCTAAAAATGTGGAATTGATAAGTTCGAAACACTTCAAAAAATGAGGCACAGTGGAGTAATGGATAGTGGCTCAGATTGAGGAATTGGAGAGCTGAGTTCGAATTCCAGTCAAATCCATTACATTGACTTATGTGCTAATGCCCTTGGGAAAGGTATAATAGATTAGGTTCTATAGCCTTGGGTGGCAACTGGTCTAGGAGAAGGCCAACTCTGAATTCAAAACCTGACCCTCCAGTTTGGGGATTGTGCAGTAGGCTAACAACCTACTCACTTAAAAAAAAACAAAATAGTTTGTTATAGAAACCGCAATGATATCTTGTGGCCCAATGTTCTTCAAAGAATTTAAAGTCATAATATGATAATCAGAAATTCAGGCCGGTAAATGTTATTTAATACTGTTTATTATAAACAAAGCATTTACTTAAATATTTGTATCTATAAAAAAAAGAAAAGAAAAAGAATGTATAAACATAAAAATGTCTTAAAATAATTGTCGGACTTTGTCCATTTCATAATGTGTGACATATAATTATGTTTTTGTCTTCTAGGGTGATTTCAGCCGTATAACCCTGAGGCAAGAACTTTTCCTTGGTGGTTATGTCAACATATCAGCCATTTCTAGTAGAGTTGGAACAACCAAGAAATTCTCCGGATGCATCCAGGAATTAGTCATTAACAGTCGGAAGTATGATATGCGCAAAGATCCTCTTCTTGGAAACGCTGTCTATGGTACCAATGTTGGTAAGTAGATATTTAAATTCTTATGTTGTTTGTTTTTGCTTTTGGAGTTTTTTTTTTCTTTTCTTTTTTTAAAGCTCTTGGATAAAGGAATTTTTTTTGTAGGTCTTCATACCAAAATAATAATAATAGCTGGCCATTTATATTTAAGGATACCCATCTACTAGGGTGGCTAGCCAATCCCTATTTCAGATGCTTGCTCAGGCATATTTGCATTTGCTCAACACCCACAGAGCTGACCTGTGGTTTATACTGCAACTATGCTGAGCAGACCTTAGTTACAGTTTCAGGGAGAGAGCATGTTATCTGGCATGATCAACAATTTTAACAATGCCAGCATACTCTAGTCCTCACTTGTGGCTTTGTGCTAGCACAGCTATTGTCAGCCCACAAAAGTTCCATCTATCCAGTTTCACTGACAAGGCTTGTGTCAACCCGTGTGTATGGTTTTCAGGCACTTTCCAAAGGTGCTGCATGCTGGGATTGACTTTGATCCAGTACAATAACATCAGGAAGTCTCCTTTCTGACAAATCGACCGATGGTGAGATTCGAACCGGGTCTCATGGTCAGAAAGCGAATGTTCTAACCACTCAGCCACATGCTCATATATACCAAAAAATTCCCAATGGCTATAGCAGCCATTTTATATTTGCTCCAACATTGATATGAGAGTTGAGGAAAGTGTTTTTATTTACTCATCCATATAAGAACGCATTCTTTTCTTTGTCAGCCATTGACTTGTAATGATAGTATAGTCAAGATGACTGTCAATTTAATAGACAACAGGGAGCTTTGGATTCTTGCTTTCTCAAGGTAATTAATCCAAAAGTATTTTTCTTTTTTTTAAACAAAATAAGGTATTATTATTTTTGCTATTTGCATGTGGACTATTGCCCTCCTTTTTTTTTATCACAATGTTCTGCTTGGAAATTCACTTTCAGAACAATAACCTAGTGGATTAAAGTGTTGGTTTGTGAATTTGGGGATGCCATAATTGTAAGTTCAATTCTTGAGCCAGGCAGTGTATACTTGGACTCAGAGGAAGTAGAGCGAGCAATGACTGAACAATACTAAAAATAAGAACTACATGAGATATCCCTAGACATGGACAGTGGACTGAGAACATTCAACTCATGTAGATTAAATAAAGGGTTGAGTATGGAATTACCTAGTTCAATATACACCTGATGAAGGCCAGAGAACACAAGACTGAAACATTGTGATAACAACAAAGATGAGATCAATAGTCCACATATAAATAGTGTAAATAATAACTCCTCATCCCAGAAATTCAGACAGTAGGTGTTGTTGTTATAATGCAGGTCTGCCACATTGAGCTTACAAGTAGAAAATTGGGCTGCATTTATTGCTATTTTGATTTTTTTTTTCATTCTGTTGTGGTAAACCCTCCTACAGTAGAATGAACTCTTCCTCCTGCGAGACTTCCTAGGGGAGAGTCATAGGGCAGTCTCTGACTGTGTACGACTTTTGTCAAACTCTCTGATTTGGCAGAGATGAACTTGGATGAGGCTTTGCCGAAGAGCAAAGTTTTGTCTGGGGAGGTAGATAGATCCCGAACATGTTTATACGGGTTCTAATGGGAATATTTTTGGCCGTGCCTACAGGCTCAGAGAAACCCACATTAAACTCGGCCTTGTGCCACATACATTCCTCGTGGTGGGGGGACTGTTAAATATAGAGTTGTAGGGCAGTCGGTTGGAGAGTGGAGACGCAGTGTTAACCTACTGTTCAGACGGACACCGCTATCTGCTTATCACTCTTGCTTTGTATATATCTGTAATTTCAATATACTTGTTCAACCTACCTTTGTCTTGCGTGTCTTTCTTTCTGGCCCCTAAACAAACTACAATACATTCAAGTTTGCCCAGCTTCTTTTTTTTTTTGTAGTGAAAAGTTTGTAAACTTTTTATTTTTTCTGGCTTGTAATCAATTCCTGCAATTCATTTCCTTAAGTCAAACACTCCACTGACTGCAACACACATCTCCTGTTCGATGCAGTAATCACAATTCTCCCTGTCACCGTGCTATGCACATTTTTTATATCCTTTTGACAGCCAAAATTTACATAGGTAAAAATAGACTGTCACAAGATTATATCAGACTCCTCTATCTGTTTTAAATGTGTGACCTGCAAAGCCACCATTTTTCCCTTTTGGGATAGTTTACATGCAAGACATATTCGAATCCATTTTCATCCTGGAGGTAAGCCATTTTCTCTATTGTTACACTGATTGTTGCAAAAAAATGCATGCAACCCTGGGCCTCTTTGCTCTCTGTAGTAGTTCACTACATTTTAAAAAAATAACGATGACCCGACAAAAAAATCGGAACTGGAAATTTAGTGAAGCTGGGCTTTCAAAATGTGGACAAGAAATATCTAAAGGTTTTATTATTGAAGGAGATAATCATAATGACGTAAGATACACAGATGAAAACTCTTCATCAAAGTTGGAATGAAAAGGGAGAAGAAAGGACTAATCATCAATTTTAAGAAGACAGAATGTATAACCATGAGCATGGGAAACAGCCCAAGATTCAAGTTCTGAATTGGAAATATCAAAGTCAAGCACTTGCATACATTTAACTATCTGGGAAATGTTTTAACAGATGACGGAAAAATATGATAGAAATCCGAAGGTGCACTGGAATAAGGAAAGATGTTTTCCAAAAGAGAATTAAGAAACAGAGTGATGAGAAAAAAAGAAAAAAAAATTCAAAATCAGCTTCAAATTTCATTTGGTTTTGTTTTGTTTGTTTTATGGTATATCAACCTCAATGGAACATTTAATGCCGACAACTTTTTTTTTTCCTGGTAATATTTTTTTCCTCAAAAATCTATAGCTGGTAATATTATTTTTTCAAAAACATATAGCTAATAGGTAATATTATTTATTCAAAAAATTATTGCTGGCAATATTTTTTTTTCAAAAACGTATTGCTGGCAATAGTTTTTTCTTCAAAAACGTATTGCTGGTAATATTTTATAATGCTTTTTACCTCAGTTTTGGGGTTAACTATTTACCCATAGCTGGGACCCTAACAGGTGCTACCACCCCAGGTCAGGGTGGACCTGGGAACACCAGCAATTAAGACGTCGTTCCATGCTCCTCAAAAGCTCCTGATCAGAGGCCTTGCTGTTGGACATAGTTTATCGTCTTACCCAGGACGTAGATGTAGTTTATCGTCATACCCAGGACACTCAAATTTAGTCATATAACTATTGGGTTGGTGCATAATTATCAGGCGTTTTTTAAACAATATTTATTATGAAAAAAGAAACATAACAATTCAACAATAACATTTTTAAATGATTATTCCAGAGGGTATAACCTGAAAATAAAATAATATCTTTATTAAAAAAAAGTAAACAAAACAGCAATTTTTATTAAGAAATCTCACCTACAAAAACGCCTGATAATTATGCACCAACCCAATACATTCTTCCTTATTTGCTTTACTTTTTGGCATAAAATAAATAAATAAGTAAACATGCCGTATATACTCAAGTAGAGTGCAAGCTTTATGATCCCTTTTTTACACAAAAATAAGGGGTTTCACTATACACAGGTAATTTTTTTGACGAGTTTAAAAATCATGCATTTTTGGTGACCAGTTGCACTATACACAGGTAAATTTTTCTGGAAGTGTTATAATTCATGCAAAAAAGTCCAGGGTTGCTGTAGAGTTACTGACTCATGGGAAGTAGTACACACTTAACTGCCTCTTGAGTAATAACTGTAGCTGTTTATACTCTTTGTGACTTCATATATAAATGGGTCACCCTGTACTGAAGAAGTTTTATCCCCTTATTTTCCCTGTTAATTCTTCTGAGAGTTTTTGTTTTCTCACTATCTTTCTCCCTCTCCCTAAGAGATTGTCAAGATATGGAAGATCTTGACCTTCTTTTTATATCATAGGCATGATATGTTTTTCACTATTAGTTAACATATTGTCAAATGCCATTTCCTCCAATTGAGTGTGCAAATGCTGATAATTTTATAATGGCCTCACAACTAACATTTGCCAACAAGAGGTGAGTTATTTGGTTTCCTCCTCCGACTGATTTTAAATTCTTTAGTTTCTTTGTTCTAGCTTCAGCTGCTAGCATCCTAAGCCATACTTGTGCTCACTCATAATTAGCAAGTGATAATTGTTCATTCAGTTTATAAGATACCAGCGATGCTAGTATAGTGTAGTGCTACTAACTCACAGCAAGTAGTATACCCTCAACTGCCTCATGGGTTATAGCTGTAGATATTTATAGTCTTTGTGACTTCATATGTAAATGAGCCACCTCAGTCACAGTACACATAAAGTTGCCTTATACATGAGTGTATATGGTAACAGTCTTAAACCAAGACAAAGCATATTCCTTATCAATTTTTTATTAAGAAACAGAAAAATTTTATTAGAAATAAAGAAAAGAGTTCTGGATTGTTATTTAATATCAATCATCCTCCAATATGGAATGCTGAACACTATCTTCACAGATGAAGTGAAGGCTTGGGGAAATAAGATGTGATTCTACAGTAGGATGTTGAGAATTCCTTGAACAAAAACTAGGCTTAACTAGAGGATTATTATAGCACATGGCAATATTTATATATATATATATATATATATATATATATATATATATATATATATATAATATTAAAATAGTAATAATAAATCAATAAATATATTATCATGCATATTTATTTACAATAGGATGAACAAACCTTGAGTTTCATTATAAAATTTTACACCACCAAACATCTTGTCACTAAAGTACAAAAACATTATCAACTAAAATTAACTTGGTATATTTCTCATATATGTATATCCTGATAACTTTAACAACATCAATTAGTTAATATCAATTTTAGTTTGTGTTGTGGTGTCCTCCCTCTAAAGACTCTTCTGCCTACTATAAAATTAGTAGGAGAGAAGGCTTAAGATGTTGTGACCAAGTAAATGGTTACAAAATAACAAAACAAGTGTTGCAGATATATCATATATTAAACAGTAAGTACAACAGTAGAGTATTACATGACTAGTGAGTGTGTGTCGGTTGACCCAGCGTTCAACCTAATTGACTGTTCCCCCAAGGCCTTCTCTCCTACTAATCTTATAGTAGGCGCAAGAGTCCAACATAGACTCTTTAGAGAGAGGACACTACAACAGTTTGAAAATAATAAACAGAGATGGATATGCAATATGGTTGGCCCTGATTTGGCATCTCGTTTACAGTTGCTCTGTCATAGACGTGCTGTCACCTACCTCTGTCTTTTCTACAAATACTTTCATGGTAACTGCTCCGACGAGCTATTTTTGCTGGTTTCCAAACTGCATGAATTTAAACGTGCCACTAGGTCGGCATCTCAGTTCCACCCTTTCACTGTTCTCTTACTGGCTTCCCTGATAGCTATAATCTCCATCTATTCAAATGCAATGTCAATCAATATCTCCAGATGCCTTGATCTATTCCCCATCCTTCTCTTCATCCTTTCCTCTTCGACGCTTCTTTACTCTTTCTCCCACTTCCTGTAAACCCTTGCATGCTAGTGGCGCTCCTGCCTTGCTTGGGGTGAAAAGTTTAAAAAAAAAAAAAAAGAAATGTCATTTTTTTTCTTATCATTTCTTTACTTCTCTCTTTGGTATGCTAAAGTAAGCATATAAAAGATTAGCAAGTGAATCTTACCATGATTTGAACCTCTAACCTGCAAAGTAAGTAGACCAATTTTTTTTCACCGGTAACACAACTCGGAGTTTCATCTCTCTGTATCATGTGAGTGCCCAAATAAGGAGGCTTTTTTGGCAGGGCATGAATAAATGAAAGCACTATATGTGGTTGCTGTGAGTCATCTTGTGTGTGTTCCTGTGTGTGTTTACAGTAAGTTGTCTTGTATATGCATGTGTGTGTGCACACCTGTGTGATGAAATATGGTCCAGAGATAGGCTCCAAACAGAGGCCAAAATTTTTTTTTTTTTTTTTTTTTTCTGTGTTGCCATTGGTTGAGAAGAGTCATGTGGTGTGCTTACAACAACATCTGCATACAACAACATCTGCATGAAGGTGATACCATGTATGCTTTTGTATGTCTATTTTTAAACTTGATGAAAATGTAGTTGTAAAGAGAATTTGAAAATGTATTTTTATTTTTGTGTATTTCCAAAGTCTCAACGCTACTAAGTGTAAAAGCAAAAGAAATAAGATGAAAGAAATACTTTCAATAATGAATAGAAAATGGAACAGCTTCATCCATGTAGAAATAATCTTGTATGGAATTCTAAGTGTAAAAGCAAGAAAACCAAGAAGAAATACTAGCCAAAAATTAATAATTGTCAATGCTTTATCTCAGAAATTCAAACACCTTAAGATTATTAAAAAGTAATAATAATTACCAATTCTTTATCTAAGAAATACAAATAAGTCTAATACTTCTTGGTATAAAAGCAAGAGAAATAAGATGAAAAAAACACTAGTCAAAAATTAATAATAATTGCCAAGGCTTCATTTAAGAAATTCAGTCAACTTCAGATTACTACTTGTTGGAAAAGCAAGAGGAATGAAAGAAATACTAGTTAAAAATAAATAATAATTAACAAGGTTTCATTTAAGAAATACTAACAAGACTATTACTACTAGAGAAATTAGATGAAAAGAAACATGAGTCAAAAATTAACACTAGTTGACATGGCTTTTGGTTGATGCTAACCTCCAGGAAAGTGACTCATTGCACTTTCTCCGGCTAACGTTCTCAGCTGACATGAAGTTGAAAGGTAATATTGAATCCATTGCTAGGTCAGCTGCTAAGAAAGTTGGTTCACTGTGTTATATGAGACAGTTTTTCTCTCCAGAATCTTTCTTACATATCTATAAATCTACCATTCCTCCATGCTTAGAATATTGCTGCTACATATGGTCTAGTGCTCCTGCTATTTATCATGATCTCCTTGATAAAATCCAAAGAAGAATCAGCAATATTATTGGTTCTGATCTGGCAGCTCGACTTTAGTTGCTTTCCCATTGCCACAAGGTCACTTCTCTATGCCTTTTCTATAAATACTTTCATTGTTATTGTTCAGATAAGATCTTCGCTATGATACCTAGACTTTTTGAATTTAAGTGCAGTACTAGATTGGTGGCAAGATCTCACCAAGATACAGCTGAGCTGGCTAGATATAACCATAAGTTCTATACTTACAGATTCTTTTCTCACACTTCTCGCTTATGGAACTTCTTTCTGTTTCCATGCTTTCCAGCCAACTTTAATCTGTAAAAATTTAAATGCTATATCAATCGCTATCTCCTGATTACTCTTTTCTCTTTTCACTCATTATTAATGTTTCTGTTTCTAATTCTTCCACACCCTGTAACTCCTTGTGTCTTAGTGGCTTTACTACCTTGCATGGGGTGACATCGATCAAAAAACAAATAAACTTCAGGCTATAATATGACTTTGTACACCTAAACCAGAGAATAGATTGGACAAAATGTTGCGCTAACAACAAAAGAAATAGACTCGGCAAACTGACCAATTCTTTGTAGGATAATGAATTAAAATCTTAAGGAAGGGATGCATTCAGGATTTTTTATCCTGATGTGTAAACTTAATGCAAGTCGCCATCTGAAAGTATTGAGGATTGGCTTGAGGCAATGATTCGACCTCTGGTCATCACTTGTGACTATCTTCAGCTGTCAGAAGAATCAGTAAGTGGTCAGTGAAGGTTATCTCAAAGCAATTAAGCCAGAGAATTCTCTAAAATTTCCTAACATGCAGCCCAACAAGGAAACCCATGTCAAACAAGCCAACAAAGTTCACTTGTCTTTTCCAAGTGGACATAAGAATGGAAAATATTGATTGAGAATTGGTCAGCTCAGGTCAACAGGAACGATCACAAGTGATAACTCTGGTCATTGCTGGCATTCTTTTATTTTTCCATGTAAAATGAAATGAATGTTTTAGAAATTGGTTCAATGATTTAATGTTTCGTAAAATGTCATTGGTAGTTTAGTATGTTTGCGTTATACTGTGTGCAGGTCAGTTTATGGCAACATTTGTTGAATTTCAATTTTCATAAATTTTTGAATAATTATGATGCCAATTTTAAGGAATATGTTCTTTTTACTAGTGACATGGGGTTGCTCTGAGCCCCTGGGATTAAATCCTGACATTATTCATATTGGTTTTACTGATTTGTATGTTTGAATTTTAAGACAATGCATGAGAACAGACTTGCATAGATTCATAGGTAGATATATTAAGACTAATATCTAGCTAGATATGAACAGACAGAGCTAGCTAGTTAGATAGCTATGAACTGATAAGAATATGTGTTAATAACTTTCTTTTAATAAATGCTTTTTAAACAATTCCTTGAAAAGAAAGAAAAAAATCTTATCTATTGCATTATTTTAGTTATTTTAGCCTTTAACTATTTTTATATAATTTCTTCTTTCTTTTTTATTATATAAATTTTTATATAAGGACTATTCCACATGAAATAGATATATATGCATAGATAGATAGATATGAAGAGACTGAAATGAGTTCATGAAAACAGATTGGAATAGATAGATTAATAGATAGGTATGAATTGATAGATACATAGATATGAACAGCTAGTGAGATAGATAGATACTAACAGCTAGCTAGATATAAACAGATAGAGATGAACAACTAGCCAGATAGATATGAAGAGACTGAAATGAGTTCATGAAATAGATTGGAATAGATAGATAGATAGATTAATAGATAGGTATGAATTGATAGATACATAGATATGAACAGCTAGATAGATAGATAGATACTAACAGCTAGCTAGATATAAACAGATAGAGATGAACAACTAGCTAGATAGATAGATATGAAGAGACTGAAATGAGTTCATGAAAACAAATTGGAATAGATAGATAGGTATGAATTGATAGATACATAGATATGAACAGCTAGTGAGATAGATAGATATAAACAGATATATAGATATGAACAGCTAGATAGATATAAACAGATAGATATATAATAGAATATATAGATAATATATATGTTAACAGATAGATGGATAGATAGATATGAACTACTAGTTAGACAGATATGTACAGCTAGTGACATGGATAGATAGATATGTACATCTAGTTAGATAGATATGAACAAATAGGAACTTCTTTTCCCTTGTGCTTTTAAATAAAATTGTTCAAGAGACAATTAACATTTTGAATAAAAAATAATAAACTGTTAAAATTCAGGGAAAATTTAATGAATAATTGTTATTTCAAAGAAAAAAATATTTCTTAAAAAAAAACAAAATCATAAAAGAATAATTGTAAAGAAATGGAGAAACATGAGTCACTCTCCAAAAAAAAGATAAAAGAGAGTAAGGAAATATTAAAGAGAGAGAGAGTAAGGAAATATTAGAGAGAGAGAGAGAGAGTAAGGAAATATTAGAGAGAGAGAGAGAGAGAGAGTAAGGCTATACTAAAAATAGAGAGTTTGGAAATATTAAAGACTGAGAGTAAGGAAATATTAAAAAGAGAGAGAGAGTAAGGAAATATTAAAAAGATAGAGAGAGTAAGGAAATATTAAAAAGAGAGAGAGAGTAAGGAAATATTAAAAAGATAGAGAGAGTAAGGAAATATTAAAAAGAGAGAGAGAGTAAGGAAATATTAAAAAGATAGAGAGAGTAAGGAAATATTAAAAAGAGAGAGAGAGTAAGGAAATATTAAAAAGATAGAGAGAGTAAGGAAATATTAAAAAGAGAGAGAGAGTAAGGAAATATTAAAAAGATAGAGAGAGTAAGGAAATATTAAAAAGAGAGAGAGAGTAAGGAAATATTAAAAAGATAGAGAGAGTAAGGAAATATTAAAAAGAGAGAGAGAGTAAGGAAATATTAAAAAGAGAGAGAGAGTTCGGAAATATTAAAAAGAGAGAGAGAGTTCGGAAATATTAAAAAGAGAGAGAGAGAGTAAGGAAATATTAAAAAGATAGAGAGAGTAAGGAAATATTAAAAAGAGAGAGAGAGTAAGGAAATATTAAAAAGATAGAGAGAGTAAGGAAATATTAAAAAGAGAGAGAGAGTAAGGAAATATTAAAAAGAGAGAGAGAGTAAGGAAATATTAAAAAGATAGAGAGAGTAAGGAAATATTAAAAAGAGAGAGAGAGTAAGGAAATATTAAAAAGAGAGAGAGAGTAAGGAAATATTAAAAAGATAGAGAGAGAGTTCGGAAATATTAAAAAGAGAGAGAGAGTTCGGAAATATTAAAAAGAGAGAGAGTAAATAAATATTAAAAAGAGAGAGAGTAAGGAAATATTAAAAAGAGAGAGAGAGAGTAAGGAAATATTAAAAAGAGAGAGAGAGAGTAAGGAAATATTAAAAAGAGAGAGAGAGAGTAAGGAAATATTAAAAAGAGAGAGAGAGAGTAAGGAAATATTAGAGAGAGAGTAAGGAAATATTAGAGAGAGAGTAAGGCTATACTAAAGATAGAGAGTAAGGAAATATTAAAGAATGAGAGTAAGGAAATATTAAAGAGAGAGAGAGAATAAGGAAATATTAAAGAGAGAGAATAAGGCTACATTAAAGATAGAGAGTAAGGAAATATTAAAGAGAAGAGAGGAATTAAATATTAAAGAGAGAGAGAATAAGGATATATTAGAGAGAGGAAATATTAAAGAGAGAAAGTAAGGAAATAGAGAAAAGAAAGAAAGAAAATGAAGGAAGTAAAAATATGCACATAAACCAGAAGGAAAAGGTAAAAAATAGAAAAAGAAAATAAAGATAGGATAGAGAGAGAGAGAAATAGAAAGAAAAGAAAGAAATTGTTAAATAAAAGAAGGAAATAATAAAGGAAAAAAAAGAAACCAAATATAAAAAATGGAGGAGAGGGGAAGAAAACCAGATTTAAAATAGAGAAATATAAGGATTATAAGCATGCAAGAAAGAAGTATTTCGAAATTTATTTGTTTTTTATGGTTTATCATCCCTTTGCAGTTTATTTAAAGCCAGAAAATATTTTTAGATTGTAAGAATTTTCTTTTTTTTCATTCATATTTTTTAAGATAAAAATGATTTTAGTGATACAGGTCTTCTTATTTAACCCATAGCTGGGTAGAGAAGTAATGGATTCATCCCTTTCCCAAGAGTATTTGCATGTAAGTAAATATAACTGACCCAACTGGAATTGGAACTCTGAGCCGTTATCCATTACACCACCTGCATGTCCAAGCTTATAGTACCTGGTATTCCCGAGTGGCCACCCATCTAGGTACTGACCAGGTTCAACATTGTTCAACTTTGGTGAAGAAAGAATTATGAGATAAAAAGAAAAACAAAGAGGAAAGAAAGAAATGAGAAACCTGCATCCAGGAATACAAAATCAATGACAAAAAACAAAGATTGATGAAAAAGAAGAAAGAGAGAAATTAAAATGAAAGAAAGGAGGAAAAATGTTTCTGACATTTTCAAACTTATTAAGGAAAAAAAAATATCTGTAAAAAATTAAAAAAACAAATAAAGACTTGCTTAAATCTCATTTATTTTCAACTCTTCTTTCTCAAATCAGAATTTATTTCTAATTTGGAGAATTTCTCATTTCGTAAAGGGCAACGCATCTCATTAAAACAAGGAAAATTGTAATTTTTTTTTCTGTTCTGGGTTTAAAAATACGTAAATTTTTTTTTAAGAATTTCTTTTTTTAAAATGTTTAAGCATCAGCATTTTAAAATTTTGTCTGATCTTCCTCTAATAATAATCAGTGGGGGGAGGGAAAGCAAATTCTCTTTTTTTTTTTGTTTAGTCTGAAAGAGCTTGCAAAACAGAATATCTAAGTCTTGCTGGTATCACAAATTTTATAAACACATAATTGTACTGCATTCTTGGAATATAAGAATCGATGGTGAGTGTACTGATAAAATTGTTTAGTATCTATAGAAACTAAGAAATCACCTAGCTTAAAGAGCATTTGAAAACAGATTTTTTTCTTGGCTGACTTATTTATAGCTGAACCAGAAACAACTTCTCTTGAATCGATGTTAGGTTTTTCAGTCCAATCTTTGAATGAAAATTCCATTCCTTATTTTGCAAAATCATGTAACAGACAGACACTGTAAAAAGATGCAATGAACAAAGCAATGGACATTGTAGTTTTTGTTTTTAAACTTTTCACCCCACACAATGTGGGAGTGCCAATAGCACGCAAAGGGTTACAGAGAAAGAGAGCAAGAGTAAAGAGGGGTGATAGAGGAAAGGAAAAACGATGGGGAATAGATTGAGGCATCTGGAGATGTCAATTGACATTGCATTTGAATAGTTGGAGATTATAGCTATCAGGGAATAGTTGGAGATTATAGATATCAAGGAAGCAAGTAAGAGGAAGGAAGTTCCACAGAAGGGAACTGCGAGAGATGAAGCTATTGGAGTAGAAGAGACGGCTACATTTAACCGTTTCGACGGTGAAAGGGTGGGACTGAGATGCCGACTTAATGGCACATTTAAATTCATGCAGTTTGGGAACTAGCGAAAATAGCTCGTCAGAGCAGTTACCATGAAAGTATTTGTAGAAAAGACAGAGAGAGGCGACAACATGTCTGTGAGAGAGCAACTGTAAATGAGATGCCAGAGCGGGGCCAACCACATTGCATATCCATCTCTGGATTTTGTTGAGGACCCTAAGATGAACAGTTGGGGCTCCAGGCCATATATGACAGCAATATTCCATGCAAGGGCAAATGGTTGATTTATATATTTGAAGGATGGAATATATAAAGTTTCTCATTATATAATCTAGTATCTCTATTCCGAATATAAAATGTGGCTAAGTTTATTTCTTTCTTGTCATTTTAAATTCTGCAATGTTCTTATCAGTGTCCCTCAGTTCTTTTCTGATGTTCTCGTTAAAGGTTGTTCTCTTCTAAGGTTTTAATTTGTTCAGTTGGTCTCTTTTCGTTCTTTTGTCTTCTGTTCTTCAGATGTCACTTTCTCCAGATTACGTTTTAAACACGCTTGATAATGAGAATAAGACTGGCTGTCTTCCCATATTATTCAGAGAAACTGTCTTTCTACAAAAGAAAAGTTTTACAAGGATCACCTTTCACTAGCATGCCCCTTGAAACAAATTCAGGATTGAAACCTTGGTCCATCCATTCAGAAGTAAATAGACACACACACACACACATAATTTTCTTAAGGTTACAGAACTCTATTATGGAAATAAAAGAGGCAAGACAAAAAAAAGAAAGGTTTTACCGTTCATGATTAAAAAACAAAAAGTAACAGCTGACCACTTTCACCCTCACTCAATATATATATATATATATATATATATATATATATATATAAACTAAAATAATCCTAAGGCGCCAGGATTATTTTAGCTTTTGCTCAAGCACTTGTCGAAAGGATTTGTACAGCGTTATGTTCTTTGTTCTTTCTTTTTTTTTTTTATTTCCAATTTTTCCCCAGACATCAATTTATATTACAAGTTGTGCTAACCAAGGTTTTTCCAAACAAGTATTACTATTTTTATATATATATATATATATATATATATATATATATATATATATATATGTTTTATTTATTTTAGGATATTACATCGAAAACATGTCAAAATCACCAGATGAGATGCATTGATACGCATTGAAACACGACTACCATTGTGTAGCAATTTTGACATTTTCAATGTAATATCCTAAAATAGATAATATTTCTCTACTTTGTATTAAGCCCACTTTTAAATTAAAAGTTACGAACGTTGGAATTGTACTCTATTCATTCTCATTTTACATGGATATATATATATATATATATATAATACAGAAATAGAAATAAGCAGCTCTTAAAAAGTGTGTGCTGTATATGCATGCCAGAAAGAAAAGTGCTCAACACTATATAATATGGTTGAGATTTTCTAACCAAAGAATCACCTTTCAGGTGTACACGGTCTGACCACTATTTCCATTTTTTTCATTAAAGCTCCCGACTGCCTGAAGATTGTTTAAAGGCATGAAACTTATAGTAGTCGTCAGACTGTGTACATCTTAAAGGTGATTCTTTGTTTAGGAAAGCTCTACCATATTATTAGCGTCCTGGGTATGACGATAAACTGTGTCCAACAACAAGGCTTCAGATAATGTTTTCGGAAAAATAATGTTGCCATCTATACATTTTTGAAACAATAATGTTGCCGGCTATACGTTTTTTGGAAAAAAATAATGTTGCCAGCTATGTGTTTTTGAAACAATAATGTTGCCAGCTATGTGTTTTTTTTTTTTTAAAAGTCATATTGCCAGCTATATGTTGAATAGTATTATATATTTAATATATGTATAGGTAGGTATATATATATATATATATATATATATATATATATATATATATACCTTAATTTGGCATTAAATGACCCACAATGGTTGATATGCCATAAAACCCAACCAACGAACCAACCAAATCTACCATATTATATGATGGTGACAACTTTTCTTTCTGGTGTACATACACGGCAGACTCTTTTTAAGAGCTGCTTATTTCAATTTTTTATATTTGAAAGCTCTGCCATGGGTGTCTCTGTGGCATTGAGCATATTTTTAATGCATCAACAAGATATCTTTGTTTGTTTTAATTGGGAAGGGGGTGTATAATTGTGTGTTTACAGGTTTATTTTGATTTTGGCCAGATGAGTGTTTTCCAGGCGAGATTGGGTTGGTGTATGCATGGTGTGCAAACTTTGTCTTCCCTGGCGGAAATAAAAGCTCTGATTTTCACATTACAGCTGCTGACTGCCTGACAATTGCTTGAAGGCATGAGACTTGTAGTAGTGGTCAAACTGTGTACACCTGAAAGGCAATTCTTTATTTATACATGCATACATACATACACATCTATATATTACTTAAGATACATACATTCATATATATATATATATATATATATATATATATATATATATATATATATATATATATATATATGTTACTTAAAGCCTAAAACTGAAAAGAATAAATAAAAATAAATAAAATAAAAATAAGCAAAAACAAGTAAAATAAATTAATCCAAATAAATAAATAAATAAATAAATAAAATAAATAAACAAATTAACTGATGTAATGCAATAACCTGTCACTCCCATGAGTAACTACACCATAGGTAGTAACTACCTATAAGTATCTGTAAGGCAACGGGCTACAGAGTCTGTTGAGTATTACTCAGACTTATGCAAGAACTACCAACCTTCCAATAGTAGCACTCACTATTGAATTGACTTGCAACGATCATGCAGTTAACCGTTTCCTTATTTCTTATTGTGCTGGTTTCTACAATAAACCTTTACTTATTTTATCCAACGTGTTTATCAATTATATATTCCTATTAGCATAGAATATAAGATCTTCTTATCAAATAATTTTCAGTTATCAGGAAATAATACAACTCTTACTGACACAGTCATATACATAACCATTAGCAAGCTTACCCAGTGCAGCCGGGGTTTTATTGGGACTGATTTTTAATTTTGCTGTATAAGTTATAATGATGTAATGGAATAACCTGTCACCCCCATGAGTAACTACACAATAGGTAGTAGTAAGTCAACAGACTTCAGAGTCTCGCTGCGATCTGTTCCAGCTAGACGGTCGAATTCTCTGCTTTCGGGCAGAGAGGAACCCAGACGAGGCTCCACTGAAGGGAAGAGTCTCGTTCAGGGAGGTAGACTGATCCTGAACCCATTTATGCAGGTTCAAAAAGGGAATATTTTTGGCTGAGCCTACGGGCTCGGAGAACCCACGTTAAACTGGCCTTGTGCCACATGCAACCCTCGTGGGGGAATAGTTAAATATACTAGCTGGGATCTGTTGAGTATTACTCAGACTTATGCAAGAACTACCAACCTTCCAATAGTAGCACTCACTATTGAATTGACTTGCAACGATCATGCACATAACCGTTACCTTATTTGGTATTGTACTGGTTTCTACAATAAACCATTATTTATTAATCCACCGTATGTGCCAAGTATATATTCCTATTAGCATAGAATATAACATCAAACCACTCCTGCCAAAATAACTGTTAGAATATACAACGCACAATACAACAGACTACCCACAATGCACCACTAACCTGTATATATAAATACTCAAGAAAAAACACAATACATGTGGCATGATCATTGCATTTCACATGAAACAGTCTGTCACCTCTGAGTGTTGACTTCAATGTTCACTTTATATATATATATATATATATATATATATATATATATAATGATGAAATATAGTTTTAAGATGTGCTATATTTATGGGATAAAGTGCTCAATATCAGAGATAAAGCGTATGTAAATATATATATAAACTGACAATTACATCCACCATGAAACAGCCTGTCACCGCTGAGTGTTGACTTCAATGTTCACTTATATATATATATATATATATATATATACACACACACAGAGTGTGGAAGCAAAAATTATAGTAAAATTTAAATTTTCCATGAAATAAAACCAAATGCAGAGGAAAGAGAATACTGTCACTAATTAATATACAACTATTTTTCAGGAATATTTTGGAATATCTGATGGTAAAAAGATACTCCCATTCTTCTATAAAAGTTGAGTGTCGATGCCTGTTATAAGGTCCTGGGGTAACATGTTTTGATATGACTCAAAGCCATCTACCCAGATGCCAAATGTGTCTGGATCCAAGACTGCTTTCAACCACACAATCAAGAAGGTACAGAATTGCTGCAAAGTTAAGTTTGCAGATTTCTGGCCCTCTTTTTAGCTCAGACCTCTATCTGCAAGACTAACATTGAATAAATCTTTTTGATATTATCTCTGAGTTTTATTAATATCATTTTGTACTGAAAGGTCTATTTATATTAATAAGTGAATTTTGAAGGTTAAAGTAATTCACCCACCCTGTATACTAAGCACATAACTAAAAAACATATATATATATATATATATATATATATATATATATATATATATATATATACATATACATATACATATATATATATATATATACATATATATATATATATATATACATATACATATATTATTTCAAATATCATTGTTAGTGGAAACTCTCATTTAAAATAGACACCCCATTTTTATTTTAAACTGAGTTCATTATATCTATTAGCCTGTGTAATCATTAAATCTCAAAGAAAAAGTGGTCTCCAGCAGGAATAAAACATATGTGTCTCTTTGTAGGAGAAACCAACATCTGATCCAATGTGCTTTACTGCTTGGATATTGAGCACATAACAGTGAATTAAAGCTCTATTTACCATTTTAAGGAATGCACACTTCCTCACCAAAATTTTTTTCTTGAAAGCCCATATCTGTTCAGTTTTGTATCTGAAACATAAACAAAGCAATTTCTAAAGAATTTATTTATTTTTAATTTGACATTTTTATTACTTCAAATATTATTATTGAAGCATCAATAATATGGTACTCACCCTTGTAAGGAAGATCCCAACTAGCATCCAGTTGGCAGACAAAAAGAAAGCTGGCTGTAACTTAATACAGAACCTAGCATTTACAGTGTAATGATGGATATTTATTGATCACAGTATCTACTCCAAGGTCAGTAACCAATCAGAATCTAGAGAATAGGCTTGCCCAAGTAGCAGAATAAAACATCCCAGCCTGTTATATAAACCACTCACCAAAGACAAAATGTCACAGCAGACTCAACTTCCAATACGGTCATGTACTGTTTGTTTGTCCAAATAAATCCTACAATGTATACTCTTATTTGAAATAGATGCCCTTTTACTTTAACCATTATGTTATTAGGATGCATATTTGAGAAATATTATTTACACTATTTACATTGTTCGGACTGTTGTTCTCATCTTTGTCGCCATATTCACAACATTTTCACTGTTGTACGCTCCGGTCTTCTTCAGATGATTGGATTTTAAAATTGAATCCTTTATTTCATCCACCAAGGTAGATTGTTCTAGTTCCATGCCTCTTCCAGATGTAAGTTATCTCCTTTTAACTCAACTCTCCAAGTTTTTGTTCACCTCTGCTGTGGCCAGGTATTGAACTCACAACTCCTTGTGTCAAGTCACTGGATTCATCCAATGCTTTTATTCACTGGGCCATGTGTCCAAAGCGTACAATGGCTGAGACATCAGGAATATGGCAATAAAGATGAGGACAACAGTCCAAACAATGTAAATATTGTAAATAGTTACAATACTTCATCTCAGAAATATAGACAGTGAATATGGCAATAAAGATGAGGACAACAGTCCAAACAATGTAAATATTGTAAATAGTTACAATACTTCATCTCAGAAATATAGACAGTGAATATGGCAATAAAGATGAGGACAACAGTCTGAACAATGTAAATAGTGTAAATAGTTACAATACCTCATCTCAGAAATATAGACTGTGAATATGGCAATAAAGATGAGGACAACAGTCCAAACAATGTAAATAGTGTAAATAGTTACAATACCTCATCTCAGAAATATAGACTGTGAATATGGCAATAAAGATGAGGACAACAGTCCAAACAATGTAAATATTGTAAATAGTTACAATACTTCATCTCAGAAATATAGACAGTGAATATGGCAATAAAGATGAGGACAACAGTCTGAACAATGTAAATAGTGTAAATAGTTACAATACCTCATCTCAGAAATATAGACTGTGAATATGGCAATAAAGATGAGGACAACAGTCCAAACAATGTAAATAGTGTAAATAGTTACAATACCTCATCTCAGAAATATAGACTGTGAATATGGCAATAAAGATGAGGACAACAGTCCAAACAATGTAAATATTGTAAATAGTTACAATACTTCATCTCAGAAATATAGACAGTGAATATGGCAATAAAGATGAGGACAACAGTCTGAACAATGTAAATAGTGTAAATATTACAATACCTCATCTCAGAAATATAGACTGTGAATATGGCAATAAAGATGAGGACAACAGTCCAAACAATGTAAATAGTGTAAATAGTTACAATACCTCATCTCAGAAATATGGAACATATATTGAGAAACATTAACTGTGGATTCTCTTACAAATGAAGGCACATGTTTTAGTCCTGCTGGAGAGCACATTTTCTTTATTAAGTTTTCTCAAATACACAGGCCAATAAACGTAATACACATTGTTTAAAGTAAAGATGGAACAGACTGACAGTAAATCTTCCATAAATGTAAGCAATTGTAGCTCTCTAAAGTTTTCTGTTTTTTTTTTTTTAATTTATGGAATGTCAAATTTCTATAAATTGTTATAAGAAGAAATGATGGAAAATGTGTCACAGAACTCCAACTCCTAAAAGAACTCTTAGACAATGGAAAGCAAGGAGAAAGGAATATTAACTTTAAGAAGACAGAATACATAGTCATCAGCAAAAGAGACAGCACAAGATGAGAATTACATATTGGGGATGTCAAAATCAATAAACTGAACTATCTAGGTAGTGTAGTAACAGGCAACAGAAAATGTTATCTATTTACATTATTCGGGCTGTTGTCCTCATCTTTGTTGCCACATTTATCACAGCGTTTCAGTCATTGTATGGTCCAGCCTTCTTCAGGTGGTTGGAATGTTTGAACTGAACCCTTTATTTTGCTCACTGGTGTAGATTGTTCTAGTTCCACATGCCATATCTAATGGATGTCATTTATCAGTTATCTCCTGTTAATTCACCTCTCCAAGTTCTACATTGCCTTAACCAGGTATTGAACTCACAACTCTTTTGGGTTCTGTCACTGGATGTAACCATTACCTTTATCCACTCTGCTATGGAGAACTTGGAGAGGCGAATCAACAGGAGATAACTGATAACTGACATCCATTAGACATGGATAGTTCGAATAATGTAAATAGTGTACATAATATATCATCTCAGAAATATAGACAGATAGAAAATGTGATGTATAATCCTGAAGGTGTATAGGAATAGCAAAAGATGCCTTTCAGAAATTAAGTAAAGTATTAAGGCATAGGAAAATTTTCTTAGAAACAAATAGTGCAGAATTGCTATCTAATATGGCAGTGAGTGTTGGACAGTCACTTTAAAGGAGAGATGTGACATGACAGAAATGTGGTTCTACTGACAAATGCTGAGAATAACATGGACAGAACATGTGAGTAATGAGGAAGTTTTAAGGGAAATCTGAACTATAAGGAAACTCATACTTGCGATCAGAAAGTGACAGATGAAATTTCTGGGACATATAGATACATAGATATGTACAGAGTGAGAGAGAGAGGGAGATATATAAACAGACTAAAATAGATAGATAGATAGATAATGACCAGACTGAGATAGATAGATAGATAGATAGATAGATAGATAATGACCAGACCGAGATAGATAGATAGACAGACAGATAGATAATGACCAGACCTAGATAGATAGATAGATAATGACCAGACCTAGATAGATAGATAGATAATGACCAGACCGAGATAGATAGATAGATAGATAGACAGACAGATAGATAATGACCAGACCTAGATAGATAGATAGATAATGACCAGACCGAGATAGATAGATAGATAATGACCAGACCGAGATAGATAGATAGATAGATAGATAGATAATGACCAGACCGAGATAGATAGATAGATAGATAGATAGATAGATAATGACCAGAATGAGATAGATAGATAGATAGGTAGATAGATAATGACCAGACTGAGAGA
>OZ010596.1:10937403-11142403 GCA_963932145.1 Acanthosepion lycidas
ACAGAACCATATGCGTAGATGCAATGTAATGTGTTGTGATTACTTTGAAATGTAATTTTGTTGAATGTGGGTTGCTTTGTATTAATGTAGATAACCTCCGATATCTGAAAGTTCTTTTTACTGTGTGTATGTGTGAGTATTGTTGTGTTATCAACTAATATCTGTCTAATATGTACATGGCTACGTTTTTCTAAGAAATGCTGTTTAATAGAACTAAGATCAGAAAGGTGACATGTGCGTCTATGGGAGAGTGTGGTTGTAGTAAAACCAATATATGTAATGGATTTATTATTAGTATCAGAAATACAATCTCTGGACGAGCATGTAAATTGATACACTATATTGTTGTTTTGTAGAGGATTTAGTTGTGTCGTTGTAGGGTTATTACAGACTATGAGGTCAATTGTTTTAATTTTTCATAATATATGATGAGTTTAACTTGTTTATTATCATTAATGGGTTTAACATTTCTACCTATTATGTTTTTGTGTGTTGTTTCATCATGTTTGTAATTGTTACACATTTGGTTAAAATAGTGTTATGTTTATTTTGACGTACACTATTATTATTAATATTATCAATTTTGTTAGAGGTATTATAAAGTTTATTGAGATACATTTTAATTTGTTGATCAATGACGGAATTAGGAAATCTATTATTAACAAGTGTTTGTTTAATGTTATGTAATTCATTATAGAATATGGTTTTGGAAGAAGTTATCATTTGTGTGTATTGGATTAAGTTTTTTATAATGGCTAATTTATATCATTGGCGGGGGGGGGGGGTGATTCACTATTATAATTAAGAAGACACAAGTTAATGATTGTGGGTTTTCTATATAGAGAAGTAGTAAATTTATGTGCGCTGGAATCAATAAATACATCAAGGACATGGAATTTTATTATAAATATTATGTTCTAATGTAAATTTGAGGATGGAGGGAATTTCAAATTTATTTTTAAGTTGTGTAATTTGATCAATATTTTTAGCTAAAATGAAAATGTCATCTATGTAGCTTACATATATAGGGGGTTTATTAGTGTCATTAAGTATTTTATTTTCTAAATGTGCCATATAATTACAAAAAAAGGGAACCTAAAGGAGATCCCATTGCAATACCATCTATTTGAGTATAAATATTATCTAGGTGGTCATGAAAAGGTACTTGAGTGGTACATGCTAGTAATAGGATTTTTTAAATTATGGGTTTAATATTGATGGGTGGGAGAGAAGTGTGATTGTATACATCACGGATAATGATGTCAATCATTTCATGGATGGAGATATTAGTAAAAAAAATTTTGTATGACCAAAGATGCTATTATTTAGTTGTTTGGTTTTTACAGCATGAAGAATTTGTATAAATTCATTTGTGAAGTTAATACAAAATTTACTTAATTAATTTGTTAAGGGTTTTTGAAAGGTAATATACTGGTGTAGCTATTTATAAAATAATAAATTGAAGGAGATGTTCTTTTTTATGGAATTTTACATTTCCATAAAAGTAGCCAGGTTGATAGTCACCTATAATCTATACATACATACATACATACATACATATATATATATATATATATATATATATATATATATATATGTTTGTTTCTGCATGTATTAAATGCTCACATATTAAGTACTAAAGGTTCCCATACCACCTCAACAACACTAGCACCATAAAAAATCATCTTGTAACAATACACAGCACCATCCAGTAACCCATTCAAATCATCTGACATAAGAAAAATCTTAATTAACAACACCAAAATCCTCTATAAAAACAACTGCAAATTCTGGAAGTAATCCTCATCAAAACCAAAAACCCGACATAAATAAAATAGCATTTACTACTGGTGAAAACAATAACTAATCCTCCAATAAAAAAAAACATCAATCCCCTCCTTACCAATAATGAACTAACCCAATAATATCATCTAATATTATATATAAAACTAAGACAACCAATAACATATCTCCAAACAAAAACAAATGCCATGATGATGGTTGAGGAAAACCAAAAGTTCTTGGCAGAAAACTATCAACTGGGATCCTACTTTAAAAACCTGGACCCAAACATTAAGAAAATTGCAAGGAAGTAAGAAAAAATTGAGAAAAAGATTATCATGTGGAAGAGTTCTGTAGTCTTTAATAACACATACCTTAATAATGACATACTGCCAAAATACACACACACACACACACACACATATATATATATATATATATATATATATATATATATATATATAGTCATCCACAGACAGACTGTTTCGCTGTATCACAGCTCATCAGTGTGGCTAGACGTCAGGTTACTTCTAGCTAGGATCAAAATCCGACTGAATTGGCATCAGTCAGGGATTCTACCACTAAGTCGTTGATGCATGGCTGGGATGAAGGTAAATTTAAGTGTATTTATTTTTGGATGAAAACATAGTTGAGAGAACTCAATTTGATTTACTGAAGAGTCTTACATTTAATATCTGCCTCATCACACTGAAATTACAAAATATATATATATATATATATATATATATATATATATATATATTCAAATGTACATATATTTCAATAATGTAAATCCCCATGAAATTTTTTTTAATTCAAGTAATTTAATTCAATTTATTGAAAATTATTTAAAAATTAAATCACCAGAGAAAAAGAAGTAAATGTCTAAATTACTTGAATTAAAAAATTTTCATGGGGATTTACATTATCGAAATAATTAATGTATTATCTAAAAAAATAAAAAAAATATTAGCAGTAAATTGCGGGTACCCACTGAAGAGCAGACAAACATTACCATTAATGAAACTCTGCAGTCAAGAAGATAACATCAATCAGCTAAGTAACAAATTTTACTCTCATTAATCCTATATATATATATATATATATATATATATATATTGGACTCCCCTGTCGTATTCAACATATGAGGGTCAAGTAGCTCAGGTCCTAAGAAATAACAGCTCAGGCACCAGCACGCATGATTTGATTATAGTGGTAAAGGCTTTTTGCAGAACCAACCATGCTTTTTGAAGGACCAAATACAGAGATATGGTGCTCTATGTGTCATAAGGTCCCCCAAATGACCCTCTGCAGGCTTTGAATTAAGAGTTGTCCTTCTCCAAGATCAGTTGCCATCCAAGGCTATAGAACCCAGTCTGTCTTGCTATTTACCCATAGCTGGAGGGAGAAGAGGAGAATTCATACCTTTCCCAAGGGTATTAGTACGTAAAATGAATGTAACAGATTCAACAGGTATTCATATTCAGCTCACAGATTCCTCAATACGAGCTGGCTATCCACTACTCCACCATGCCTCATATATATATATATATATATATACAGAGATATATACATATATATATATATATATATATATATATATATATATGTACACACACACATACATTGTGTGTGTATATGTTTATAAGACGGAATATATACCCTCAACAGTCAATATTATATCAGTTTATAAAAGTTTTTTCTTCACATTTTGTAGATTTAAATTGTTTTGATATTCATGAAATTACACTAAGATGCAAAGTATGAGAGGTTATGAGAGAAAAAGAAAACACCATTTACGAGAAAGAACAATAGAAGAACAAGAATTAAGAAGATGTAAGATGACAATTGGCATTGAATTTAAATTTTTGAAGACCAAAATTCAATATAAAGTCAGAAAAGTGAGAGAGTTCTGCAAGTAAGAAGTGTGAGAGAAGAAACTGTTAGCACAGAACTTACATCTAGCCATTTTGACTGTAGAATGATGAAAACTTGCTGCCAATCTCGTACTGCACTTAGATTCATAAAGTCTGGGTACCATAGAGGAAAGGAATATTTTATTTTGTAAAGATAAAAATGTGGCACAAGTCCAAAAGGGGGATGAGAAAGGCTGGTCGTATAATTAAACTTTACTGACCCAAACATACCACATTATTCCTTACTGCATTCACTCTTTCTTATTCTTATTGCATTCAAGTCTCTATACTGTCCTAATTAGTCCCCATATGTACAATTTTTGTTTGTACCATATAGGAAAGTTCATCAGAACAATTACCATGAAAGTATGTATAGAAAAGTCACAGGGAAGTTATATTGGGGTGGGTAAAGTGACTGAAGGGGTGTCAGGACCAATTTTATCAAGAATCCCTAAATGTATAGCAGGAGCACTAGAGTAAATGTGGCAGCAATTCTACCCCAAGGAAAGTTGGTTATCTGTGTTGTGGCAGAAGGTTTTTCTCATCTGAGTCCATCCTTCAAATATACAAATCTACCATTCGTCCTTGCATTGAATACTATCGCCATATATGCTCTAGTGCCCCTGCTGTTCATCTCAAGGTTCTCAACAACATTCAAAGAGGGATATGCAATGTGATAGGGTTTGATCTGGCATCTTCACTACCGTCACTTTCTCACAGACGTAATATGGCATCCCTCTGTCTTTTCTACAAATATTTTCATGGCAACTGCTCTGATGAGCTACTTTCACTGGTACCCCAGTTGCATGAATTTAAGCGTGCTACTAGGCTGGCATCTTGGCCCCACCCTTTCACTGTCAAAACAGTTAAATGTAAGCATCTCTTCTACTCCAACAGCTTCTTGCACTTCCTGACAGTGGAACTCCCTTCCTCTTACTTGCTTCCCTGATAGCTATAATCTTCAGCTATTCAAAGATAATGTCAATCGACATCTTCTGGTGCCTTGATCTTGATCCCTGTCCTTCTCTTTATCCTTTCTTCAGACACCCCTCGTAACTCTAACTCACATTTTCTGTAACCTCTTGCATGCTAGTGGCACTCCCAGATTCTGGTAAAAATATTGTCTAGCACAACACAGTGAACCAACTTTCCTAGCAACAGACTAAGCAATTGATTCAATATAATATTTCCACTTCAATAATTATAAAATTATTAGATTTCTGTTTTTACTAAAGGTCACTGTGAACAGAAACAATCTAAGCCCGAATTTGAACTCTGTCTGCTGAATTCTCTTTTCCCTGCTGCACCCCCCCCCACAGAAGAATACAGCCACTATTTGACCAGACACACACGCACAATATTCCTCCGTATCTTGGTTTCTCTGCTAATGTTAATGGACAGTTACTGATGACCTGTCACACTTGATTTTATCCAAACCTTACAATTCGTCTCTAACTGCAGTGACATTTAATGCAAGCATAGCCATCATGATCACCCCTCATGTGACATGCTCTTCCATTTGTTTCAGGAAGAAAGATCCACAGTCATAGTGCATCTGTGCACGTGATACCCTTCCCATTTGTTTTGTTTGTGTGTCCACTCACCCAGTAGTTGAAAGGCAGCCCAATAAAGAATTATATGCTATATCTGGAAAAAAATATTCACTGTGTCACATAGACTCTCCATTTTTTATCATTTTATATATATTACTATTTTATGTATAAATATTTGCATTTTATATACATATATATATATATATATATATATTTGCATTTTTATATATATATATATATATATATGTATTTGCATTTTTATATATATATATATATATATATATATGTGTATTTGCATTTTTATATATATATATATATATATATATTTGCATTTTTATATATATATATATATATGTATTTGCATTTTTATATATATATATATATATATATGTATTTGCATTTATATATATATATATGTATTTGCATTTATATATATATATATGTATTTGCATTTATATATATATATATGTATTTGCATTTATATATATATATATGTATTTGCATTTATATATATATATATGTATTTGCATTTATATATATATATATATATATTTGCATTTTTATATATATATATATATATATATATATATTTTTATTTGCGTTTATTTATATATATATATATATATTTGCGTTTATTTATATATATATATATATATATATATATTTGCGTTTATTTATATATATATATATATATATATATATTTGCGTTTATTTATATATATATATATATATATATATTTGCGTTTATTTATATATATATATATATATATATATATTTGCGTTTATTTATATATATATATATATATATAAATATATATTTGCGTTTATTTATATATATATATTTGCGTTTATTTATATATATATATATATATATATATATTTGCGTTTATTTATATATATATATATATATATTTGCATTTATTTATATATATATATATATATATATATATTTGCGTTTATTTATATATATATATATATATATTTGCATTTATTTATATATATATATATATATATATTTGCATTTATTTATATATATATATATATATTTGCATTTATTTATATATATATATATATATATATGTATTTGCGTTTATTTATATATATATAAATATATATATATATATGTATTTGCATTTATATATATATATATATATATATATATATATATATATATATATATATATATATGTATTTGCATTTATATATATATATATGTATTTGCATTTATATATATATATATGTATTTGCATTTATATATATATATATGTATTTGCATTTATATATATATATATATATATATATGTATTTGCATTTATATATATATATATATATATATATATATATATATATATATATATATATGTATTTGCATTTATATATATATATATATGTATTTGCATTTATATATATATATATGTATTTGCATTTATATATATATATATATATATATATGTATTTGCATTTATATATATATATATGTATTTGCATTTATATATATATATATGTATTTGCATTTATATATATATATATATATGTATTTGCATTTATATATATATATATATATGTATTTGCATTTATATATATATATATATATGTATTTGCATTTATATATATATATGTATTTGCTTTTATATATATATATATATATATATATATATATATATGTATTTGCATTTATATATATATATATGTATTTGCATTTATATATATATATATGTATTTGCTTTTATATATATATATATATGTATTTGCATTTATATATATATATATATATATATTTGCATTTATATATATATATATATATATGTATTTGCATTTATATATATATATATATGTATTTGCATTTATATATATATATATATATATTTGCATTTATATATATATATATATATATATATGTATTTGCATTTATATATATATATATATATATATATATATATATATATATATATGTATTTGCATTTATATATATATATATATATATATATATATATATATATATGTATTTGCATTTATATATATATATATATATATATATATATTTGCATTTATATATATATATATATATATATATATTTGCATTTATATATATATATATATGTATTTGCATTTATATATATATATATATATATATATATATATATATATATATATATGTATTTGCATTTATATATATATATATATATATATATATATATATATATATATGTATTTGCATTTATATATATATATATATATATTTATATATATATATAGAGAGAGAGAGAGATATTCATTTGTATTTTATATATATACTTCACTCTCCCGTCGAATTCAGCGTATGAGGCTCAAGCAGATCAGTTCCTAGGAAACCGACAACAGCACATGAGATTTGATTATAGTGGTGAAGATTTCGTGCAGGGCCAGCCACACTTTTTGAAGGGCCAAATACAGAGACCTGGTGCACTACGTGCCACAAGGTCCCCAAACGACCCTCCGCAGGTTTTGAATGCAGAGTTGTCCTTCTCCTAGATCAGTTGCCATCCAAGGCTATAGAACCCAATCTGTGATTCTATTTACCCATAGCTGGAGGGGGAAGAAGCGGACACACCTTTCCCAAGGGTATTAGCACATAAGTGAATGCAATGGATTCAACTGGAATTCGAACTCAGCTCTCTGATTCCTCAATCCAAGCCGCTATCTATTACTCCACCATGCCTCCTAATATATATATATATATATATATATATATATATATATATATAAAAGCCAAGGACTAAACAACAGAGTTTCCCTTCACAAAAGCAACATCAAACAGATAATTATTCTTACCTACAAATACAAGAAAAAACTTTGTAATCAAATTCAAACCAGCACTAAACAGATTGTAAGCTCACAAACATAAACACATAATGGCCTAAATACACTGGTTGGACCACACACATACATATATGTACACACACACACACAAGTATCTATGGAGAATTTATATATATATATATATATATATATATATATATATATATATATATATATAGGCAAAAACAGACTACTCACGAGCACACACACAAACTCTACACAACATAGGAAGTGTACTTATATGTTTATATATATATATGACTGATTCCTTATAATAAGACAGTATGTATGTATGGAGCAAAATATATACTAGCAAAAAATACCAACACACAATACACAAAAATGGAAATAGATCTATGATACAGGGGTCATAAAAAGACATCCAATCCTAATGGTTTTATTACCCCTTAAACAGTAAATCACTTTTGTCACCAGTCCCAAAAGGATAAAGACAGAAGAAACACAAAAAAGACAATGGTTAGACTTCGAAAAACATAAAGAAAAGTGATTTGTTTTAATATGTGGAAATATCAAATCTTTACCTGAAGAATGTTACAAGACCAGAAACACATGTCACAATAATATAGAAAATAAAATATGATATACACACACACACACACACACACACATATATATATATATATATATATATATATATATATATATATATATATATATATATATATATATAAATCCACATTATAACCAAAGATTTTTACATTTTCTCTATTCTTTTTAATATATACTCTTTCCTCTCGTTGGAACAACTATAGCATGTTCCCTATATATATATATATATATATATGTATTTGCATTGTGTGTGTGTGTGTGTGTGTATATATATATATATACATTGTGTGTATATATATATATATATATATATATATATATGTATTTGCATTGTGTGTATATATATATATATGTATTTACACTGTGTGTGTATATATATATATAATTATTTATTTAAAAATTATAACATAAATAAAGGTGATTTTATAAAATATTTATGTTATAATTTTTAAATAAATAATTATATTCGCTCTACTCTGTATTAAGCACTCTTTTAAGAATAGTATTAGGTTGGTGCAAAAATAATATCGTTTTTTGACGTTAAAAAATACGTCAAAAACGATATTATTTTTGCACCAACCTAATAATTGTTGGTTATTGGAATTTATTCCGTATACACCAATCATATACCTGTGTGTGTGTGTATATATATATATATATATATATATATATACAATGCATATATATATATATATATATATATATATATATATATATATATATACAATGCATATATATATATATATATATATATATATAAATTGATATTATATTATATATTATTGTATGTATATATATATATATATATATATATATATTATATAATTTTTTTTCTGTTTCTATGCATATTTAGTTATCTATCTGTGTATAGATTATTATATACATACACATGTATGTATATATATATATATATATATATATATATATATACACACACACATACATACATACATGTATCTATGTGTATTGGGAAAATTTTATGACAGGATGGAAAAAGTCTAATTGTGACACATTTCATCCTTCAGGACTTCCTTGGGCTAATTGTGTTATGTCATTAGGATGACACATGCACACAACATAGGGGTGCTGGGAATTTCACACACACACACACATATATATATATATAAGAACTAACTAAACACACTAAAAATCTCTAGCAACAAATCACAACATGTAGGTATAAATAACACATAATCAGGGAACAAATAAATAAAGGAATTTCCCCACCTAGAGAATACACCATCAAGCATAAAATTAAAAATAAATCCAAACGCATCCCTCTAGTAACCCCTCTCAATACTACTCTACCACACTATCTCAGATTATTATAAGTTGCTGGGAAATATTGTATCTCAAACCAGATGTAAAACTTTCTTTGAGGAACCCAACCTTTTGGCATATCATAGACCAAAGTACCTTAAGGAAATAATAGGTGGTAACCAAGTTTTTAACAATAAAGTAACACATAAAAGACCAAGAATAAAAACAACAGGATTTTTCCAGCCATGTAACAACAAGAGACGATGTTGTAACCAGATTAAAAACAGCAATTCATTCACTGGTTCAGTCAATAACACTACTTTCAAAATCTACCATCTAACTGTAGACATCAAAACTTAATTTACTTATTAGAATGCACACTATACTCAAAACAATGTATAAGAAAGTCTGAATTGCTCTTTCATTACAGAATTAATAATTACCGGAATCAGATTAAGTAATCTCCCCACTTTAGAACAACAAATTTGCCTAGAAAAACATGATTTTAAAAGCCATGAAAATTCACTCTTATTGAAAGAATAGAAATAGACACAAAAGATAAACTTAGGAAAATACTAGAACATGAAGAAAACTGGATTTTGTGCCTCAAAATATTTTGTTTGGTCAGATTTAACAGTAAACTAAACAGTACAGATAGAATTAATATACAACCCCATATTTCTCTCTCACACATTATAATCTCTGCATAGTTGAATATACTTTTCTGTTACTACATAGAAGATGAAATCACTCATGAAGGGCCCAAGCTGACTCCCCTAACCCCTCTCACCCACTTCCACACTAGACAGGCATACTTGCAGTGGTGACGAGGTCCCCGACATTCACACATCACACACACTCCAAAAGATCTAAAAGATAACAAAGGCATAACACGCACACCACATTCCCTTCCCAGTGACTGATAAAGATGTCAGAACAACTAAGAAGGTAAATCTGAAGCTCGTGAATCTCCCAGCTTCTTAAAAGAACTTGAAAAAGAGCTTTTGACCAATACAAGGACTGACCAAAAGTTAATGATAAAAAAATAAAACTACAGGCAAAGTTTACATTCTTCAGACACAAACATTCACCACTTGAGAATTTTTTATCCTGATAATGCCCATGCTGGTCGAAACTAATTGGGTAATGTAATTTAAAAAAATAAAACAAAAATATTAATATACAACCCAATGTGTTTGAAATTTTAATTTTTAACACTTTTATTGTTCAACACATATATATATATATATGTCCAACACTGGACTTATCACTAACAAATGTGCCTGCAATCAATATGAACAGAGTCTCTCTTGATGTTAATTTTTCAAAGCAAGCCATGATATACATATATATATTTGCACTATATATATATATATATATATATATATATATATATATATATATATATAATGCGAACATATATAAACTAACCAAATTGCCTGCACCTTGCAGCATGTCACACATTTTTTTTGTAAGAAAATGATGATTGATTTTACATCGTTATAATTTGTGCAGAAAAATGATATATTTCAATATTAATCAATGATCTTACCGATGTGATATTCATGATTTGGCTTTTCTCCTTCTATATTTTGGGTAGAAGTCATTCCCTTTTTCAAGTTTGAATTTAATTTAAATCAAAGGGAAAAATATTTCAAGTGGGGGATTTTGTGCCGCCCAGGGCTCCCCTTTGACAAAATGAAATATACTTTTCAAAGTAACCTGGGTAATGTAGTTTCAGAATATATATGCCTATGGTTGTCTTTCTCCAAATACCTAGTGGGAGTTCAATAACAAACAAACAGACAGACAGAGGCTACAACTATATATATATATATATATATATATATATATATATATATATATATATATATATATATAATATTATTAAAATATTTTTATTACAATAGATTACAATAAAAACATTTTACACTGCTACACATAAATTTTCATGATTCAGAACTTTAATCATTCTTTTTGATATATATATATATATAAAATGCAAATATACATATATATATATATATATATATAAATAAAATGCAAATATACATATATATATATATATATATATATATATATATATATAAAATGCAAATATACATATATATATATATATATATATAAAATGCAAATATACATATATATATATATATATATATATATATATAAAATGCAAATATACATATATATATATATATATATATATATATATATATATATAAATAAAATGCAAATATATATATATATATATATATATATATATGTCTATATACATATATGATAAAATGAAATAAACATAGTAGGAAAAGAATCTCAGTGCAAATATATATATATATATATTATTTTATTATGAGATATAACAAAAACATGTTGAAATTACTTCACAATAGCTTTCATATTTCAGCACTGTGCTGTACTTCTTCAGTAAGTGACTGGTGATTAAATAATTTTGAAGAAAATTTCATGTTTTTCAGAAAAGAGGTAACACTTTGCTTCATAAGTTTATACAGACAAAATGTAATCATTTATAATTGTATATATTGAATGCTGGAGTCATCAGAAGAGTAATGTATCAAACAGGAGTTTTTTCTTATATTTTAACATTATTTTGATTTGGAACCACAATTTAATCATTTCTAATCATATATTTCACTTTGGGATCATCAGACTAGTGTATCAGTCATATAAGGTTCTGTCTATATCTCTGAGATGAGGTATTATGATTATTTACATCATTTAGACTGTTATACTCACCTTCATTGACATATTCACAATGTTTTGGCCATTGTACATTTCAACCTTCTGCAGGTGATTTGAATTTGGAACTAGATGCTTTATTTCATCCACTGGAGTAGACTGTTCTAGTTCCACATGCCATGCCCCTTCTGGGTGTCTCAGTTATTTCGCTTTTAACTCGACTCAAATAAGCTTTTTGGGGTTCACCGCTACTCTGGACTGTTATTAAACCTACAACTCTTTGGGTCTAGTCATTGGATTTAACCAACATCTTTATTAACTTGGCTATGTGTCCTTGATGTTCGAAACTCCAACCACCTGAAGTAGGCCGAGGCATACAACAGCCAAAATGTTGTGATTATAGCAATGAAGATGAGGATAACAGTTCAAATAATGTAAATGATGTTTAGAGTGTTGGCCTTATTCTGGTAACGAGATTAAAAACACAAGGTTATTTCTGGGGGATGAGTTTGAAAGAAGAGTGTTGCACATATGGTGGTAAATACTGTATTTTCTGCCAAGTATGATACTGTTGTAACCTAGGGAAGGTTACTGAATAGAATAATTACACGAAGGTTGGTAATGAACGATAATGCATAAGTCAAGAACAACACATATAAGATTCACTAGCGACACGTAGAAGAAGTAGGCAGCTGCAAGAAGTGAGTCAAGATTCCACAATGAATCTCCAAATGTAGGATAGCTACCAACCACCCAAAATGGTCAAATGTGGCACAAGGCTGAATTTAATGTGGGGTATCTGAGCGTGTAGGCTCAGCCAAAAATTCCCCGTAGACCCTGTATAAGTCAGGTAGCTGTTTCCTGATACAAGACTCTGCCCTTCAATGTAAACTCATCTGGGGATCCAGAGGCAGCGAGTTTAATCAGCACAGCTGGAGATGAATCTCCAACTGCAGACCAACATACAGCATTTACTACTGTATTTATATGAATGGGGATATACCCATTATCGACTGTAGGTATGCTACAACAGATACAAAAGATAAAAAAACTATGATTGTTTTATGTTTAACAGCAATTTAAATATAGTGATGAAAAATCTGCTCATTTTTATATTAGGGAATATTTAAAAATGATTAATACATCCTGAAGATGCAATTTTTTAGACTTAGCATTAAACTGGGACTTGAAAAAATCTATTTCTGTCAGCAATGTTTGCCTTAATTGTTGATCACTGACAAACGCAATTTTCTTACTTCCATTAAACATATAATAGCACTATTCTGTCAGTAACACGTGCCTTATTTGTTTTTCTTCCCTCTTGCTAGCTATGGGTAAAACAGCAAGAAATAAGAAAATGGCAGGTGTGGTTTGGTTTATTTTCTTTTACGGCATATCAACCTCAACGACGACAAGATTTTTATTGCTGCTAATATTTTTTTCAAAAATGTATTGCTAGTAATATTTTTTTCTTCATAAATGTATTGCTAGTAATAATTTTATCTTCAAAAATTCATTACTGGTAATATTTTTACAAAAATGTATTTCTGGTATTAAAATCTATTTTTACACTTTCATAGTGTTTTGATCCCAGTTTGGGGGTTAACTATTTGCCCATAGCTGGGACCCTAACGGGTGCTACCACCCCAGGTCAGGGTGGACTTGGGAACACCAGCAATTAAGAGGTGTTTCCACGCTCCTCAAAACCCCCTGATCAGAGGCCTTGCTGTTGGATGTAGTTTATCGTCTTACCCAGGATGCGGATGGAGTTTATCGTCTTACCCAGGATGGGAAAATTGCAGGTCAGTAATTGGTGCCTTGCAACCTAGTATGAGCTGTTGCATGTTACTCAGAGAGCAAATGATGTTCACTGTCCAAGAGTTAATATAAATAAACTCGAAATGAAAGTTGCCATGTGTTTGAAATATTTCAACCCACCATGGAAGAAATTATGAAAGAAAATCTAGCAAGCAAAGTATTAACCAAACTAGAAAGAGAGAAATAGATAGAAATGTTGATAGAGGGTGGAATAGAGGAAGATAGAAAGAGAAACAATGAAAGTTTGGCAAAAATGATGACCGGTCAGAATAAAAAGTAAAATGGCGACTGAATGGCCAGTGAATGTGAAATTGAACTGAAGAGAAACAAATGCAAAAGAAAAATTGCCACTGACCTCTTGCTCACCTCTCCAGGGATAGACATTGCAAAGTTGGCTTCTTTTTAGGTATTCTTTGGGTTGTAGACAAATGAAATTGATTTGAATGGTACAATGTTTCAATTACATATAAGCCAGGCGACATCATTGACAAAAGACATTGTGCATTTACAATATACAAGAAAGTCCTATTTGCACTATTTACATTATTCAGACTGTTGTTCTCATCTTTATTGCCATATTCACAACGTTTCGGTTGTTGTATGTACCAACCTTCTTCAGGTGATATCTCCTGCAATTTCAAACCAAACCCTTTATTTAGTCCATAGGCATAGATTTTTCTAATACAGTGTAGCCCGGATATAAGAGAGTTGTCGGGACGGGAGAAGAAGTCTCTTATATCCGGGTTTGGTCTAATTTATATACCTTAACACAGGCCCTAATTTGGGACCAGATAAAATATCTCTTATATCCGGGTTTCTCTTATATCAGGGTTTGGTCTAATTTATATACATTAACACAGGCTCTAATTTAGGACCAGAGAAAATATCTCTTATATCAGGGTTTCTCTTATATCAGGGTCTCTTATATCCGGGTTACACTGTACCACATGTCATGCCTTTGGATATGTCAATTTCAGTTAATTCCCCTTGATATCTCAACTCTCCAAGTTTTTGTCCCCTCTACTGTAGCTAGGTATTGAACTCACAAATCTTTGAATCAATCAACCAAGCATGCTCTATCTTAATATACATTGTGCGATGGGAAAATTATTGCTATTTTATATTTTTTATTTCATGTATGTGCATTTCCGGTTTTTAATTTTGTCAAATGCACAGTATATTAGTGCCAGTTGGGCACCATCTGTGAGAAAAAGAGCATGATGATATAATTCACTCCATCAGAAATTTGAAAATGGCATGCTGTACTGCTTGGCATTTGCACCAGAATCACCAGTACAAACATTTCAGAGTGTTTGGGTGTCAATTTGTGGACAGTCCAGAGGATTCAGAAAGAGTTGGATAAGTCTAACTACCAAATTTGTTGGTGAAGGCCTCAGACTCAACACAGAGGCCTACATCAAGTGCCTTGAGAGGGTAGCACTGCCCAAGAGGGTGGCTGCTGGAAGACCCTATGTCTGGCAACAGAACTCTGCACCATGTCACACAAGTGGGAGAACATAGACTTGCCTGTCAGACAATTTCTACGACCACCTCACCCCTTACATCTGGCCACCTAACTCCCCAGACTGCAACCCCCTTTATTATTATGTGTGGGGTGCAGGTGAGCGAGAGTCCCACAAAACTCCTTTTAAACCCCAAAGATGAACTAAAGGCAAGGGTTATGGCAGCATTTGCCAACTTAAACAAGTAGACCGTCCAGAAGTTTTGCAGAAGATTCCAAATTCTTTTGGATGCCGTGGCTGAAGATCATGGCGATTTTATTGAATAGATTTGATCTTTAGTATTTTAAGATATATATATATATATATATATATATATATAGTAAAATTCCCAGATCAATTCTGTGGACAAGACAGATTGGTATTGGGAATTTAACTATATTGTCAACATGGAAAAAAAAAAAAATAATAATCCCTTACTATAAAGGTAATTTACATTAACCAGAAAAAAAAGGCTTAGACAGAAGCGTCTATCTTTTTAAGTTTGGATTTTGTAATGTAACTATAACAACAAAGACATTTTGATTTCATTTTTGCCTTGAAAAAGTCAGAAGAGGAAACACATGGGCAAAATCTAAGATTTTTTTTTTTAATTGTCATTTTATACCATATATATATATATATATATATATATATATATATATATATATATATATATATTATAATTATTTTCTTTTTAAAAAATGTGATTCCACTGCGACACAGAAATTTCTATGTTTCAAAACTGAAATTGCGAATTTAATTATAAAAATTAAAATTAAAATCCAGAGTTTTGTCCCATTGTCAAGTGATGCTAAGAACACCTTTCTAAGAAATTTAATTAATTTATAAGTGCAGACTATCTTAATATTTTGAGTTGTTATGATTAAGAAATATTCAATCTTTTTGATTAGGGGTGGTTGGTTTTAATTTCCTTAGACAACTTATGTATCAAATATATGTTACTTACAAAGTCAGGTTAAGTTTAGGTGGGGTGGGTGTGCCTGCTCACAAAGATGTCCATTTTCAGCATGTTGTCTGGGTATATATATATATATATATATATCCATCCATCCATTGCACCCTGAATTTGCTAGTGACATTGGGCACTTTGAGTTATTGCCTAGGTATATGTATATCTTTTCATTTCCTTTTATGTTTCTTTTCTCTTCTTTTGTATATGTATGCAGTATATATATATATATATATATATATATATATATATATATATATATATATATATATATATTACGAAATGGACAAAGTCCGACAATTTATTTATTAAAGACATTTTTATGTTTAACGTTCTTTTTATAGATACAAGTATTTAAGTAAATGCTCTGTTTATAATAAACAGTATTAAATAACATTTACCAGCCTGAATGTCCGAGAAATTTTCATAGAAAATGACGTAAATGACGGTTCCGTATAGGATGCAGGTTCGAATCCTGTCAAAGAACGAATATTTTCTATGAAAATTTCTCGGACATTCAGGCCGGTAAATGTTATTTAATACTGTTTATTATAAACAGAGCATTTACTTAAATACTTGTATCTATAACGTTAAACATAAAAATGTCTTTAATAAATAAATATATATATATATATATATATATATATATATATATATATATATATATATATATAATATACTGTGTATAGACTGTATATACAGAAATAAAAAATACAGCATGACACACTTAAGAAAAATAGTATCAATAGTGCTCTCTCTCAAAAGAAATAATATTAATATATACAGTTGAAAAAATACAATAACATTATATCTTATATATAAAGTACAGTGTGTGTGTTTGTGCATATGTCAAAGCAACTGCTCTGCTCTTACTGGTCCAATTTTGATGATTCATAGCTTATTCAAAACCCCTAGAAAAGTTAGGTGCAAGGAATGATTTTGTTGAGCTCAGGTTCAGGGTTGCCAGATTAAAAAATATATATTAATATATTATACTAGCCGTTATCATTGCTTTCATGTTTCAAGGAGAGTAACTCTTATTTTCCTTTCGTATCCAAAAATGCAGTGCACATTTTATTATAAACTAGCTTAAAAGCTGCCCTATCAGGCAACATTGATCACTGCACTTAAGTACTGAATTAATGTTTAAGCTTACCTTTTAAAAGTTTGATGACAATTCTTTTGCTACCACTTAATTTAATGACGATTTGATGGACATTGTTCTAAAGTGAATGCAACTAAATTGAAAATGAAGACCACCTAGTGTGCCATCAAAGAAATTTGGTTTCATGATTTTTCCAAAGGAATTCTTTTGAAGTCAATGAAACTCAACTGACCAAAATATAAATATATATCGCCAGTTCTGTTTTTTGCACATATAACCATTACACTACCTGCACACACATTTACATACACACACACACATACATATATATATATATATATATATATATATATATATATATATATATATATATTGTGTATATTTAGGCAGTGATTTTTCATTGATGCATGTTTCATTTATTTTAAGTAAGCTCCTTTCAAAGCAATAACAAACTCGTGTATACAAGACATGGAAGCAAAAATTGCATCGCAGCTCGTGATGTCACACATGACCATGCAAGAATGAAAACAAGAAGTATTAAGTATCTGTGTCTTGTATACATGAGTTGTTGCTTTGAAATTTTTCATGCAACAAAAACAGACTATCATTATTGTTTCGTCCGTGTATTGTTTGATATATTGAAAAGTAATTGTCATCTTTGATAATGGCTTGTGTAAGCCGAAAGCTTAGATTGGACTTAAACATGTATCAATATGGTGATTTCCTTTCGTCTTTCAATGATAATGTTATTCAGCTTATCAGACAATATGAAAGGAACTTACTTAAAATAAATACACAACTTGTCTATATTATTTAATGAAACACACACACACACACACACACATACATATATATATATATATATATATATATATATATATATATATATATTTATATATAGAAATATATAGTCTTAAGGTGTGCTATATTTATGGGATAAAGTGCTCAATATCAGACATAGAGTGTGTGTAAATATAAGTATATATATATATATATATATATATATATATATATATATATATATAAGAGAAACTCTGATAAATGTGATACTCAATGACTCAGTCCCAGTTTAATGCTAAGTCTAAAAAAAAATGGCACCTTTAAGTTCTTAATGGTAACAAATATGAATCTAATCTCGATTTCAATAACTGCCAATGTGTTGCCAATATCTGGGCCATTTCTTACAGACATAAAATAATAACATTAGAGAAGCAAAATTTCACATTATCTTCAGATGTGCACTTATTTTATTGTGCATTCTCACCAAGACAATCTTTTTTTATTCTCAATCACGTATAAATTATGCATAACATATTGTCTCTGACAATTTCTTATTCATAAAAATATTCACTAAAACTCTGTAATGTCTTCGAAAGTAATATTTTTTGTTAGCAGCCATGAATATTAAAAAAAAATGGATTTCCTTGGTTTGGTTGTTTCTTTTATATATACGTATATTTACTTTCATGCCTGTTAATTTTTGCATCTTTATTCTCCTAGAAACAGTTGTTGCAAAAAAACATGTCATTCTGATTTCCTCGAATGTGGCTTTGATGACCACTTTTCTATGCTAGTCAAATAACTGAAATCTCTTTGTAATTATAAACATGTCTATGCACATATGGAATTTCTAGTGTGTATGTAAATTTTATCATATATGTGTAAATTAGATGTAAAAAAAAAAGAAATAAAACAGAGATAGAAGAAAGAAAGAAAGAAAGAAAGAAAGAATAGAGTATGAAATAAATGAAAAAGAGAGAAGCAGAGAAAAAGAAGGAAGAAATGAAAGAAAAATTAAAATAGAAAAAAAGGAAATTTAAAAACAAAAAAGTAATAAAGAAAAACAAAGCAATAAAAAAAAATAAACAGAATTCTTCTCCATTTTCAGAAAGAAAGAAAAAAAGGAAAGAAAGATGGTGGAATAAGAATAAAAAAGTATAAGAGAGAAGCAAAGAAAAGGAGAAGGAAATTATGAAAAAAAGAAAAAGAAAGAAAAAATGGAAAGAAAGATGGTGGAATAAGAATAAAAAAGTATAAGAGAGAAGCAAAGAAAAGGAGAAGGAAATTATGAAAAAAAGAAAAAGAATGAAAAAAAGGAAAGAAAGATGGTGGAATAAGAATGAAAAAGTATAAGAGAGAAGCAAAGAAAAGGAGAAGGAAACTATGAAAAAAAAGAAAAAGAAAGAAAAAAAGGAAAGAAAGATGGTGGAATAAGAATGAAAAAGTATAAGAGAGAAGCAAAGAAAAGGAGAAAGAAATTATGAAAAAAAGAAAAAGAAAGAAAAAAGGAAAGAAAGATGGTGGAATAAGAATAAAAAAGTATAAGAGAGAAGCAAAGAAAAGGAGAAGGAAATTATGAAAAAAAGAAAAAGAAAGAAAAAAAGGAAAGAAAGATGGTGGAATAAGAATAAAAAAGTATAAGAGAGAAGCAAAGAAAAGGAGAAGGAAATTATGAAAAAAAGAAAAAGAAAGAAAAAAAGGAAAGAAAGATGGTGGAATAAGAATAAAAAAGTATAAGAGAGAAGCAAAGAAAAGGAGAAGGAAATTATGAAAAAAAGAAAAAGAAAGAAAAAAAGGAAAGAAAGATGGTGGAATAAGAATAAAAAAGTATAAGAGAGAAGCAAAGAAAAGGAGAAGGAAATTATGAAAAAAAGAAAAAGAAAGAAAAAAAGGAAAGAAAGATGGTGGAATAAGAATAAAAAAGTATAAGAGAGAAGCAAAGAAAAGGAGAAGGAAATTATGAAAAAAAGAAAAAGAAAGAAAAAAAGGAAAGAAAGATGGTGGAATAAGAATAAAAAAGTATAAGAGAGAAGCAAAGAAAAGGAGAAGGAAATTATGAAAAAAAGAAAAAGACAGAAAAAAAGGAAAGAAAGATGGTGGAATAAGAATAAAAAAGTATAAGAGAGAAGCAAAGAAAAGGAGAAGGAAATTATGAAAAAAAGAAAAAGACAGAAAAAAAGGAAAGAAAGATGGTGGAATAAGAATAAAAAAGTATAAGAGAGAAGCAAAGAAAAGGAGAAGGAAATTATGAAAAAAAGAAAAAGAAAGAAAAAAAGGAAAGAAAGATGGTGGAATAAGAATAAAAAAGTATAAGAGAGAAGCAAAGAAAAGGAGAAAGAAATTATGAAAAAAAGAAAAAGAAAGAAAAAAAGGAAAGAAAGATGGTGGAATAAGAATGAAAAAGTATAAGAGAGAAGCAAAGAAAAGGAGAAGGAAATTATGAAAAAAAGAAAAAGAAAGAAAAAATGGAAAGAAAGATGGTGGAATAAGAATAAAAAAGTATAAGAGAGAAGCAAAGAAAAGGAGAAAGAAATTATGAAAAAAAGAAAAAGAAAGAAAAAAAGGAAAGAAATATGGTGGAATAAGAATAAAAAAGTATAAGAGAGAAGCAAAGAAAAGGAGAAGGAAATTATGAAAAAAAGAAAAAGAAAGAAAAAAAGGAAAGAAAGATGGTGGAATAAGAATAAAAAAGTATAAGAGAGAAGCAAAGAAAAGGAGAAGGAAATTATGAAAAAAAGAAAAAGAAAGAAAAAAAGGAAAGAAAGATGGTGGAATAAGAATAAAAAAGTATAAGAGAGAAGCAAAGAAAAGGAGAAGGAAATTATGAAAAAAAGAAAAAGAAAGAAAAAAAGGAAAGAAAGATGGTGGAATAAGAATAAAAAAGTATAAGAGAGAAGCAAAGAAAAGGAGAAGGAAATTATGAAAAAAAGAAAAAGAAAGAAAAAAAGGAAAGAAAGATGGTGGAATAAGAATAAAAAAGTATAAGAGAGAAGCAAAGAAAAGGAGAAGGAAATTATGAAAAAAAGAAAAAGAAAGAAAAAAAGGAAAGAAAGATGGTGGAATAAGAATAAAAAAGTATAAGAGAGAAGCAAAGAAAAGGAGAAAGAAATTATGAAAAAAAGAAAAAGAAAGAAAAAAAGGAAAGAAAGATGGTGGAATAAGAATAAAAAAGTATAAGAGAGAAGCAAAGAAAAGGAGAAGGAAATTATGAAAAAAAGAAAAAGAAAGAAAAAAAGGAAAGAAAGATGGTGGAATAAGAATAAAAAAGTATAAGAGAGAAGCAAAGAAAAGGAGAAGGAAATTATGAAAAAAAGAAAAAGAATGAAAAAAAGGAAAGAAAGATGGTGGAATAAGAATAAAAAAGTATAAGAGAGAAGCAAAGAAAAGGAGAAGGAAATTATGAAAAAAAGAAAAAGAAAGAAAAAAAGGAAAGAAAGATGGTGGAATAAGAATAAAAAAGTATAAGAGAGAAGCAAAGAAAAGGAGAAGGAAATTATGAAAAAAAGAAAAAGAAAGAAAAAAAGGAAAGAAAGATGGTGGAATAAGAATAAAAAAGTATAAGAGAGAAGCAAAGAAAAGGAGAAGGAAATTATGAAAAAAAGAAAAAGAAAGAAAAAAAGGAAAGAAAGATGGTGGAATAAGAATAAAAAAGTATAAGAGAGAAGCAAAGAAAAGGAGAAGGAAATTATGAAAAAAAGAAAAAGAAAGAAAAATAGGAAAGAAAGATGGTGGAATAAGAATAAAAAAGTATAAGAGAGAAGCAAAGAAAAGGAGAAGGAAATTATGAAAAAAAGAAAAAGAATGAAAAAAAGGAAAGAAAGATGGTGGAATAAGAATAAAAAAGTATAAGAGAGAAGCAAAGAAAAGGAGAAGGAAATTATGAAAAAAAGAAAAAATGAAAAAAAGGAAAGAAAGATGGTGGAATAAGAATAAAAAAGTATAAGAGAGAAGCAAAGAAAAGGAGAAGGAAATTATGAAAAAAAGAAAAAGAAAGAAAAAAGGAAAGAAAGATGGTGGAATAGGAATAAAAAAGTATAAGAGAGAAGCAAAGAAAAGGAGAAGGAAATTATGAAAAAAAGAAAAAGAAAGAAAAAATGGAAAGAAAGATGGTGGAATAAGAATAAAAAAGTATAAGAGAGAAGCAAAGAAAAGGAGAAGGAAATTATGAAAAAAAGAAAAAGAATGAAAAAAAGTAAAGAAAGATGGTGGAATAAGAATGAAAAAGTATAAGAGAGAAGGAAAGAAAAGGAGAAGGAAATTATGAAAAAAAGAGAAAGAAAGAAAAAAAGGAAAGAAAGATGGTGGAATAAGAATAAAAAAGTATAAGAGAGAAGCAAAGAAAAGGAGAAGGAAATTATGAAAAAAAGAAAAAGAAAGAAAAAAAGGAAAGAAAGATGGTGGAATAAGAATAAAAAAGTATAAGAGAGAAGCAAAGAAAAGGAGAAGGAAATTATGAAAAAAAGAAAAAGAAAGAAAAAAAGGAAAGAAAGATGGTGGAATAAGAATGAAAAAGTATAAGAGAGAAGCAAAGAAAAGGAGAAGGAAATTATGAAAAAAAGAAAAAGAAAGAAAAAAAGGAAAGAAAGATGGTGGAATAAGAATGAAAAAGTATAAGAGAGAAGCAAAGAAAAGGAGAAGGAAATTATGAAAAAAAGAAAAAGAAAGAAAAAAAGGAAAGAAAGATGGTGGAATAAGAATAAAAAAGTATAAGAGAGAAGCAAAGAAAAGGAGAAGGAAATTATGAAAAAAAGAAAAAGAAAGAAAAAAAGGAAAGAAAGATGGTGGAATAAGAATAAAAAAGTATAAAAGAGAAGCAAAGAAAAGGAGAAGGATATTATGAAAAAAAGAAAAAGAAAGAAAAAAATATTAGTAAGAAAAAGATAAAGTAAAAAATAACAAACAATGCAATGAAAATAACCAGAATTAATCTGAAATTTCAGAAAGAAAAATTGTAGAATAAAAAAGAAAAGAAAAAGAGAAGCAAAGAAAAAGGACGAAGACAAAAAAGAAAAATAATGTAAATGAAAACTAACCAGAATACTTCTAAAATTTCAGGACAAAAAAAAAAAAAGAAAGATGATAGAATAAGAATGAAAAAGTATAAAGAGTGAAGGAAAGAAAGGGAGGAAGAATTTAAGAAAAAAAAGAAAGAAAAAAAAAATCTCTTGCTTTTCAAAAGTTAATATACAGTTTCCTCCCTATGGGGGTAAATTCAGTACAAGGTCATGTTAAATGTAAAGACACCTATAACTGTACATATTGATAGAGACAGAACTTATGGAGGCCTTGCCTTTTTGGTTATGCCTCTAGCATTTGTGAATACTCTGATGTCAACCCTCTTAATTCAATGAGAGGGTACCATCTGTGGAAATGAAACATTACCCTTTTGGGAGAAGCAATCTTAAAGAGAAAAGTTCAAAGCATAGTGATCTTTGTCTTTCACACTGTAATGCTAGAGTTTGCAGAAGCAGTGGTTAATTAAATTGCCATTATCAAACTTCCTTAGTGCCCCACCCCCGTAGTGAATAAGGCTACAACCTCACCATGATAGACATTCCTGCTACAGTTTTTATAGCAGTAGGGTTTTTAGGTAGGGAGTTGTCAACCCAATGCTCAACTGATTTGAATTCAGAGTTATCTTTCTCATAGACTGGTTACCAAACAAGGCTAGATATTTCAGTCTGTCCTGCTATTTAATCAAGTGATAGATTTATATATTTCCTCAAGAATATTTGTGAATTTGAATGCAAAGAATTCTAATGGGATTCGAACTCAGCATGCTAATTTCACTTTCCATGCTGATAATTACATCATAGTCATGTACCATGCGTGATACACACTTAGGCGATCATGTATCTTTTGATACATGACTGACAAAGCAGATTTTTTTTTCCCCCACAGTAGGATGCCATTTCTTTATGTGGTAGACCAGTTGCCATCCAAGTCTATAGAAACCGGTCTGTCCTGCTATTTACCCATAGATGGGGGGAGAAGAAGGGTATTAGTACATCAGTGAATATAATGGATTCAACTGGAATTCTAACTCAGCTCTCCGATTCCTCAATCCGAGTTGCTATCCATTATTCCACGTTGTAGTATTACCTTAATTACCTCCCTTGACTGTCATTCACTATGTAAAAAAAATTAGCTTTATACATGAAGCATTAGAGAAAAAGTGACAGAATCATACTAAATGCATGGTTTTTGTTGTATGTTATTACCAAATATGTTTACACACATCACTTTGCAGATATTCATAAAATAAGATGTGACCCAGTGTCATTAGTCATCTATAATTGATTATCATAATTATTAATTACTGATTTCTGTCTGAATTTCTGGGATGAGAAGTTATCATTTATTTACGCGATTTATATTCGGACTATTGTATATTTTATACTTCATCTTTGTATATTGATCTGAATAACCTACAGGGAATACTGAACTTGCCTGTTCTCTGTTCCAGGGATATTGTCTACTTCTCGGTTCTAGTACAGACAAAACTCTCATCTATGCCCCCTCCCCCCATCAACAGATTTCAGATGCAACAGACAAAATCTACAGGCAAAATAAAAAAAAATATCTGCAAGAAAAAACTTCCAAATCATCAGCAATGTAATTCAAAATTTGCAGGTTTAGTGGAACGAATCGTATTAGTTCTCGAAGTGACCACTTGGTGGCAGTGGTGGGCATTTCAGTTGTAAACAAAGAGTGGTGTACAGTATTTAAGTACGATACATGAGCATGTGTGTGAGAAAGTAGCTGTGAGAAATCTATTATTTTTGTTGGTTTGATTAATATATTGTTCTGCCCTCATCATGGCATTGAAGCAGAAGGAAAGTGTAAAAAGGAATTTACTAAACTAAGTATCAGAGGAACTTCATTGCTTCTCTGACTCAGAATAATAAACTAATATGATCATTGCAGAAAAAACCGCCATTTTCCACAATATACACAAGGTAAATAAACTTTAACAAGTTGTAGTTTACATTTTAATATTTATAATAAATATAATGTTATTGTTGTCTTTTTTATTATCTATATACAGCATATACACAATTGCTGCCATATATAGTCTGGAGTCCCTTCTGTTTGTTTCAAGGTCCTTGATAAAATCCAAAGACAGATATGCAATGTAATTGACATCTGGCATCTCATCTGCAGTCACTCTCTCACAGACATGTCGTTGCCTCCCTCTGTCTTTTTTACAAATACTTTCGCGGTAACTGTTCTGATGAGCTGCTTTCGCTGGTTCCCAGTCTTCATGAATTTAAGCGTTCAACTAGTCTGGCATCTTGCCCTCACCCTTGCACTGTCAAAACTGTTAAATCTAGCTGTCTCTTTTACTCCAATAGCTTCATGTCTCGCACTTCTCGCCTGTGGAACTCCCTCCCCATTTCTTGTTTCCTTGATAGCTATAATCTCCAACTATTCAAATGTAACATCTCCAGATGCCATGAGCTATCCCCTAACCTTCTCTTCATCCTTTCCACTATCACTCCTCTTTGCTCTCGCTCTAACTTTCTGTAACCCCTTGCGTGCTAGTGGCTTCCCACCTTGCTTGAGGTGAAATGCTTAAAAGAAGAAAAAATAATGTATACATACATACATACACACATATATATATATATATATATATATACACAGCATAGATATACTGTATATGAATATGAACAGTGCACACACATATATATATATATATATATATATATATATATATATGGTGAGATTAAAAACATATATATATATATATATATGTGTGTATAGAAATATATATATATATATATATATATATATATATATGGTGAGATTAAAAACATATATATATATATATATATATATATATATATATATGGTGAGATTAAAAACATATATATATATATATATATATATATATATATATGGTGAGATTAAAAACATATATATATATATATATATGGTGAGATTAAAAACATATATATATATATATATATATATATATATATATATATATGGTGAGATTAAAAACATATATATATATATATATATATATATATATATATATATATATATATATATATATGGTGAGATTAAAAACATATATATATATATATATATATATATATATTATATGCACAGTACTTATTAGAAAGTGCTCAATATCAGAGATAGAGCTAACATATTTGGTTGGATAGATGTGAGTTTGTGACCCTGGGTTTCACGCTTTTGCGATCGTCAGACAAATTGAGTAATTTTTAAAAAATTTTTGGTTTATGTAGATTGTGTGTATTGGTGTTATTGTGGAAGTCGTGGGGGAAACGTCATCCTGGTGTCATCATACTAATACAAACATCGATGTATGTTCATACACCCAATGAAGTACGCAGACACATATACATACTTGGTCGTCTGTTGGGACTCATACATATATAAACATATGTGGGCAGTTTCGGATATGACATATGTATGTATACAGGTGGTGTTGTGTCTATACATACGCATTTGTATGCTGAAATTCAAAGATTGGAAGTGTAGCGAAAATTTCTCGTGAATGTCTTGTGAATGTATACACGTCATATTTTTATTTTTCCACTGAATAATATTTCCTCGCATGTATGTATATACATGTGGTGGGGTTTGTGTAAAATTATGATAGGTAAAAATTATTATTATTTATATTTATTTTTAAATTTAAAAAAAAGGGGGTTTATTTGTTATATTTAAAGCTGGTTATTTGTTTGTTTTTGATGACTGTGTATATGTGACAGGTAGAAATTTCGGTTTGTAATACTTATTGGTTATTTTATATGGTGATATTTAATATGCTGGGTGAGAAGGTAGTTTATGTTAATAATTATGGTGGGTCTATATGATATGATGTGATAGTAATGTTGTAAGGGATTGGAGACAATGGCAATATAATTAGCTAATAGTTATTGTAAATTGGTAGAAGTGATTAGTAACGGTGGTGGGAGAATGATAAAACCATAAATGTAGTTATTGTGGTGGTAGCTTGAACTAAAAAGTGGTTGTTGGTGTTTTATTTTATTTTGTTATATGTATTAATTTATTTTGGTATAAATCCTGATAATAGGTATTCTGTGTAAAATTATGATAGTTGAAGATTGCTATAATTTTTAATTTTTAATTTGCAAAAAAACATTATTGTTATTATATTAAAGCTGGTTATTTCCTTGTTTTTTTAGTTTTTTGATGACTGTGTATATGTGATTGGTAGAAATTTCAGTTTGTAATCCTTATTGGTTATTTTTATGGTGGTATTAAATATGCTGGGAGAGGGGGTAGTTTGCGTTAATAATTATGGCGGGTTTATATGGTAATGGTAGATGTGGTGTGATAGTAATGTGTAAGGGGGTTGGTGGCAATGATAATATAAGTGGTTGATATTTATTGTAAATTGTTAGTAGTGATTAGTAATATTGGTGGGAGAATAATAAAAACCTATAAATGTAATTATTGTGGTGCTAGCTTCAACTAAAGAGTGGTTGTTGGTGTTTTATTTTATTTTATTTTCTATATTTATTTGTTTATTTTGGTATGAATCCTGGTAATGAGTATTTATTCTCATGGTTACATATGGAAATTATATCTGATCTTATTTTTTTTTTTTGTTTTTTTTTTTTATTAAATATGCTGGGGGGTGTAATATACGTTAATGATTATAGTGGATTTATATGTTAATAGTAGATGTGATGCGTAAGTGATGGTGTTGGGTGTTGGTGGTAATGATAATATTATTAGTTAATAGTTATTGTAAAGTGGTACATACATCGATGTTTGCGTTAGCATGATGACACCACAACGCCGTTTCCCCCCCCCACTTCCATAATAACACCAATACACGCAATCTACATAAACCCAAAATTTTTTAAAAATTAATCAGTTTGTCTGACGATCGCAAAAGCGTGAAACCCACCCAGGGTCACAAACTCACATCTATCCAACCAAATATATATATATATATATATATATATATATATATATTAAGACATTTTTATGTTTATACATTCTCTGTTTATAATAAACAGTATTAAACAACATTTACATTATAAATAGAGCATTTACTTAAATATTTGTATCTATAAAAAGAATGTATAAACATAAAAATGTCTTAAAATAATTGTCAGACTTTGCCCATTTCATAATGTGTGATGTCATATATATATATATATATATTTATATATATGATAATATTGGTAATATTAGTGGTCAATATATATATATATATAAATTTCCAAGAGGATAGAATCCAGGTAGAGCTCAATGTCCAGGACAGAGTAAGAATATGATATAAAAGGCTCAATCACTAATATTCTATGGTTATAATTTATTACATTGGAATTGTAATCATGACCCAGTTTATCAGACCTAGAAATTCAAAAAGAAATCAGAAAATATAATTCCCTATTTATATATATAAGTTATATTTTACAATACTCCACCATGCCTCCTCTCTTTAACTACCTGGTAATTTGTAGTAATGCAAATTGTTCAGGCTGTGCGGCAAAATTCCAAATCGAGCAAAGGGGTGATAAGGAGTCAGAAATAAATCAGCAAACTTTACTGGTGAGATAAGACAGCAGTGAATAAATGTACGAATATTTATAACAATCCTTTTAGCATTAACCAAAAGAATCAAAATAACTTTTGTGTGAAGAAATATCTTTAAGGTATTATTTACAACTGATGCCTTTACATATGATTGGCATTGTTTATTCTCAGAAGACAATAGAGTTGTACTCGGGATCATGTTTCAGGCACAGTATCCGTTCTGGCTTGATGAGTCTATTCAAGAATGACTATTCCTCCAATGCTATACATTTAGAAAGTTTGATGCTGTTCTTTCAGATTTTGGACTTTCTTTCTATGAACTTTCACCTATGATTGTTGGCCAAATATCAGTTTGAAGTTGAAGAGGCTTTTCTACATTTTCTGCCACCTGGATGATTGTATAGGATGATGCCTATTAGTAATCTGATAAAGTTCCTTCTGGGAATGAAATGAATTATTAGATTGTTTTTCTTTCGTTTTTTTATTTGATTACCAACTTTATATATTGAATTAGGCATCAGTCAGAGGCATCTATGCAGATGACGCTACCACTTACCCCTGTCTCAATCGTAAACCCGGCAGTGTTGACAAAGTCAACCTGGCCACTGCTCTCGAAAAAGACCTTCAATCAGTGCTTAACTGGGGCAAGAAATGGCTTGTAAATTTGAATGACTCCAAAATTAAACTGCTCTCATTTAGTCACCATAGAGATAATTCACTGCCTGCCATTAGAATGGTTGATGCTAAACTCCAGGAGAATGTCTCTTTGCACATTCTAGGCCTTATGCTTTCAAATGACTTGAAGTGGAGCAACTACATTAAATCAATAGCTGCAAGGAAAGTTGGCTCACTATGTTGTACGAGTAGGTTTTTCTCATCAGAGTCCATCGTACATATCTATAAATCTATCATTTGCCTGTGTATTGAGTACTGTTGCCCTATCTAGTCTGGTGCCCCAGCTGTTCATCTTGAAATTCTTGACAAAATCCAAAGAAGGATCTGCAATGTAATCAGTCACAACTTGGTATCTCAACTCCAGTCACTTTCTCACAGACATGATGTGGCTTCTGTCTGTCTCTACAAATATTTCCCTGGCTACTGTTATGTTGAGATTTTTTTTTCCCCGGTTTCCCGACTACATAAATTTAAGCGTGCTACTAGATTTTATTATTGAAAACTGCTCTCATTTAGCCACTATAGAGATAATTCCTTGCCTGCCATTAGCATGGTTGATGCTAAACTCCAGGGTAGTGTCTCTCTGCACCTTCTTGGCCTTATGCTTTCAAATTACTTGAAGTGAAACAATTACATTAAATCAATAGCTACATCTGCTGTAAGGAAAGTTGGTTCACTGTGTCATGCCAGAAGGTTTTTCTTGTCAGAATCTATCCTACATATCTACCATTTGTCTGTGCATTGAATACTGCTGCCATATGTGGTCTGGTGTTCCAGCTGTTCATCTTGAAGTTCTTGAGAAAATTCAAAGAAGGATCTGCAATGTAATCGACTCCAACTTGGTATCCAGATTCCACTCACTTTCTCACAAACATGATGTGGCTTCTCTCTGTCTCTACAAATATTTCCCTGGCTACTGATCTGTCGAGCTTTTTTTCCACCCTAGTGCCCCAACTTTATAAATTTAAGTGTGCTAATAGATTGGCATCTACATTCCACCCTTTTTACCACCGAAACAGTTAAATGTAACTGCTAATTCTACTCAAAATTCCCTTCTGTTCACTTGTTTTCCCGATAACTACAATCTTCAAAAATTTAAATGCAAGGTCAATTGCCATCTTCTGATGTCTTGAAACCTGTTCATCTTTTATCCTTTCCTCATTCTCCCGATACACAATCTTTTCTCTCACCTTCACACTATGTAACCCCCTGGACCAGTTGCATTCCCTCCCACTTTGTTTGGGATGAAGTGCTTTAAAAAAAAAATTGTTTCAAATGACTACCATTTAAATTATCATTGGCACCAGAAATATTTCAGTGTCATGTGTCAAACCTGATAGAAGATTTGGAAAGTGTGAAAACTATGATAGACAACATTTTATTTTGTGGAAAAACAAATAACATTATTAATAAAAAAAGAAACCAACTCTCAATAATATCATTTATGAACAAGGGCACAACCTGCTGACCATATTCATGAATTAAAAAAAAATTAGATCCCATATCTATCTATCTATCTATCTATCTCTCTCTCTCTCTATATATATATATATATATATATATATATATATATGTGTGTTTGTGTTATTCGCAGACAGTACTGTTTCTCTGTATCACAGCTCCTCAGTGCAACTAGACATCTGAATGCCACAAACCAGAACTGAAATCCAACCGATTTGGTGCCAGCCAGAGTTTCATCACTAGATCATCACTTGGCAAAGAGAAACAGCTAATTCTAGTGTATTTATTTTATGAATGTAAACAAATGTCAATCAGTCAGAGTGCTCCAATTCATTTTACTGAAGAGCTTTGCATTAGTGCAGTAAAACAAGTAAAATCCTAGATATCCCTTATTCCCCCTATACACAGTTTTCCTCACACTTTCACTCTATGTAACCCACCCCACTGTGGACCAGTGGCACTCCCACCTAAAAAAAAACAAAAAAAAACTATGGACTTGGATACTGGATGATGTTTCTGACACAGTTTTCTTTGTGGCTTGATAGACATGTTCAAGAATGTCTATCACATTTTGCATACAGTTTGATATTAGCCTATCTATTGGACAATGCACTTTACTTCTTCTTCCTTATGACCTCTTTTAGACAAATGTCACATGAGAATTGAATAGGCCTTTCTATACTGTCTTCCTCCAGGATGATCACTTGAAAGCTACAGCTTCTGATGTGTTCTGGATTGATGTTTCTCAGGTTCCTTTCACAGACAACTTTGTTGAATAGCTGGAGGTTTACCTATGAGGCATGGTGGAGTAATGGATGGTAGCTTGGATTGAGGAATTGGAGAGCCAAGTTCGAATTCCAGTTGAGTCCAATACATTCACTTGCATGCTAATACCTTTGGGAAAGTTATGAATCCTCCTCTTTTCCCTCCCAGCTATGGGTAAATAGCAGGACAGATCAGGTTCTATAGCCTTGGATGGCAGCTGGTCTACTGCAGAAAGAAATGGCAACTTACTGCAGAAAAAATCTGCCTCATCAGTCATGTATCAAAAGATAGATGATTGCCTAAGCATGTATCATGCATGGCACATAACTGACTACCTATGAAGCATTGAGCCAGCTCCTTGAATGGAAAGCCTCCAAGTATTTGACCATCGTCCATTGCATGACAAACCTGAGCCTGCTCAAACATCTTTGTTAAGAGATTAGGTAAACAGCTTAAATATATATTTAATGCTGCTTTATTTGACAGACTATTATTTCAAAGTATGGATGTACAGGTAATGTAGGGGATAACAGGGCAGAAAATGAAATCAGTATGCCAAGTTAAAATTCCAAGGTTGTCTGTTGCATTCACTTTCACACAAATAACCTTGGGAAAGGACTGAATCTATCTCTTCTCCCTCCAGCTATAGGTTAAATAGTAAAGTAGACTGAGCACTCTAGTTTTGCGTGTCAAGGCAAACACTGAAATCCAAAACTACAAAGAAGGCAATGGGAAACCACTGCACTATCTCTCCCAAGAATACATAATAATTTACAGATAATAAAGGAAGCTGTGGAGAGTCATAATCAACTACATTTTGAAGGGATATGGTATTTAATTTAGCTATACAGCCCCTTTCCCACAGATGAAATATCACAAGCCTATTGCAATTCTGTCATTATTTCCATGTCAAAGGTTCTGACAAGTTACGTACTTTGGTTTCACCAGTTCCGACCTATACAACTAGGATATACCATGCCACATCCACATGGTTGAATCATCCTCATTGCCTTCATATCCCTTTGGTAAGAAGGAAGTCCAACTCAGACAATTTCTTCTTGGAATTGATTCATTTTTTTAATGCTTATCGACCCTTTGTGAGTTAATTTTAAAACCTAAACATACTTTGAATTATGAGAATAATTCTTTTTTGTTTTTACAAGCAAATATTTTATTAACTATTTTTTTTTTAAATACCAAGGATATTTTCTAGATACATGTCATACTATTTAACCCATAACTGGGGAGAAAAAGATGGATATTTGGTATTTGTAAGTGAATGCAGCAAACCAAACTGGAATTCAAACCTGGTTTTCCATTTTCTCATTCTGAGCCATGAAATAATACACCACCCACACATTCTTCTTTTGAGAACTGCTACCTTATGGAATAGATTCCTAAGACGATGCTTACCTGATGACTACAATCTTAGCATCTTCAAGTCTAGGGTCAACCATTATTTATCTTACATATCCTCATAATTTGACCTTAAGTTCATACAACAACCTCAGTTATGGAAACCTCTACCTTGTGAATATGTAGTAAAAAACAAATGATGTTGATTGTTAATGACAATGCAAAATGTTTTTAACAGGATATTTTTAATCATTTCATGCCAAGAATGGCAATAAAGCCACTAAGACACCAAATGTTACTGAAAGTTAGAGAATATGAGAGAAAGAACAATAAAAGAACAGGAAGAAAGAAGAGAGAGGATAATAATTTACATCTAAAGTTTTGAAGATCAAAATTGACTGGGAAGCAAGAAGCAGGAAGATAGCTCCACAAGCAAGAAGTGTGAGAAAAGAAACAGAAACTGTTAGTAGAAACCTTATAATTACATCTAGCCATTTCAAAATGATCAGACCTTGCCGCCAGTCTACTGTACATATATTCATAAAGTCTACATACCAAAGAGGAAAGTCCATCAGAATGATTACTGTTGTAACCTAGGGAAGGTTACTGAATAGATTAATCACATGGAGTTTAGTAATGAACGATAATACTTAGGACAAGAACAACACATATAAAATTCACCAGTGGCATGTAGAAGAAGTAGTTAACTGCTAGAAGTTAATCAAATCAATTCTACAATGAATCTCTAGATGAAGACTAACGTACAGTATTCACTACTTTATTTATGGAATGGGAGCATACCCATTATCGTCCGTAAGTATGCTACAACAATTACCATGAAAATATTTATAGAAAAATCACAGGAAAACTGTTATGATGGTAGAAAATTAACTGAAGCTGAGATGCCAGGTTAACATCAATAATACTGCAGATTCTTCTTTGGATTTTATCAATAATTTCGAAATACCAAACCAGATGTGACAATATTCAATGCATGTGTGATTGGTAGACTTATAAATATGTAAAATTGATTGTGGCAAAAAAAATGTTGATTGATTTGTTTTTTATGGTTTATCAACATTCTTATTTAAAGCTGAAATATATTTAGGATTCCAAGAATTAACTTTTTTTGTGACTGAATATTGCATTTACAATTTGTTGAGGATAATAATGGGAAAGTGACTAAATCTAAGATGCCAGGTCAGTACCAATAACATTGCAGATTCTTTTTTGTATTTTATCAAGAATCTTTATATACATAGCAGAAGTATCAGAATAGATGTGACATTCTTTTTTCTTTTTATGTGCCATATCCATTCAGAATGTATGTGATCATGGCCCTCCACTTCCTCCTATCCCTTGTAGCTCTTAATAAGTTTTGTCCCTTTGCTATTTCCCCCAGGCCACATTCTGTCATCCACTTGCTTAACCCTAGAACACTAACCCTGGGTATATAGTACCCAGCGCAAATTTTCCTATTTTTAATTACAATTTTCACTACCTGATTTTCTTACCTAAATAATGTTTTTCAATTCCTATTAATGTTAACAAAGTACAAAGTTTGAAGTGCCTGCATGTAAAATATTTCAAATAATATTTGATATTTTGTTTTGATATTTTCAAAATCGGGTATGACATACCCATGGTTAGTAGTGGTGTAACTTTAATTGATGGTTCGTGTTCTAGGGTTAAGCCCACTAGGTATGTCGTGCATTGCTTTCCCTTGTCTCTCTTTCCCTCTATTCGACCTATGAGTATCAGATTTGCCAGTCCCTCCTTTCTCATTACCTGTCCCAGAAATTTCAGCTACCTCTTCCTGATGTTAAGTATAATCTTCCTCCTTGTTTGCATCCCCTTCAAAACCTCATCGTTGCTCACACACTCAGTCCATGATATCCTTAGCATCCTTCTGTAGAACCATAACTCCGCTGTCTTGAGTCTCTTCTTCATCTTTGAGGAAATCATCCAACATTCACTGGCGTAAAGGAAGACAGATGTCACGTAGCAGCTCAGTACTTGTCTCTTTCTGCAATAATGCAAGAATGAATGGTAGATGTGTATATATATATATATATAAAAGAGGATATAATTGTCTTGACTTTTATATACGATCACATTATTTATTCCACTGTAATTACAATATAATTAGCTGTTAATATTTCCTTTCATAACAGAATTTAGTTTTATAGTTTTAAACAAAAAAGAATACCAGATAAGAATGAAATGTAGGTATAATTTAATATAGTTCATTTGTTTGTTTTTTTTTTTAATTGCCTGTAGAGAAAGGTTTTAATAGCAGCAGCAGCAGTTCAATTTAATAGCCTACTTCTCCAAAATACAAAATTGAAAATATGTAGCAATTGCCATTAATTGTTCTGTATTAAAGCCAGTCAAATGGTTGAAGAATATAATAAAAGGAGTCTTTTGTATTTATTTAGGAATCATGGTGGAGTAATGGAGAAACAGTGAAGTAATGGATAGAGGCTCAGATTGAGGAATTCAGAGATCCGAGTTCGAATTCTAGTCGAATCCATTACATTCAATTATGTGCTAATACCCTTAGGAAAGGCATGAATCATTGTCTTCTTCCCCAAGCTATGGGTAAATAGCAGGACAGACTGGGTTCTATAACCTTGGGCAGCAACTGGTCTAGGAGAAGGACAACTCTGACTTCAAAGCCTGATCTTCTTGTTTGAGGGTTGTGCAGTAGGCTAAAAACCTACACACTTAAAAACTGGCTTGTTATAGAAACTGCAATGAAATCTTCCAGCCCTATGTTCCTCAAGGAATTTAAAGGCCTTACATATACATATATATATATATATATATATATATATATATATATATATGTATGTAATGCATTTAAATTCCTTGGGGATATATGTATATATTAGAATTTATTCATGTTTTATATTTTTAAAATTTTCTTAAAAATTAAGTCTTTGGTATCAATTTGATTGTTAACCGTAACAGCTGTTTAACTAAGTGCTTCCTCAGGTTACTTGCCAATAATTACAGGTTTTATCTGTTCCTGATTTTCTATAAATCCCAGGAAGGAAAAAAAAATAGGAATAAAGAAAGAGAGAGACTAAAAGAGAAAGGGGGGAAGAAAGTGAAAAGTGAAGAAGGAATATGAAAAGAAAAAATTTTTTGAGGTTGATTTTTTGGGAAATGAAAGGACAAATGTAAAACTATCAAAAAAAAGAAAAAAAAGAAATGAAAAAGATGGTGATAAAAATTTGGTAAAGAAAAGAAGGAAAAGATGAAATGAAAGAAAAAAAAGAGAATAATAGAATAAAAGAAAGAGAATAAAAGAAAAAAGAAAAATGGAATAAAACAATGAAAGAAAATAGATGGAATGAAAGAAAAAGATGGAAAGGCAAAAAAGAAATGTAGAATGAAAGAAAGAAAAAGTAAGAAAATAATGAAATAAAAGAAAAAAGAAAGAATGATGAAAAAGAAAAATGGAGTAAAAGATGAAATGAAAGAATGTAAAAAAAGAAGAAAAGTATAAGAGAAAGAAAATAAAATAGCAAAAGAAAGAATATTGGAGAGAAGAAAAATGAATAGATTTTTGATAACTGAAAGAAAGCAAGAAAGAAAATGCAGGGGGAAATAAAAAGAGGAAATATTGATGGAATGAAATAAAGTTGTGACAATAGAGAAGAGAAAGACAAATCAAAATGTGATCAAAATGAAAAGGGGAGAAAAAAAGAAAGAAAGAATTCGAAGAGAAAACATTAAAAAAAGAATGAAAAAGAAGAAGGGATCAGAAGAGAAAAGAAAAAAGAGAACAAAAAGGGAGAAGTGATGAGAAGAGAAAAAAGAAGAGAAAAGGAAGAAGGGATTAGAAGAGAAAAAAGAGAAAAGGTAGAAAGGATCAGAAGAAAAAAGAAAATGGAGAAAAAGGAAGAAGGGATCAGAAGAGAAAAGAGAAGGAAAAGGAAGAAGGAAAAAGAAGAGAAAAGGAAAAAGAGAATGAAAAGGAAGAAGGGATTAGAAAAGAAAAAAGAGAAAAGGTAGAAAGGATCAGAAGAAAAAAGAAAATGGAGAAAAAGGAAGAAGGGATCAGAAGAGAAAAGAGAAGGAAAAGGAAGAAGGAAAAAGAAGAGAAAAAGAGAATGAAAAGGAAGAAAGGATTAGAACGGAAACAATTCAAAACTGAGAAAATTAAAAGAAAAAAAGAGAAGATAATAAGATAAGAAACCAAGATAAAACAATGTGAATAAAATTCCTGATATGTCGGAAAAACGGAGACAGAAAAGAAAGCCTTGAAAATAATTGAATGCTGAAAAAAAATTAAAAGAATTAAAACAAGAAAATAAATACAAAAAGAAAGAAGAAAGGAAAGAAAGAAATAAAATATAAAAAAGAAAGAAAAAAGTAAGAAAGAAAAAAAGAGATGGTGATAGAAAATTGTTTAAAAGAAAAAAAAATGGTTGTAAAATGTTTACATGAAATTAAATGTCTGCCCTTCAGAGATCTCAGTCACCACCTACTTTGACCCCACCTCCCGGAGTGTGTCCAGAAGAAAAAGGAAAGATAGTGTTGAAATGGCAGTCTGAAGTTGTTTATCTTGTGAAGCTCTTCAGCAAAAGAGGATGGTTTAATGTGTGTTGGTATAATGATATTTGATCATCACCTTCCTGTTACTGACCTTCTTTTGTGCATGTTTTGTTTTCATAATTTTCTCATGATTTGCTATTCATAATAAAAAAAAGAAAAGAAATTGGGAATGAAATACATTGAGATGTTTGTTTAATAGGCTGTTTACAAGTCAGTCATGATGCTCAAGTAATTATATAGGCTCTCAATCTATAATTTAGTTTGTCAAAAATATTGAAGGAAAACATTTCAGAACTTGGGGAGAAGCCAGAGTGGAAAGATGAGTGTTTGTATAGGCAAAAAGCGTATTGTACCTATTTATGGATGCATTGCCAAGTGCTTAGAACATTTGCCATATGGGTCAAGAAATAGAGGGGGGTGTTCAAACTCAAAAAGGCCGATTTGTCAGAGATGACTTCTTGATAATATCAGTCTGGGGTGGGGGTGCCTGAAAACCATACCATGGGTCTACCCAAGCCTTGTGAGGGAAATTCAGTAGACACAATCATTTAGAAGCTATTGATGGTTATACTAGCAGAAAGTCAAAAGTCACTGAGACTGAGAGTTTGAAGATGTTATGCAGTCACTCCCAAAAACTAGAATCCACTCAGCATAGTTGCAGTATAAAACACAGATGGACTCTGAGTGAATGTCTGTAATAGGGATTTACTAGCCACTCTGGCAGATGGATGTGCAAAGAAACAAGTACCCAGCTATTATGTATATATATGTATCCAACAGCTAGAGGTACAAATTGCACAGCATATGCCTAGCTTTATATGTAGACATGCTCCATTAGCTCCATAAGTCTGCTATCAGGGAGCATTTATTTAGTTTCATCACTTGTGGTGGGGTCCAATTGTTCAGCAGAGTTCTTCTCTGTGCTGCACAGGACTCAGATGAAACACCATCTTAAAATCTTGAAAGCTGTTGTTATCAACACATCTCATCCAACTGTGTAGCTGAAACATAAACTGGCACTCTTTTGCCTTGTTCTGAGCAACTTTAAAATTGTTTTCATTCCCCTCCCCCTTGTCACTTTGAATTCAATTGAAAGGAGATTTATTTCCTTTCAGTAGTTTTTTTTTTAATTCTGACGATTTTTCTTTTGACTTTCTATTTTTAATATTGATGATAGTTTTGTATCTGACTTTTTGATTAAAAAAATGTTCCCTGTTTTAAGAATACTATATATATATATATATATATATATATATATATATATAGATATAAAAGTGAACATAGAAGTCAACACTTAGAGCCGACAGTCTGTTTCATGCTATATGCAATATGCTATATGCAATCGTCAGGCCAGATGTGGCCTGACGATTGCATATAGCATGAAACAGACTGTCGGCTCTAAGTGTTGACTTCTATGTTCACTTTTATATTTACACACGCTCTATCTCTGATATTGAGCACTTTATTCCATAAATATAGCACACCTTAAGACTATATTTCTTTATATATATATATATATATATATATTAAATAAAAACGGACCACTTTAAGGTTCCATGTAATAAATTATTTCACCACAGCCCTTTTAAAGGACTGCGGATCATCAGACTTTAATTTCAAACAAAAAATGAAAAGAAAATTTATACATTTTTAGCGGGCCGTATTAAACATATGTAAATTAAAGAAGTGAGGAAGTGAGGGGGGAGAGAGAGAAGACATGAGTGATGGTGGAGAGAGAGAAGACATGAGTGATGGTGGAGAGAGAGAAGATATGAGTGAGTTAACAGATATTGACACATTTAAACGGTTAACTTAATGGAAGTTATATATTGATATCGAAGGGGTAGAGAAGAAAAAACCCATAGAGAGAAAAAGAGAGAAGGTGTCACTAATTTTCTTTGTAAAAAAAGCTAGAAACAGATGCTGTTATTTTGTTTTACTTTGAAAGTATATATATATATAAATTAAATAAAAAACAAGACTGTTGATGGAACTAATGAACACCTTGCCAAAACTCTTATTCAGATAAAGTAAATGACAATACTGAAAAAGGAAAAGAAAAAATGCCTAAAGGCAGACCTGCCTACTTAGTAAATAAAGTGGTTGATGCCTTGATTTCCAAGACACAGCAAAAAACACTTAAAAGCATTAAATCATATGAAAGGATGGCCCTAGTCGTAACCCGGGTTTTATGTGATCTTCTGGTGACTTGAAAGAAGGGAGAGACAAGTTTTATATAACCCATGACCATAAATCAACTTAAAGTATCATGGGAAAAAAAATAAAACAAAATAATTTTATTTAAAAAAAACCTGTGGATCACCACACCATACCACAAGTGTAACAGCGAAATTGTCCAGTCGTTAGCTCTGAACCGTCGTATCTTAAAAATGATTAAAGATATTTTACTGGAATTCTCCAAGGTTTTTGTACCACTATTGAACTTTACTTTGAGCAAGAAGAATGTTAAGCAAGTTTAACAGAAGAATCATGATGAAATCAATCATAAATGAAAATGACATGTTCATCATTAATTAATCAGAGCTAAGGATTAGAAGGGTTGACATAAAGTTTAAATATATATATATATATATATAATTCTAGGATCATTTTCCAACTTATTCTATATGATCTTTGCCCTCTCTAAACTTTTAACCTGGAGTAACAAGGTGTCTCACACATTTTACATACGATTTCATTTTCAAGTCTTTTTTCATTGCTCTTTGAACTGTCACAGCTGAAACTCATCACTAATGTGTCAAAAGTCTTATGGATTGAGTTGGATCTTTTCTAATTGATCTCTTTAGTTCTAAGTTGAAATGATGATCCCATTTCCTGTTGCAATCTTCTCATCCAATTTTCCTCTCCACTGTTCCTTCTTTTTTAAACTTATTCACCGTTCTCTTGATGGTTGTTAAATGGACTTTGAAGATGGAAGCCAGAGTATGAATGTTGGTACAATTACTGAAGGGCTGAATGATCTTTTTTCTCTCACCATTTGGGAAGACACAAGGTCTAACACTAAGACAAAACAATTTTTAACTTGGTCTCTTTCTAGCTGAATAACTCAAACGGTTTTTCAGTGATTCTTACAAAAAATGGTGTCAAGATGACTAAACAACTTATCTGAAAATCTGGAAAACAAAAAACAAAACTCAGTTTAGTGTCTTTTTAGATCTTAAACATTTTGTCGGGTGGATAATTATGCTGTTACACAATTTGGACAATTTTCCTGTTACACTGTTAATATATATATATATATATATATATATATATATATATACCGGCCTGAATGTCTGAGAAATTTTCATAGAAAATATTTGTTCTCTGACAGGAATTGAACCTGTATCCTCTATGGAAATGTCATATAGCCTGACGTTCCTTAACAAATATTTTCTATGAAAATTTCTCAGATATTCAGGCAGGTAAATGATGTTCATGCTCATTTGTTTACATCTGGATAGACATTGAGCAGATATGAATATACATGAGAGATTCGTGGAAGATTGAAGTTTAAAAGCAGGAAAATTGACCTTGCCAATCGAACGATTCTCCATGGCTTGATCGGTTAAGGCACGTCAGGCTAAATGACGGTTCCCTACAGGATGTAGGTTCGATTCCTGTCGGAGAATGAATATTTTCTATGAAAATTTCTCGGACATTCAGGTAGGTAAATGTTATTAATACTGTTTATTATAAAACAAAGCATTTATATATATATATATATATATATAGTGTGTGTGTGTGGGTGGAAAGAAAGCCTATATTTAAAATTATTGATAATTTTATTAATCATTTGGCTGATTTTCATAAAACCTGTTTTATTTTGAACAATAGTAGAAGTATGGTACAGTGTTAAAATTCTACATAGGCACCAGCGTTGTCCAGTAGTGTTTGTAATCATCTGGGTATATCATTGACCAACTTCATCATTCCTTGTATCTTTTGCACATTTTCTTCCAGTCTGGATTTTTAAGGATGACTATTTTTGTGAGTATCTACCACAGATTCCATACTCATCAGCTTGGAATGACAACTTCTTATGGTTTTGGTATCTATTGAAGCACGAGGTACATGAAGAACTATGCCACCATCCTAGCACACGGACTACCACACTTCGTAACTGAGCACTCTTACGCAGTGTCAGGTGTTGTTCCCTTCTGGACTCCACCTTTCACTCTGAAATCAAAACAGAAATTAGCAATGAAATTCTAACAATTTTTAGGGATCATAATATAATGTGGTTTAGGTCAGGATATGGGTGGGATATGCCAATACCTTAATTTTGTTGTCATGTATTTTGTAACAATTCATGCCATGTGCATTGGGTCAGTCATGTTGGAACGCCCAGTGACACCCCAAAGACAGCTTTCATGCACTTTATTTTATATTATTTTTAAGAATAGCCAAATACTTTTCTTTTTTCATGATAACCTGTACTCTCACTAGTTCCCTTGGTCCAGAAGCAGAGAAGAATTCTCCAACTATCGTGCTTAATTTTTGGGAGGGTATTTTTTGATTTGTGAGCTTCATTCACTTTCCTCCATACATAACAGGATGTCATGTGACTAAATGATTTTAGTTTGGTTTCATTTGATCATATAACTAATAACAATAAATTCACTATCTCTCCATGTAAAAAACTACCAGCATAAATTTGTACACCCTTAACTATAAGAGGGAATATCCAAATTATTATAAAATAGTAATTATAAAAAACAGATATTTTATTTTATTCTTCAGGTGTTTGGAATGTCGAACTGAACCCTTTATTTCGTTTGCTGGGATAGACTGTTCTAGTTCCATGTGCCATGTCTAATGGATGTCAGTTATCAGTTATCTCCTGTTAATTCCCCTCTCTAAGTTCTCCACCAACCAAGTCTTGAACTCACACTCTTTGGGCCCTGTCCCTAGATCTAATTATTGTCTTTATCCACTGTGCCATGTGTCTTTGAGGGATCAAATACAGATAAAAGATGGAAAATGATAAAATAAAGAACAGGTAGGAATCGTTTATAAATATAACATATTTCACTTTTATTAGAGCATTTCTCCTTGAGTTCAATAACTTATACCAATGCACATTAACCAGTCAAATATATGTGAAACCTGCTTAACCAATGAAATTCAAACACCATCAAAGAATGAGATATGGAGAAATAAAGAATAAAAATTTAAGATTAAGAATTTTAATAAAAAGTGAAACGTTAGATTTATAAATGTTTCCAATTTATTACAGATTAAATCTGACAATGGTCAAAGAAGGAAAAAGTAGAACTTTTCATATAAATTTATATTTATTTTGCTTTATCAGAAAATTTGGAAGTAATGTATTGTGGAGTTATTTTCCAAATTTAAAATTCCATATTGTTTTATTTTCATTCATTGTGTAGATATCAAACTCATATCTAATGGCTTTTGTGTTTGTGTTCATGTTCATGTATGTGTCGCAAAATGTTAAATTTACAAAATTTTTCTGACTTTCTAACCATTTCACCCCAAGCAAGGCAATAAAGGCACTAAGATGCAAGAGGTTATTGATTGTTAGAGAATATGAAAAAAAGATACTATTAAGAAGGAAGGACAATAAAAGAACAAGAATTAAGAAGCCAGAAGATAACGATTGACATTGCATTTAAATTTTTAAAGATCAAAATTGATTGGGAAGCACAAAGCTATAAAAGAGTTCCACAAGCAAGAAGTGTAATGGAAGAAACTATTAGCATAGAACTTATGGTTACATCTAGCTATTTCAACTGTAAAATGATGAGACCTTGCCACCAATCTAGTACTGTGCTTAAATTCATAGAGTCTAGATACCGTAGAGAAAAGTTCATTAGAAAGTATTTATAGAAAAGGCACAGGGAAGTGACATTATGGTTGTGGGAAAGTGACTGAAGCTGTCACCAATCAGGACCAATAACATTGCAGATTCTTGTTTCAAATTTACCTTTAACCCTAGAACACTAATCATCAATTAAAGTTACACCACAACTAACCATGGGTATATCATACCCAATTTTGAAAATATCAAAAAAAATATTAAATATAAATCTTTATTTGAAATATTTTACATACAGGCACTTCAAACTTTGTACTTTGAGTTAACATTAATAGGAACTGAAAAACATAATTTAGGTAAGAAAATCAGGTACTGAAAATTGTAATTAAAAATAGGAAAATTTGCACTGGGTACTATATACCCATGGTTAGTGTTCTAGGATTAAATATTCTCTTGATTCAAACAATCTCTCTTTTCATTGCAGCATGTTTCATCTTTGTATGTCAAAAATTTGCCCTCACTCAAAATTCTTTACACCAATGGCAACAGTGTTCTTCCAAAGACCTCTCTCATTTGTTGATTGTTCCCTGGTTAATTTTTCTTTATTATGCCTATAGGGTTTGCAAGTGCTTGCTCTTCTCTGTCATTAACTTTCATGGGTAGTTTGTTTTCTTCAAGATGGACCAAGTGCCCAGACCATCTAATAATCATGGATGCTTGATGTATGAACTTCAGTGTCAAGTGTAAAAGAATTGCAAGCAATATTCATAATTTATTGGAGACTTCACTGATGGAAGTACTTGAAACTCATTATGTATCTCGAATATGCTGTCCAAGTCCCACCAAATACATTGTAGATATATACAGGGTGCGATGGATAAATTGTCACCTAAATGATGCAGAAATGAAAATGACACTGACATCTCATTTTAAAAGGTATATTTACCAAAATCACACAAAAATATCACAAAATACTAAATAGAAAACAAAAACTTCAAATTCAATTATATTAAATTAAAAGCATTAGTTCTGTTTCATCTTCAAGCGAATTTTGGAATAACTTATTTTAAAATTTACTGAGTTTTAAAAGCACATACATTCATAATTTTTGTTCCAAAATTAGCTTGAAGATGAAACAGAACTAATGCTTTTAATTTAATATAATTGAATTTGAAGTTTTTGTTTTCTGGTTTTGAAACATGGTAATTCCTGTGTAGTGATGAAACCATATTTTTAAATCAGTTAATTTATATTTATACTCTGTAAATTTACATTGAGCATGGTTTTGTAAAAATAAAAATATCAACAAGAACAGCGGATTACATATCTTACTGTTCTTTCTTTTTTACTATAAAATATATATATATATATATATATATATATGAATACTAAAGAGTAAATATATTCAATAAAATCGCCATTGGCTTCAATCATGGCCTCCAGACGACTTTAGAATCTCCAGCAATTTTTCTGGATGGTCTCATTGTTTAAGTTGGTGAATGCTGCCATAATCTTTGTCTTCAGTTCATCTTTGGTATTACAAGGAGTTTTGTTGGTCTCTCACTCAACTGTGCTCCACATGTAATATTCAAGGGGTGTACAATCTGGGGAGTTAGAGATCCAGATGTAAGTGGTGATGTGGTTGTAGAAATTGTTTGACAGCCATGACTGGACTCTTCTGCTTGTGTGGTTTGATGAACAGTCCTGTTGCCAGACATAGGATCATCCAATAGCCATCCTCTTAACCCAGAGAAGCACTACCTCCTCAAAGCACTTGATGTAAGCCTCCATGCTAAATGAATTTTTCAAGCTGTTATACCATCGTAATAACAATTAGATCTATCCAACTCTTTTTGAATCCCCTTCACAGTCCTCGGTTTAACACCCAAACTCTCTGAAAAGTTCATATTGGAACTTCTGCAGTGAATGCCAATCGGTACAGCATGCCATTTCCAAATTTCTGGGTGATTAAATTGCATCATGGTGCTCTTTTTCTCAAAGATAGTGCCTAGCTGACCCTACTATACTGTGCAGTTGACAAAATGTGCAAAATTAAAAATATAAAATGGTGACAACTTAGCCATTGCACTTTGTATCTGTAAATTTTTTAAATATTCATTAATTAATAGAGTGAATATTTATTTAAGGCTGGATTTTTTTCATTGCAAAATATTTTTATGGATTTTAAAAATGTGCAACTTGCTCAGTGTTTGAGATATTAATTTATAATTTTTTTTGTTTTTTTATTTTATTTACAGAGGAGTGTAGTGCTAATGTTTGTACATCTGTTGTGTGTGAGAATGGTGGCAATTGTACAGCCAAGTCAGCAGACACCCACATATGTCTTTGCCCCTTGGGATACATTGGAGATAACTGCGAAACAAGTAAGTAATTTTAGTTGATTCTATTATTTTTTATTTCTGCCGATTGTTGGAGTTTTTATTTGCTATTTTAAGTGGCTTGTAGTTGGTGACCTGAATTGGGTGACAGTAACTTGGCAAAACATTTTTGTGGGTCATTAATAATTGATGAATTAACAAGAGAGAAGAAAATTTTTACAACTCAACAGATGAAAGTAATTATGAAAAGCTTTCCTATAAGTCATCACTACTTAATGAAAAAATAAGACAGGTGACAATTTCAAAACTTGGATGAAATTAAGTTTGAAAAACTTTTTTTTTTTTTAATCATTTCACTCCAAGCAAGGCAGGAATGGTATGCAAGGAGTTATAGAGAATGAAAGTGAGAGAAAAAGATTGAGAAAAGGATAAAAGATGTACAGGAAGATAGAAGATAGCGATGGACATTGTATTTAAATTTTTAAAGATTGTATTTATTAGGAAAGCAAGTAAATGGAAGGGAGTTCCACAGGCGGGAAGTGCGAGAAAAGAAACTGTTGGAGTATTAGTGGTGGTTACATTTAACTATTTCAACAGTAAAAGGGTGGGACCTAGATGCAAATCCAGTAGCACACTTAAATTCATGTGCCCAGAGCAATTGCCATGAAAATATTTGTAGAAAAGACAGAGGGAAGCCACATTATGTCAGAGAGAAAGGGACTAGTTTTGAGATGCCAAGCTTGGATGTTGGTCATCAATATTTGATGAACAAACAAAAACATTATTTCATTAATATTTCAATGTTTATTCAAATCATCTTCAGATCCTTATAAGACTGATATTTTCTCTTTGGTCCATTCATAATTTTCATATCTTTTAGCGTTACTTTCATTCCACATATTCTAAAACTGAGGGTTGAAATCTTTTTCTTCTTCCAGGCTTTCACTTGTATTGGCTGTCTTGTGAATTTGAAATTTATATTCTTGAATATTGGCTTAGCTCAAGTTCACTCTCTCTCTCTCTCTCTCCTACCTCTCACTCATCTCTCTCTTCTTCCACTCTCTTAAATCTCCCTGTCTTCCTCCTCTCTCCTACCAAGCTGTCCTTTTCTTCCTCTCTCCCTTGTCTGCTTGTTCTCTTCCTCACTCCCTTGTCTCTCTCTTCTGTATCCCTGTCTTCCTTCTCATCTCTCTTTCCTTCTCCTGGTTCCCCTCCTCCTCTTTCTGTCTTTCATCTCCCTGTGTCTCTCATGTCTCCCTGTCCTAATCCTTTCTTTCTCACTCTCCTCTCTCCTGACTCTCTCTTCTGATTCCCTGTCTTTTTCCTGTCTGTCTTCTCTTTCTCTGTCTTCCCCCTCTCTCTCTTCTCTATCCCTGTTTTCATCTTCTCTCTTCTTTTTCCCAATCTTCCTTCTCTCTCTTATCTTTACCTGTCTTCCTCCTCACTCTTTTTTCCTGTCCTCCTCTCTCTCTTCTATTTTCTCCTCCACCTTTCTCTTTATCTTCTGTTTCCTTGTCCTCATGTTCCTTCCTCTGTTTTCTTGTCCTTTTCTTCCTTCCACTGTGTCCTGCACCTCCACCTCCTGTTTTTCTCCGTTGTACTCCTTCTGTTTTTCTCTTTCCTCCTCCTGTTTTGTTCTCTGTCCCCCTCTTCTTCCTCCTCATTTTCCCTGTCTTCATCCTCTTTTCTGTCCTCCTTCTCCTCTCTCTTCTATTTCTCTGTCCTCCCTCCCTCACTCTCTCTTGCTTCTATGTTCCTGTCATCCTTCCCATCTCACTCTCCTGTTTCCCTGCCCCCCACTCTCTCTCAATTGTCAAGCTAGTTACAACAAAGCTGTTTATACGACATAGAAATTCATAAAATATAAACAATAAATAACTGTCTTTGATTCTTGTTTGTTAATCAAATATCACTGACCAACAATATTGCTTTTGGGGAGACACAATTAAAATTTGAACACTTACTCTCTCAACAAGGCTGCATGATTTGAATGTCTATTGAGACCCAAGTTCACTCCAGATGTAAAAACGACCACTATGTTCTACCACTCCAGGAAGTATCTGACTTCTTTTAAGCTTTACCTATAGAAGAGTCAGATCAAGCCAGAAATGGAGTATTGCTGGCACATTTCTACTGGAAATGCTTAATCCTCACTTTCCAGACTTGATAGAGCTCAAAATTGTTTGCACATTTTTTTGGTGGAAAATGTATCTTCCACTCTGCAATCACTTTCCCCACAGTCACAATGTTGAAAGTCTATTGGTACTATATAGCTATTTCAGTGGCAAGTATTCAGATGAGCTCAATTCTCTAGAGTCACTAGTTCAGACAATTACTGCTAGGGCACATGTAGCTTTCACAGAGATGAGTCAACTTCATTTCTTCCATGTTCCAACGATAAGGAGAAAGTTCCATTAAAACTGCATTTTCCCAAGAACCGCTGTTTTGTAGTGGGGTTGTTTTCCTGAATACTATGATCTTCATCTCTTTAAGTCAAAGGTCAATTAGCATATATCCTCCTTATCCTCATTATCTACCCTCTCCATATCTCAAACCTAATTCATAATTACCATTTCAACCTTGTTTTAGTAAGAAATATCGCTATCCCATAATAATTGATACATTTAATGTATGAAATTTGTATGCAAATGTAACATTTATTATTGGACAGCGGTTGTAAAAATATATCTGTCACATAATAGTTAATATGTGGATGTGTGGGTGGTTTAATAATGGCTTGGAATGAGAAATCTGAGAGCTGAGTTCAAATTCCAGTCAGGTTCATTACATTCACTTATGTGCAAATACTCTTGGAAAAGGTACAAATCCATCTCCTCCTCCAGCTATGGGTTAAATAGTAGGACTTGTATCTGGAAAAATTATTGTTATTTTCAAGAAAAAGAATTATTCTTACAATTTAAAATATGCTTCAGCTTCAAAAAACCCATAAAGGGTTGATAAACTGTAAAGAAAACAATACCACATTTATATAAGATTTGCTTTAGACCACTCATCCATGAAAGAAATTCACAGCAAAGCAATATTCAATTAACTTTTTTAAGAAATTCATATCTCTTGTTATGATGTTTCAAAGCCCACATCTGAGAAAAAGAGAATTATTCTTAAAATTTAATATATGTTTTGGTTTTAAAAATCTCAAAGGGTTGATAAGCCATAAAAAACAAATCAGTCAACAAAATAAAATATCTGGGCTAATGTAAAATTATATTGGGACAGATGTGGTACATTTGAAAGTTTTTATGAAAATAAATTTCAGGATGAGCCAGAAAATTTAACATTTACAGGATTGGCTAAAATATAAATTAAAACTTTTTTTTTTTTTCATGATTTCTTCCAGAATCAACCCTTCATGTTCCAAATTTTAATGGACACTCTCATCTGCGTTTCCATGGTCTGGACCGAAGCACCTTATCCTTTACTGAAATTGAGATGATCATCAAACCCACATCCCCAGACGGACTAATCATCTATAATGGTTACACGTTGGATCGCAGAGGTGATTTCCTTATGCTGACAATGAGTGGCGGACATTTGGAATTCCGTTTCGATCTGGGTACAGGTCCAGCCATCATCAGGTAGATATTGTATTTTCTTTTGCAAATATTCTTTAGCTTCTATTGATTAGACTTGTTTTCCTCATGCCTTTTCAAGCAGACCCAGATGACAGATTTTGTCTTTGTGTCACCCCTCCATCTTAAATCAATAAAACAAAAGAGCCGACATCATTATGGATTTATATCAAATGTAGCAAAGAGCCAAAATGGTAAATGAAGATGACCAGGCATCATCTGTCTTCTCTTTAAGTTAGATAGTTGCAGACCAATTCCGTTCACACCAAAATCTTATACTTTCTTACAATTCTCACTATAGTCACACTAAATTCCGTGATTTCCACATCTAGTATGATCACCAAAGTTAAGCAACATTGAACCTGTTCAGTACCTAGATGGGTGACCGCTTGGGAATACCAGGTGCTGTAAGCTTGGATTTAGAAGTGATGTTATGGATAAAGGCTCGGAATTGTTAAACCAAGTTCCAATTCCAGTTGGGTTCGTTATATTCATTTATGTGCAAATACCATTCTGAAAGGTATGAATCCATCTCTTCTCTCTACAGATAAAGGTTAATCAGTAAGACTTGTATTATTAAACTATTATTATCTCCAAAAATAAAATAAAACTGTCTTCAAAATATTTAGATTTCGGTATTTAATAACCCATAGAGGTGTTGATATGCCACTTAACAAAAGCAACCAACAAGATCACCCAACAATGAAAAATCACTATTTACAGAAACCAAAGAATAAAAGAACATTAGTAACAGAAGTTCCCTCACCAGTCCTACATGTGCAGAAAGAGCAGTTCATGATTGCAAAATAATTCAGAAATAGATAATAATTAAGTTATTCATTCCAACATGCACTCATAAAGACAAAGCAACAAATATAAAAACCACACACATGGATTTGAAAGGCATCCCACTCCCACTAGAGTAGGGTGGGGGAGTTAAAAATGTTAAACAATCATTTACCTCAGTCTATATTTCTAAGATGAGGTATTATGTACAATATTTACATTATTCGGACTATTGTCCTCATCCTTGTTGCCATATTTATTACAACGTTTCGGTCATTGTACGCTCTGTCTTCCGTCAGGTGGTTGGAATGCCAGAGATCACTGGCCTCTGAAAATCATAGACAAAGAACATCATTGGAAAATACGTAAACTTAAGGAATCAGCACATATGCTAGGCCACAAAAATCTCTTGAGCCGACCAAGCATAGAAATGAATACAATATAGTAACCAGTAATAAGGAGTGCCAGAGAAAAGCAATAATAACAAAAAAATTGCAATATGAGCTCTGGTAAAAAACATGCACTGATAACAGCAAAAATTGCAATTTGAGCACTGGTAAAAAAATGATTGCTGAATTAGGTTTATAATACCCAAAAATTCATACACAGATGTCCTCAAGGACACATGGCACAGTGGATAAAGACGTTAGTTAGATCCTGAGACAGGACCCAAAGAGTGTGAGTTCAATATCTAGTTAAGGCGGTGGAGAACTTGGAGAAGGGAATTAACTGGAGATAACTGATAACTGACATCCATTAGACATGGCACGTGGAACTAGAACAGTCTATCCCAGCGAGTAAAATAAAGGGTTCAGTTCGACATTCCAACCACCTGAAGATGGCTGAAACATTGTTATAAATATGGCAACAAAGATGAGGACAATAGTCTGAATAATGTAAATAATCATTTTCCTGTCAGATTTTTATATACATCACTAACAATTGGTATTTATAGCATAAATGGTGTTATTTATTTTGAATATAAATTTTAAAAATTGTCCTGTAAAAGTAATGTTTCTGTCAACAATTTTTCTTAAAGTCATTGTGTTTGTATAGAAACCTAAAATTGATTCAATAAAGTCAAATTGGTAGCTGATCTTGAAAATGGCCTCCAGTCTGTTAGTCGCTGGGGCAAGAAATGGCTTGTTAATTTTAACCTCCCCAAAATGAAACTGCTCTCTTCTAATCATCTTTGAGAACTTTTTTTTGCCTTTCATCCAAATGGCTGATACTAACCTTCAGGAGAATGACACATTGTGCCTTCTCAGTCCAATGCTTTATACATATATGAATTGAACAGATTATATTGTGTCAATTATTAAGTCTGCTGCTAAGAAAGTCAGTTTACTGACATGCCAGACAATTTTTCTCATACACCTTCTAAAAATCTAACATTTATCCATGCATTGAATATTTTGTGCCTGTTCAATAAATATTTTCATGGCAATTGTTTTGATGAAATTTCCTCACCGGTAACTCAGCTTCAGAAATTTAGCCACAGTACTAGACTGGCAAGTAGGTTTCATTGTCTTATTGTTGAAACAGATGTAAACATAATTTCTATTCTAAGTGAATTCTTACATTTATCATCTACAGAACTCTCTTCTGGCTTCTTGCTTTCGTGTCAACTACAATCTTCAAAAGTCCAAATGCAATGTCAATCGGCATTTCCTGTCTCCTTCAATCCTATACTTTTTAACATCCTTTCTCTTCAGTAATATTTTCTCAGTTTCCTTTATCTAACTACTTGCGTCTTAGTGGCTTTATTGCCTTGCTCTGAGTGAAATGATAAAAAATGAATATTTAATCCTCCTGCAGTAAAACAGAAGTTCAGTGCCCAAATACTGAGGAAAAAAAACTCTTAAATGCATTGAAATTCACCCAGGTAGATGACATGGAAACATTTCATATTAATCGATGCAAGTCTAGGCTAGATGCAACCGTAAATTCTGTATCTATATTTCTGAGATGAGGTATTATGTACACTATTTACATTATTCGGACTATTGTCCTCATCTTTGTCGCCATATTTATTACGTTTCGGCCCTTCAGTATCTGTCTATATTTCTGAGATGAGGTATTATGTACACTATTTACATTATTCGGACTACTGTCTTCATCTTTTTTGCCATATTTATTGCAATGTTTTGACCATTGTACACTCAGGCCTTCTTCAGGTGGTTGGAATGTCAAACTGAACCCTTTATTTCGCTTACTGGGGTAGACTGTACTAGTTCCACATGCCATGTTTAATGGATGTCAGTTATCAGTTACCTCCTATTAATTTCCCTCTTCAAGTTCTCCACTGCCTTAACTGGGTATTGAACTCACACTCGTTGGGTCCTGTCACTGGAACTAACTAATGCCTTTATCCACTGTGCCATGTGTCCTCGAGGAAAAATGGCACAGTGGATAAAGGCATTAGTTAAATATGGTGACAAAGATGACGACAATAGTCTGAATAATGTAAATAGTGTACCATAAGTTCTATTCTAATAGTTTATTCTCTTGAACTTATCATCTGTAGAACTTTCTCCTGGATCTTGCTTTCCTGTCAACTGCAATTTTCAAAGATTTCAATGCAATGTTGATTATCATCTTCCATCTTCTTGAGACCTGTTCTTTTATTGTCCACTTTCCTCAAAAACATTTTCTTGATTTCTTTCACTCTGTAACTTATTGCATCTTAGTGGCATTATTGCCTTACTTAGAGTGAAATCATTAAAAACAAATACATGTTGATGCAACAGAATGAATACAATGGTGACGATAAAGGATTCCATCAAACCATCTGATCCTGAGGGATCCTGAGCTATCTTGAAGTATAAGCAACTTGTTGCTATCAACAAAACTTTCTTGTGTTTTTTATGATTTTCTATTTAATCCACGTTAATCTGTCTTCATTTTTCCTGTTCTGCTGGATTATTAATGGTCTTGTTAGAACACATATAACCCAACAACTAACCACTTCATCCTACCATTTAAATCTTATATATAAAGTACAGTGTATGTTTGTGTGTGTATGTCAAAGCCACTCCTCTGCTCTTACTGGTCCAATTTCAATGATTCATAGCTCATTCAAAAGCCCTAAAAAGTTAGGCCGAGGGAATGATTTTCATTGAGCTCGGATTCAGTGTTGACAGATTATGCGAGGTTAAAAATGTATTATGCTAGCCATTATCATTGCTTTCATGGTTCAAGGGGAGTAACTTTTATTTTCCTTTTGTATCCAGAATTCCAGCTTAAAATTTTAAGCTAGCTTAAAAGCTGCCCTATTGGGCAGCATTTAAGCTAGCTTCTGTGAAGGACTCTTGGTTTGGACATCATCACAATAGCTAGGGAAGAGTAGATGTGATAGGCATTAATAAAGTACAGAAAAAATCAAAATTGATCGCTGCATTTAAGTATTGAATTCATGTTTAAGTTTACCTTTTAAAAGATCAACGATAATTCTTCTGCTGCCATTTAATTTAAAGATGATTTGATGTACGTAGATTTTTATTTTCCATACAAACAATTATTTTTATTTCATGGGTTACAGTACAGGGGACAATTTATAAGATAAAATTAATATAGTGTAAAGATGGGAAAATAGAAATTAGAATTAGTTATACATTCAACATTTGATCCCTTTCTCTAGTGCAATGAGAGGGCCTCAGGCAGCTGTTCTCCAGGGCTGGGCACCTCTCAGTTTAATTTTTCTCATTTGCAACTCTGTCCTTCAACAGAGCCACCCCTGAGTGCACTCTGCCCAAAGACAGTGATGCAACTAAGAGATGATAAATAAATGTGTTACAAACTACTTTATAGTAATTTACCTGATCTTTATTGCATAAAGATACACAATTGTGGCACAAGGCCGAAAAGAGGGAGGGTAGGCTGAGGCTGGTCATCACTATTATCCTATACCTAGCTAATTGGATTTGTGATCCATGCACTCGTTACAATTTAGCACATTCACCAAAAGAACTTGTCCGTCATCATTCAATCCATCATTTATCATACACACAGGGGACCTGCAAAGACATACCCCATGACATAAAAAATTTGAAAAGTTCATGATTTTTGTTTTTAAATTTTATATATATAAAAATTTATGAATGATGATTTGGGGGGAATAATCCCAAAAAGCAAAACTAAAACATAAAAGAAAGAATATAAACAAAACTAAACAAGTAGTGAATATATCTTACTTTGCAAAGTGATAGCTAACAGACGATGACTGCTACTATCCTATAAGACAATACAATTAGGTTAATGATAATGCTGATACATAATAATAATATAATAATGATAAAGATATATAAATGTTGATTCACTGTGTCATGAAAGACAATTTTTCTCACTCTATTTTACATATTTACAAGTCTACCATTTGCCCATGGTTTGAATATTGCTGCCACATCTGGTGCTCCTGTTATGTATGTTGAGATTCTTGGTAAAATCCAAAGACAAATCTACAATATTATTGGTCCTGACCTGGCATCTTGGCTTCAGTTACTTTCCCATCCATATAATGTAGTTTCCCTGTGCTTTTTCAATAACTGTTTCCATGATAATTGTTCCTGATGAATTTACTTCCAATGGTACCAAGACTTTATGAATTTAAGCATAGTACTAAATTGGTGACAAGATCTCATCATTTTACAGTTGAAATAGCTAGATGTAACCATAAGTTCTATGGAAACAATTTCTTCTACCCCACTTCTTGCTTGTAGAACTCTCTTTAAGCTTCTTGCTTTCTGGTCAAGTTTGATCTTCAAAAAATTAAATGCAACATCAATCATTATCTTCTGTATTCTTAATTATTGTTTTATTGTTTTCACTCCTTGATATTTTTCTTTTTTTTTATATTTCATATTTTTTAACCCACTGCATCTTAGTGGCTTTGTACCCTTGCTTGGGGTAAAATAAATTTTAAAATATAATGATTTAATAATATTAAAAATACATAATAATGCATAATGATAATAAAAATATATAATAATGAATAATAATAATAATAATAATAATAATAATGATACATAATCATAATGATATAATAATATATGATAATACATAATAATAATAGCATATCACATAATAATATAATACACAATTATGATATAATTATACGACATTGAAGCCATGGCTAGATATAAAAATGGTCAAAGGTCAAGAAGAATGCCTTACTAGTATTGGCTTTAATTGCTCAAAGACAGCTGATGCTGCAGCTAGGACCACCAAACTGGAGTAGCAGGTTCCTGAAACAACCCAGGAAATCTTAAATTCCTCTTATAGAAATTTAGTGCTGGATTACTGATTGAACTGAATTGTTGATTGCTGAATTGGTGATGGTCCATCTATTCTTAATATGCAATTAGGCAGTCTTTTTTCCCCTGGCACCAGTAAAATGGCCATCAGTACAAAATTCAATATGAAAATTGATATTCTTTGACAGAATCAGCATCTACTTTGGTGTTTTGTTTTCTAAATCCAAAGGTTTAATGGATGAATAGCATCAACTTCAGCAAGCCTGGCTTTCAAGGTTGATATAACAAAAGATACACTGAGGAATGTGAATGGCAAAAACAGGGATGCAGTTGAGTGATATCATCTTTGCTGGATGAAATGTTAATACAGCAAAGATAAAAGTGAATGTCTATGCTGTTTCTTCATGAATTATTCTACAGAATTCCTGAAGAGTTTAAGCAAAAGACATTTTTGCCCTTTAGATCTAACACTATAAAATTCCTTGCCATATTTCAGAAGTTTGAAATGATGCATTTGTTGATTGCATAGGCTTCATAGTTTTGCATTTTATTTCACTCTATATATCTATCTCAGTTTGCTCTTATCTATTTATCTCGGTTTGTTCATTTCTATCTCTCTTAAATTGCTCATGTCTATCTCTCTTAATCTGCTCATGTCTATCTGTGCCTCTTAATCTGCTCATGTCTATCAATCTCTCTTAATCTGCTCATGTCTATCAATCTCTCTTAATCTGCTCACATTTATCTTTCTTAATCTGCTCATATCAGTCTCTCTTAATCTGCTCATTTTCTATTTCTCTTAATCTGCTCATATCAATCTCTTTTAATCAGCTCATTATCTCTCTTAATCTGCTTACATCTATCTTAATCTGCTCATTATCTATCTCTCTTAATCTATGCATATCAATCTCTCTTAATCTGCTCATATTAATCTCTCTTAATCTGCTGGTATCTATCTCTCTTAATCTGCTCCCATCTATCTCTCTTAATCTGCTCCCATCTATCTATCTCTCTTAATCTGATCACTATCTCTCTTAATCTGCTCATATCAATCTCTCTTAATCTGCTCATATCAATCTCTCTTAATCTGCTCATTACCTATCTCTCTTAATCTTCTCATATCTATCTCTCTTAATCTGGTCATATCAATCTCTCTTAATTTGCTCACATCTATCTCTCTTATTCTGCTCATATTAATCACTCTTAATCTGCTCATATCAATCTCTCTTAATATGCTTGCATCTATCATAATCTGCTCATTATCTATTTCTCTTAATCTGCTCACATCAGTCTCTCATAATCTGCTCACATCAGTCTCTCATAATCTGCTCACATCAATCTCTCTTAATCTGCTTGCATATATCTATCTTAATCTGCTTGTATCTATTTTAATATATCCATATCTATCTAGCGAACTATCTATCTATCCCTGTCTGTATCTATATCACTTTGGCCATATATCTACCTCTGTCTATTCATACTTTTCTATCTCAATCTGCACATGCATTCACATTTATTTTATCTATCTTATTCTATTTATATCTGTATATCCAGATGGGAGAATATATCTAAATTTCTATATATCAGGACAATGTTAGGAAACTGAATGACAAAGTGGAAAAATATAATTTTTATGCCGTGTTGTGGGTGGGGAGTTTAAGTGAAGGGTTGGACATGTCAGTGATGGTGATATTTGCTTTGCAAATCACCATTGCATGCTTGTTTACACCGTTTAGCTGAAAACATTACTGCAGTGCACGAGAATATGGCTGAAAATTCAGACACCTCTATTCGTCATTGCACACAGTAATTGAACCTCTCCACAACAACATTACATTGTTTCCAATTGCACTCCCGATTGGTCGATTATGCTGACCAAAAAAATCATGAAGTACGCAAAATGCATTTCTGTTCATTTTCATAATAGACTTCAATAATTTCCCATTTTGTTCAAAAAGATTCTAAAATACATATGCATGGCCTCGGTATTTATATCCAGGAAAATCTTCCCATGGCAAGAGAATTGTCTCTTGAGTCATCTGATGAGTTTTTCATGTGTTTTTGACTTTTGTTATTGCACAATTGTTAGCTATTTTTCCTTTATTGCTCTTTTTCTCAGTATATTAGACAAAATTTCTGACAATGTAAAAATGACTCTCTCTTTGTGAAGATTTTTCTATTTGGTGATTTTATTTTTCATCAAGTGTGTTGCTCTGGTTCGCAATCTTAGTTTATGAACTTTTGGCCTTATTACTGTTCATTTGCCTCGTTACTGTTGCTTTGCCTTATTACTGTTCATTTGCCTTGAATATATTGTTTACTTGCTTTTACATTATTTTTTGCCCTGTTCTTTTCTTTTCCTTGTTGTTGTTTATTACAAACTTTGTTAATTCTGTTTGTTGGGTAGTTCTGCAATTTATTTACATTTAACTGACTCTACAAAATTGGCTTAAGTGTTCTAATGTTATTAATGTAGCCAGTATTCAGACTTGAATTTTTCTGTTGCTCACTCCCTTAATCAAATACTGAATTTACTGACTTGTTTTCCTTATAAATCTGGTCAACATACTTCTTTACTCGATTTGTTCCTTGCCTCCTCTCCTAGCTCTTGTCAAGCATCACAACTTTGTCCTCTTGGCAATTCAGATCATGCAGTAGTTTCTGTAGATATTTCTTTTGAGATATGTTTTAGAATGGAGCCTCCTATTCACAAGACTTCATTCTGCTACCAGCAGACTGATTGGGATTCATTTTGTGATTTTCTTCAAGATGCTCCTTGGACTGATATTCTTAATCTCTCAATTGAGAACTGTGCCAAATTGATATCTTCTTGAATCAAAGCCAGCAATAATGCTTTTGTTTGTTTTCAGAATATACCAAATGAAATCACAATCTCTTTGATTCATACCAGCTTGTTCTATCACTATTGCCCAGAGGAATCACTTCTTCCAGGTGTTCCAGTATAATACTTCTAGTCATAAAAGAAGTCTATTTATGTCTGCTTATAACAGAGGCTAAGTCTTTGTTTGTGGATAGAATGAGTTTGGCAACTGGCAACTCTTTAATAGTGTCTTAAATAAGAGTAACTCTTCTATCCCCTCTTCTTCAATCACTTTGTGGTGATAACTTCTATTAATAAAGCACAATGTTCTACTAGTAAATTCTCTTCAAATTCTGCTCTTGACTCAACTGGAGTATTTTTGCCTGACTTTCCTCTCAGAACTGAGTCCCTATTGATGAGAGATATGCATAGAACTCTGTCCATGGTTTCTGCTATCATCTCTAAACAAGATCTCCACAAAGCTTGTGGACTTGATGGCATCCATGTAATAGTGCTTAAAAAATGTGCTCCTGAACTAGCTCCTGTTCTCTCTAAGCTCTACAATCAATTCCTTGCTGCTTCTTGCTTTCCTGCTTTTGGGGGAATCCTCTTCTATTTTTCCTGTATTTAAGAACTCTTGCAAACCATCTAATCCTTCTATTGGCTTATTAGCCTTCTGCCTCTTTTTGGTAACATTCTGTCTAGCTCTGAATTGGTTAAGCATCTCACCTCACAGGTTCTACTTTCAAAGAAGCAATATGGCTTTCGCTTCTCTAGGTCAACTGTTAATGTGTTAACAGTTATTTCTGAAAGTTTTATATTAAAAAGGTGAAACTCGGTCTGTTGCTTTGGATATCTCAAAGGCATTTGACAAAGTTTGGCTGTTATAAGATTTTGTAGGGATCCTCTTGGGAGTTCATTCCAATACAAGATTTTTCATTAACAGAACAACTACAAAAACAATGTTCCAGTGAAGAATTTGGTGAAATTCTTTGGCAGATGAAAGACAACTTGTACAGCTTCTGAATAAATCCTAAACATTCTTTGCTACAGTGGCTCGTTTGCCATAAGCATAAATGCATTTCTTATTTTTGTCTTTGAACTCTCAAAAGTCAATTAATCTCTTCAATTTATATGCCAAGCTTACAAAAAAAAAAAGATTGAAAAATTCCGATCAGTCAATTAATTTTGGTGATCATGTCTCATTTGATTCATAACTGACTAGGCAGAATGTTTTCACACAGTAGGTTGCTGTTTCTTTCTGTGGTAGACTGGTTGCCAACCAAGGCTATAGGACCCAGTCTGTCCTACTGTTCAACCCATAACTGGAAGGAAAATAGATGAATTCATACTTTTCCCAAGGGTATTTGTGCAAGTAAGTGAATGTGACAAACCCAAATGGAATCCAAATTTGTTGCATTCACTTACACACATTTCAATAGTCTTTTCAAATTTTGATAGTCTTTTCAAAAGCAAAATAATAGTGATATATCTTTTTATTTTATTTCTTCAAAGTAAAAAATTTGTATCTGAAAGCTTGCCTTCAGAAAAATTTCTCTGAATGAAAAAAAAAACACAAAATTTCAAAGTTCACCCCTGGTTGCCACGTGAAGTCTATCGATCTTCTATAGATATTTTCATGTGCCTTTTCATCTGGTCACTTAATCTGCATTAAATAACTACAACTAGAGATGCAAAAACAGCAAAAGTGTCTACAACAGAGCCTTCATCAGATACCAAGTCTCTTGTCAGGATCATTTTGGGGCTGAAGTTTCATCCGCATTAACCCAAGGCATCCAAATATTATCTTACACTACTATCAGACATTGTTCATTTTCCAACTCAGAATGAAACACTTATTAAAAGAGAAAGTAACTTAGAAAGAAAATTCTTCAGAGTGTGACAATCAAATCTTTTCAAAATATAATTCTTCATGCCGGATTTTTTCAAATATCTCCTTTCCTGAAAGAATTACTCTTTTCCCAAGTCAACATACATAACTATAAAAATATTAAAAACTTAAAAGAAAATAGTTAAATTCATAACCTCAAGTTATTTAAAATATATAACACATAAATTAATGCAAAACTAAAATAATTTAATTACTAATTTGCATAAAAAAAGAAAAAATTTCAAGAACATCACTTACTCACTTTCATTCATTAGACATTGCATTATGTCACTTCATGTCTTCCATAGTTTGCCTAGACTTTTCAAAACTACCTGATGAATATTTATAAGCAACCTAAATTGAAAAATTGGGAAAAACCAATAACATTTTGCGTCTGGAAAAAAATACTTGTTACAAAATAAAATTTTTGCATTTGCCTTGACAAAGTCCCACAGAGGACAAAACACATCAACTAAGATAAGAATGGATGGCAGGGCAGGGAGTGGGAACCTTAGCAAAGGGAGAAAACCTGCTAAAGGCCACAAGGGATAGGAAGTTGAGGAGAGCCATGATCGCCACACTAAATTTTAATAAATACCTCATCATGTAGATCATTACTTCTCTATAGTAAGTTCAGGTCTTCCTAGTGTACAAGCCACACTTTGAGACTGACATGAATAAGAATTTACACCTAAACATGAATACAATGATTAATATAAACAAAATGTCCTTTCTTATATAGAGAGAATATGTCAGGTGGACTTACCTATCTGGTCATGTGAAATAGGGCTAAATAGCTTGTACCTTTAAAACCCTCGGTAACTTGTACCGTGGACTTACCTCTCTGGTGAGTGAAATAGGGCTAGGTAGCTTGTACCTTTAAAACCCTTGGTAACTGGTACTGTTGGCTGCAGAGAGAATTTCTTCTGTGTTACTTTGGAGTATATTCAGTCCCTTCCTGGAAGTGGTTAGCTTTTTCTGTATCCATGTAGTTTTATTAACCAATGTGAGACCGTCTAATATCATGTGACTAATCTCTATATAGGAGCAGATGACTTTTACAAACCCAAAATCCCTCTTGCTTCACTCTCATGGCTTTGTACAAAGTTAAGTTAATTTCAGTAAATATCTCATCTTGCAAATCATTACAATTGTATGGTAAGTTCAGGCCTTGCTGAGCTGCTTAATTCTATGGCCTTGTGCCAGACTTATTTTGTAAAAACTTTTTCAGGATCATTATAACTGTGTTTGTGATTCAGCTAAATTTTGTAATTAACTTGCTTTCACCCTAAACTTTATAATTAACTTTGCTTTCACCCTGAATTCAACCTTGTAAATGTTCTCTGCTCAAACTTAGAAACTGCATCTGAACATACAAGAAATAGATTTTTAATTGACTTTTACAGATAAAGAATTTTTTCTTTGAACAGAAAGATTCATTTGTATCTTTGTTCAAAACCATTCAATAAATTGAATATATACATATATATATATATACATACATACATATATATATATATATATATACAAAGAATGATTTGTATCTCAAAAGATGAACTAGAAGCTCTGAACTTAAAAAAGTGCAACATATTGATACAATGAACGGATAATACATATTGATATCTTTTTGAAAGTCTAAAGTTCTCAAATATATTGATATACTTTGAGGTGATTGATAGATTTTTCGATTAAAGATAATAGGCAGGGAAAATCTATACAAGTACAATGTATTCCAATATTTTGCCATTGATACAGACATCTTTAACCAGTGAAAAAGAAAATTTAATTCTATTAAACAGATTGGCATAAACAGATTTGTCATAGATTTTTTGCTAGTTGGATTAGCAACACACACATACATACATATATTTATATATAATGTAACTCACCAGCATTGCATTTAACACACTTCTGTGTATTCTGCACACACACACCAGCACACATGTACATGCATGCTTATATCTAGCCAATTCCTTTATCCACCCTACAACTATATGATCGACTCTCCCGTCGAGATTCGACATATGAGGGTCAAGCAGATCAGTTTCCAGGAAACCGACAGCCCGACACCGGCACATGAGATTTGATTATAGTGGTGAAGGCCTCGTGCAGGACCATCCACATTTTTTGGAGGGACGAATACAGAGACCTGGTGCACCGAATGCCACAAGGTTCCCAAACGACCCTCCGCAGGTTTTGAATTCAGAGTTGTCCTTCTCCTAGACCAGTAGCCATCCAAGGCTATAGAACCCAGTCTGTCCTGCTATTTTACCCATAGCTGGAGGGAGAAGAGGATTCATACCTTTCCCAAGGGTATTAGCACGTAAGTGAATGTAATGGATTCGACTGGAATTCGAACTCGGCTCTCTGACTCCTCAATCCAAGCCGATATCCATTGCTCCACCGTGCCTCCATATATATATATATATATATATATATATATATATATATATATATATATATATATATATATATATATAGAGAGAGAGAGAGAGAGTTTTAAGGTGTCCTATATTTATAGGATAAAGTGCTCAATATCAGAGATAGAGTGTATATAAATATAAACTTGAACATCAATTAATTCTATTAAACATATTGGCATAAACAGATTTGTCAGAGATTTTTTGCTAGTTGGATTAGCAACACACACACATACATACATATATTTATATATAATGTAACTCACAGGCTTTTTCATGCTGGACAAAATCGTCAGGCTAGCATGAAACAGCCTGTCGCTTCTGTTGACTTCAATTTTCACTTTTATATATATATATATATATATATATATATACAGGGTGCGATGAATAAATTGTCATCTTAATTATGCAAAAATGAAAATAACACTGACAACTCATTTTAACAGATATCTTTACAAAAATTATACAAAAATATCTTAAAATACTGAAGAGTAAATTTATTCAGTAAAATTGCCATTGGCTTCAGCCACAGCCTCCAGACAGCTTCAGAATCTCCTGCAACTCTTCTGGATGCTCTCCTTGTTTACGTTGGTAAATGCTGCCATAATCCTTGCCTTCAGTTCATCTTTGGTGTTATAAGGAGTTTTGTTGGTCTCTTGCTCAACTATGCTCCACGCATAATTTATAATTTAGAGAGTTATGTGGCCAAATGTAAGGGATTATGTGGTTGCAGAAATTGTCTGACAGCTATGACTGGGTTCTCCTACTTGTGTGACATGGTGCAGAGTCCTGTTGCCAGACATAGGGTCTTCCAGCAGTCACCCTCTTGTACCAGAGAAGCACTGCCTCCTCTAGGTACTTGATGTAGGCCTTCATGTTGAGTCTGAGTACATGTGGGAAGATGAATGAAGTCATAATTTCACCATCACAAGGTGCCAACTATTTCTGAATCCTCTGCACTGTCCTCAGATTGACACCCAAGCACTCTGAAATTTTCATATTAGAGATTCCAGTGCAAATACCAAGCAGTATAACAAATTTATGTCAGAGTGAATTGCATCATGGTGCTCTATTTGTCCCAGATAGGGTCTAACTGACCCTACTATACTGTGCGGTCAACAAAAACAACCAACATGTATGCATGAAATTAAAAATATAAAATGGTGATAATTTACTCATTGCATCCTGTATATATATATATATATATATATATATATATATATATAGGGTTAATACAAATATAAAATCTGTCACTTATCTGATTGATGTCACTTTCACTATTTCAACACCAGAGTTTTGTAGATGGAACCTTTAGCAATCACTCCATCCACTCATCAAAGTATATCAACAATTTACTTTTTATGTTTTTGTTTTGCTTTTATGTTACATTTAAAACAGGGATTGGTTAGCTGCTTTAGTAGATTAGTGTACTCTAAAAACTAATAGCCAATCATTTACATATATAAAGGGTGCATCAGAAATACCTCCCATGTGAAGGTAAGACCAGTAAAAAGTATTTCTGGGCGGTATATGTACCCAGTGTGTGTGTGTGTGTATATATATATATATATATATATATATATATATATATACACACACACACAAACACATATAGTGATTTTCCAAGTGTAGCTCAGACATGGCACAAGGCCAAAAGTATGGTGCACCCAGTGAGGATTGAACCCACTACTCAGTCGTAACTGTTCTAGTGAGACAAGCTTGCTTACACCACCTCGAGGTGCCCCCCCCCCACACATATATCCTCCCATTTGTTGGATGATCACTTTGGAAGAAAGGGTATTTGATGGCTGCTGCTTCTATAATGCTAACCTCTTCTTGCAGCTGATAATGTTTATATCACATTAAATTGCATGAATAATATGTTAAGAATTCCCTTTCTTCATCGCATGTGCTGATAGCCTAGGGGTAAGAGTCTCTTACTGAAGTTAAATTGGTGGAGTTTCAATCCCAGATTAAAGCAATTGTGTGTCTAGCCACATTGAAGAGCTGTGATACAGAGAAACAGTCTGTCTGTAAATGACTATATATATTTATATATATATATATATATATATATATACGCACACACAAATGTTCACACAATACAAGACTTGAGCCACTGAAAATAGAGGCATTACAGAATTGGTGTAAGATAGGGTGTATAAGAGTAGGAAGTAGTAAGAAGATTATGAGGAGATGAAGGAGAGATATCAATTGACCAGAAGATTGGAGTGTTCTGCGAAGCAGAAACACAGGAGTTTTTTCTATGAAATAGCGGTTTTTGGGGAAAAAGCTGTATGAGTTGAATTTTCTCTTCACAACTGAAATGTTAAGGAGGTAAGGGCAGTTCAACTCCATGGATGTAGGTTGTTATTATAAGGATCTGAATTGGTGGAAGAATGAAACTTGACTAAACATTTATATATATATATATATATATATATATATATATATATATATAATATATAATTAGGTTGGTGCAAAGATAATGTCGTTTTCTCACATAGTAACATATGTGAGAAAACAACATTATTTTTGCACCAAAAGAGGTTTAAAATCAGAGTTTTCCTTCTCTTAAGGAATTCTTGAAGAGGCACAGTGGTGTAATGGGTAGCGACTTGGATCAAGGAATTGGAGAGCTGAGTTTGAATTCCAGTCAAATCCATTACATTCACTTACATGCTAATATTGTTGGGAAAGGTATGAATCCTCTTCTCTCACTCACCCCCAGCTATAAGTAAATAGGAGAACAGAGCAGGTTCTATAGTCTTGGATGGCAACTGGTCTACTGCAGAAAGAAATGGCAACATACTGCGGAAAAAAATCTGTCTTATCAGTCATGTATCGAAAGATACATGATTGCCTAAGCATGTATCATGCATGGCACATAACTGAAGGAAGTCTGAGGGGTACTTGTATTAGCGTAAGAAGAGATGGTAAGAAGTGCTGTTTATGAGGAGATCTATGAAAGATAATGTTAAGATGGTAGTGATCAAGAAAGCATCCTCTTAGGAGTCTGTTCTACAAAGTTCTTAGGAAGACAATGTCCAAGTGGAACTTCCTTCTTATTAATGGAAGATAAAGGGAATGTGGATGATTCACCTCTATGTACCTGTCATGGGTCGATATTAGCTGTGAAGGCTAGAACTAGTGGGTCTAAGAAATGTATTAGGTTGGTGCAAAAATAATGACGTAATAATGTCGTTTTTTGACGTATTTTTTAACGTCAAAAAACGACGTTATTACATCATTATTTTTGCACCAACCTAATATATGATTTAAAGAATTCTTTCATATTGATTGATGTGTTGTTGGTTATTTTACTATAAATAGGTATCACTGGTAATTTTTTTATATAAAAATTTATTGCTGGTACTTTTACTATAAAAATGTATTTTTATACTTTCATAGGGTTTTTTTTTTGTTTGAGGGGTTCACTATTTACCCATAGCTGGGACCCTAACAGGGTGTACCTGGGAACAACAGCAATTAAAAGGTAGTTCCATGCTCCTCAAAACCTCCAATCTCCTAATCAGAGGCCTTGTTGCCGGATGTAATTTATTGTCATCCCAAGGTCTAGATGATCTGAGGAAAGGCATGAGTCCATCTATTCTTATCCAGGGTAGACTGGACTCTCTCATGGTGGTAGACAACGAATCTAGAGGAAAGCAATACGAAACTACTATCCTAACAACGACTGACAGATATTAAAGAAAAAGAAGATGTGGAGAGCCATGATCACCTATGTCCTGACTGGGTATGGCACTTAGAAATTTAGTTTTAGAAATGAGATGAAGTAATAATATTGTTTTGCGAATTTTCCAAGTAAGAACCCTCTGCCTTCCTTGAAAATCATCATTTATAATCTTGAATTCCAACATATCCTCTGGCACTGGTTGTAAATAATTATCTAACCCCTCCCAAGTTTAGCCTGGTACAATGCCAGAATAAGGAGACAGGAATTCTGTTGTATCAATCTTCCAAGTGAAAAGGCCCAGCTTTCCTGGAAAATCAGCATTCAGAATTCTTTTATGTAGGCTTGAAGTCTGATCACTGGGAAATAAGGTGTGTGATAGTCCCCAAAGAGCAAATAATTATTAACACTATTTATGCATGGACTATTGTCCTTATCTTTGTTATTAGTCAATATAGCCGCTTTTTTCAAAAAAAGAAAAGAGAGAAGGGTTATAAGGTTTGTGTGCTTTGCTTAGATCAACCAATCAAATATGACCTACATTAAATTTAAACTAAGATTAAAAGAGGCTGTATTTTGCTTTTAAATCTGATTAAATTGTTCACTCATCATTAATTTACAATTGCCTGAGGAGATACACACATCGAAACACGACTGCAGTTGTGGAGCGATTCTGATGTTTTCAATGTAATATCCTAAAATAAAGAATATTACTCTACTTTGTATTAAGCCCTATTTTAAATTAAATGTTATGAACATTGTAATTGTACTGTCTTCATTCTCATATCATACCTGGATACATACATACATACATATATATATATATATATATATATATATATATATATATGTATCCAGGTAAGATGAGAATGAATAGAGTACAATTATTATTAACATATATATAATACAAATTTTCCTATTCTTCAGCTGTTAGGAAAAGTGATATTGGGAAAAAACCTGGGTGTAGATTAATATTTCGATAATATTCAATGGTGGCACTCTCAAGGATTTCCCTTCTGAGTGAATTATTTTCTTTTTTTATGAGTGTAGCATTTATAAAATCAAAATGGTTGTTGAAAATATTTTCTTCAAACATAAAGTAACTGATGTAATTTTTCATTTGCCCATATAAATATACAATAGTGTTTCTAAATTTTTCTGGTTCCTAATGACATTTTTTTGTTTTTTATTTATACTTTGTTTTCATAAATTTATTTTGTTTTTTGCTTTGAAAAAGTCCACATTGGACAAAACTTCACTTTTCCTATTGTCTTTTTTCCTTTACAAATATTGTCTTTTTCTACAGGTTAATCCTGAGAAATTTTTACATATTGCTCTCTCTCTCTCTCTCTCTCTATATATATATATATATATATATATATATATATATATATATATTACAAATTTTCCTATTCTTCAGCTATTAGGAAAAGTAATTTTGGGAAAAAACCTAGGCATATTTGGAAATTATTCAATGGCAGCACTCTGAAGGATTTTTCTTTTGAGTGAATTATTTTCTTTTTTTTATGAGTGTAGTATTTATAAAAACAAAATTGTGACTGAAAATATTCTCTTCAAACATAAAAAGTAATTGATGCAATTTTTCAGTTGACCATATGGATATACAATAACATTTCTAAATTCTTCTAGTTGCTAACAACATTTTGTTTTTTGTTTATAGATACTTTGTTTCAATAAATTCATTTCATTTTTTGCCTTGAAAAAGTCCACATTGGATGAAATGCGTTGGCTAAAAATACAGTTTTCCTATTGTTTTTTTTTTATTTATAAATATTGTCTTTTTCTACAGGTTAATCCTGAGAAATTTTACATCTCTCTCTCTCTCTCTCTATATATATATATATATATATATATACACACAACTTTTCCTCTTCTTCAGCTGTCTCTCTATTCCTGATATTTTCTGCAATATTCATAATGTTCAACTGAAATATTTTAATTCTTTCATGTATTAATTTTTGACTCTTCATTGTTCTTGTGCTTATTGATTATTGTGTTCCTTGATTGACCCCAGAAAATTATGTTGTGGGGGAATCAGAACAAAGAATGGTCTTCAAATAAAATCCATAGTCACTTCTCATACCACAGGAGCTTGCAATATTATGTATGATTTTCTGCCCAAAGCCAACAGAGCATTACAGAACATCTGATTTCAAATGTTTCATTTGAATGTTAAAGAATATGAAGATTAAAATGGTATCATAAAATATTAGGTTGGTGCAAAAATAATGTCGTTTTTGACGTTAAAAAAATACGTCAAAAAACGATATTATTTTTGCACCAACCTAATATATAAAAATATTAGTCAAAACATTTATGGAATAATGAAATAATAAAACTATAATGTATCAGAATCTCAAATAGAGGATTACTACTACTACTACTACTACTGCCACCACTACTACTTCATTAGTCAAGTAGAGTGGGAAAAGAAAAGGCATTGGCGTTTGAATTCTTTACTAAAATTCACAAGTCAAGGGTGCGATGGATAAATTGTCATCTAAATTATGCAGAAATGAAAATAACGCTGACATCTCATTTTAAAAGCTATATTTACCAAAATTATACAAAAATATCTTGAAATATGAAAGAGTAAATTTATTCAATAAAATCGCCATTGGCTTCAATCACAGCCTCCAGACAACTTCAGAATCTCCTGCAACACTTCTGGACAGTCTCCTTGATGAATGCTGCCATAATCATTGCCTTCAGTTCATCTTTCGTATTACAAGGAGTTTTGTTGGTCTCTCACTCAACTGTGCCCCACACACATAATAATCAAGGAGGTTGCAGTCTTGGGAGTTAGGTGGCCAGATATAAGAGGTGATGTGGTCATAGAAATTGTCTGGGAGCCATAACTGTGTTCTTCTGCTTGTCTGTCATTGTACAGAATCCTGTTACCAAACATAGGGTCTTCCAGCAGCCACCCTCTTGATCCAGGGCAGCACTACCTCCTCAAGGTACTTGATGTAGGAGGCCCTCTCAGAAGATGAATAGAGGTATGATGTTGCTATCACTAGTGATCACTCCAAACACCTTTGTATTCATTCAACTCTTTCTGAATGCTCTGCACTGTCCTCAGATTGACGCCCAAACACTCTGAAATGTTTTTATTGGTGTTTTGACAGAGTGAAATGCATTATGGTGTTATTATTACCATAGATGGTGCCCAACTGACCCTACTGCATGGTGCAGTTGACAAAAGCAAAAACAATGTGCATGCACAAAATTAAAAATATAAAATAGCAACAATTTACACATTGCAACCTGTAGAAGATTACTGTTAAATTGATGATAATGAATGAGGTTTGTTATTTTTTATTTAACTAAACCAGGGGTTCTCAACCTGGGTCCACATGTCTCCTAGGTGTTCATGTAATATTTCTGCAGGTCCACAAGCAAAATATAAAATTGGGGCTCGACAATGATATTTTGGTGATCCATGAAGAAAGCCAACTCAGAATGTTTTTTATTATTAAAAATTAAATTTCTATCATAATTTACGCTATATTGAAATATATATATATATATATATATATATATATGAAGAAATATAGTCTTAAGATGTACTATATTTATGGGATGAAATGCTCAATATCAAAGATATGTAAATAAATGAATGGAGGTATGATGTTGCTATCACTAGTGATCACTCCAAACATTCGTAATCATCCAACTCTTTCTTTAATGTCTATGTTCACTTTTATATATATATAATGTATATATATGTGTGTGTGAGTGTGTGTGTGAATGATTCTTTCTTCCTTTATTTCTTTTATTATATAGGTACTTCCACTGAATTTTTGATACCTAAGTTTTAAAATTAATTTTTAAAAATGAAAAATCATTCTTGAAAATTTAATTTTAGCTTTAATTGAAAACTGACTGATTAAATTTACTATTATGTTAAATATCTATTAATGGTCCCACCAAGAAAAAAAATGAAGGGAAAAGGGATCCATGGGTAAAAAAGGTTGAGAACCACTGAATTAAACTAAATGTTCGCCCAATACAATGCTCAAAATCCTCTGAGAGCTGAGGGGTCATCATCATCCTTTGACCTCCCTATAGTTGGTCGGAACTCCATTGACAATCCCTTTCCACACTTTTCATTCCTGTATTGCTGTCCCCAGATCCCTAATGTCTAACCCTGGTGTCTGGGAAAGTCAGTTTTCATGAGAAGACACTTCCAGAAGGATGCCATAGGAATAAGGATGAGACAATTTTCCTATCCACTCAGTGGCAGTGGCCAGCAAACTGTAATCATTTTTGTTTGAGCTTAAGAGAGATTGGTCACACTTCTCTGTAAATTGTGTTAAGTGTTGCATGGGATCTCCAACTGATATTCTGGATTTTTCAAAGTAGATTTGTATACATTCCATCAAGACGAACAGATAATGTCCAAGTTTTTGATCCATACAGTAGAAATGGTTCAATCAATGTTCAAAAGGTTTGGACTTTTAAGGAGGATGGAAGGTTTGAGCACCAAATCTTGTGAAGTTTGTTATACACATCCTATGCAAGAGTTTTGCAGATGTTAAGGTTTTTGGGAATCTATTATATGAGATCCAAAATATTTGAAGTTCTCAACTCTTTTTTATGGATGTATTATTGAGTGACTTCAACTCAGATGGTTCAGGGGAGGTTTTCATATATTTTGTTTTACCCGTGCTGCAATAGAGACCTACCTGGTTTGCTACTTGCTCAAGTGATTGCTGTAAGGATTCTGTGTCTTTGATACATAGAGAAATTAATGCAAGATCATCAGCAAAGTATTGTGGTTGGGTTTACCAACTACTTTGGTGACGTTTCAAAAGAAGTCCTTTTTCCTCTATGTTGTTGAGATAAATACACAGAACATAGTCCAGAACAACTATAAACAGAAAAGGAGCAAGTGTTTCACCATTTAGAGCTCCTGCTTTATCTTCAAATGAAACAGTCTCACCATCAGGTAATAATACAATGGTGGCAGTGGTGTTTCTGTACACAGCTTTAATTGCCTCAACAATTCTGGAGGTTATACCATAGAGTTGGAGGGTTTGAAAAAATGAGATCTGTTGATGGAATCAAACATCTTGTGAAAGTCAACAAAATAGATTGTGACCTCTTTGAATGGAGAGGATTTGAGCAGCTGCTGACCTGCCTCTTCTAAATCCATTCTAGTTCTTGCAGAGGAGTGGATCGATAGTAGGGACAATCCTTATTAGAAGAAGCTTATTATAAACTTTTGTTGCAATTGGCATGAGAATTATATCCCTATATTTTGTTGCACTTGTTAGGCACCCTTTTCTGGAACAAGGAATATTCCTCCCTTCAGCCAAACTGAAGGTGGTGAATGGTGTATAAATGTATGGAAGCAAAAACTCTAGGAGGTCATGAAATATTGGATCTTTCCACAATAATGTTGGTATGTTTTCAAGAACTGGAGATTTGTTGTTGGAAAAATCTTTGAGTGTTGTTTTGAATTTATAGAGCATGAATGGGTTGGTGTTTATGTCCAGTGTATTGGGTATTTGATGTAGAGGGAGTGGAAGACCACTCACTTGTGATGATTCTCCCAGGAGTTTCTTAAAGTGATCAAACCAGTTAGCTTTACACTTTTCAGCAGAACTGCCTTTTAGCTGAATGGGAGGCTTTGATTTTCTTCCTGAGAGTGTGTTGATTGTTTTCCTGTCTGTAGCATGATGTTTCTTCGTATACACTCTTACAATCTTGTCAATCTCCCCTTGCATCTACATTGGCATGGGCCTCATCAGGTATCCCTTGTGCTTTAAAGGTTTCTTTAAAAGTACTTCTAATTAATTTTGTTCATATCTCAATTTCATTCTTTGCAGATCTTGTCTTTCTCACACGGACATCTGCACTGCATTGTGCTGTAACTTTTTCCTCTTTGGCAGTTTTGAGTGTGTGATTTCTTCTGTAGAAGATATAAGGTTGTTGTATTGTGTTTTCAATATCATCAGATCGATCAGAGAGCATTTCATAATGATTCTTAACATCTACAGCAAAGGAATCTCAAAGTTCTGTTGGATGATACCTTGGCCCAATCGTTTCACGGGGTCTGGCACTGGCACTGGCACTGGCACTTAGGCTAAGAATGACATGTATGAAAACAACTCTATGATCAGAACTGACAGAAGTGAGGGATGAATATGCCTGGGCAATAAGAACACTGTTCTTCTTGTTTCTAATGAGGATCAGTCTGGTGCAAATGGAAGTCTTTGATTTTCTTCTTGAGAGTGTGTTTCTTGTTTTCCAGGCTGCAGCATGTTGTTTCTTTGTATTCAGTTTTACAATCTGTCAGTCTCCCCTTATGTCTACATTGGCATGGATCTCATCTAGTAACCCTTGTGCTTTACTGTTTTTTTTTTTAAATACTTCTAATTAGCTCCTATTCATATCTTGGTTTCACTCTTTGAAAATATTTTCTTGATTTTCTGAAACAGGCATCTGCCCTTATGTGGGTGTGCTGCAACTTTTCCTTCTTTGGCAACTTTGAGAGTGTGATTGTTTTTCTGTGGATAATATAAGGTTGTTGTATCATGTTTCCATGTCATCAGATTGATCAGACAGCATTTCATAAAAATTATTAACATCTACAGCAAAGTAGTATCTCAAAGTTCTGTTTGAGGATATCTTGGCCCACACAGCTTGTTTCACAGGGTATGGCGATAAACTACATCCGCATCCTGGGTACAGCAATAAACTACATCCAACAGCAAAGCTTCAAATAATGTTTGCGGAAAAATAATGTTGCCAGCTATACATTTTTGAAACAATAATGTTGCCAGCTATGCGTTTTTGAAACAATAATGTTGCCAGCTATATGTTTTTTATTCCATACAAAATAGGCATTTAAAATTCATATAAACTGGATTTGGCATTAAATAACCCACAGTGGTTGATATGCCATAAAACCCAAACAAACAAACAAGGTCTGGTACTGGCGGTTTGGATAACCTTAGGCTAAGAACGACATGTATGGAAACAACTCTATGATGAGAACTTACAGAAGTGAAGGACAAGTCTACCTGGACATTATGAACACTGTTCTTCCACTTGTTTTTCATGAGGATCTAATCAATTTGTGAATGAGGTCTGAATGAATGTTGAAATGTCCACAGACATTTTGGGTGCTTCATGAACCTCATGTTTGTCTATATTTCTGAGATGAGGTATTATGTACAGTATTTACATTATTCAGACTATTACTATATTATACTACTATAGCACAGTGGATAAAGGCGTTAGTTAGATCCAGTGGCAGGACCCAAAGAGTGTGAGTTCAATACCCGGCTAAGGCAGTGGAGAACTTTGAGAGGGGAATTAACAGGAGATAACTGATAACTGACATCCATTAAACATGGCACGTGGAAATATTAGGTTGGTGCAAAAATAATTTCGTTTTCTCACATAGTAACATATGTTAGAAAACGAAATTATTTTTGCACCAACCTAATAGAACAGTCTAACCCAGTCAGTGAAATAAAGGGTTCAGTTCGACATTTCAACCACCTGAAGAAGTCCAGGGCATACAATGGCCGAAACATTGTAATAAATATGGCAACAAAGATGAGGACAATAGTCCGAATAATGTAAATAATGAACCTCATGTTTGTCAGTTTTTCCCCATTTCAATTAGTTTCCTTATGAATAGAGCATCGTCCTTCCCTAGGTGACCATTGAAATTGCCTGAGATAACGAGGAAGTTATGTGAGCAGACACTTTCCATTACTCTCTTCAGATTTGAGTAAAAGTCGTCTACTAGTTTTTACATCACTTGTATTAGTTGGACAGTAACAAACTATGAATATGGTTTGAGGATTACTGTTGAATTTTGCAACAAATATGCAATCAGATATTTTTCAACAGTTCCTTGATGCTTTAGGAGAAAGAAGTATACCAACTCTGCCAACTGGAACACTGAGAGTTTTTGGTAGCTGAGGTGGTGACAAATTATTATTGATCAAGATTGTTATAATTCATGTCAGCGTCACGTTGATTGTACCTGTGTATTTGAAGGCTCATGATGTCAATTTTATTTTGCTTTGTGCAAAATAAAAGCTCTTGTTTTCTGCTGGTCTTTACAAAGTTTGTGAATTGAAAATGCTGGAGATAACATGACATTTGCAATTCATGAACTTTGATATAGAGTTTTTGTTTGTTGTTACTGCATCTCTCCTTTCACGATTACCTTGTTCCCAAGAGTTGAGAGGTGACTGGTTATCTGTTTCATGAGAAACAAGGTATGAATTGGGAACTGGGTAACCAAGGCTACATTTGGGTGTTTTTGTTGAGACATCATCTCTAGAAAGACTGCCACGCAAGACTAAAGACTTCTTTCAAACCATGAAGTGAATTATTCTGTGCCAGACACCAACTTTGAATATGAATTTCCACAGACTTAGAAACTCCAGATCCGGATTTGTCCTCAGGGCTTACTCCTGAAACCTTTCCCATGATTGGGTATGACCACAAGACAGTGGAGGTTTAAAATCAGAGTTTTCCTTCTCTTAAGGAATTCTTGAAGAGGCACGGTGGTGTAATGGGTAGCAACTTGGATCAAGGAATTGGAGAGCTGAGTTTGAATTCCAGTCAAATCCATTACATTCACTTACATGCTAATATTGTTGGGAAAGGTATGAATCCTCTTCTCTCACTCACCCCCAGCTATAAGTAAATAGGAGAACAGAGCAGGTTCTATAGTCTTGGATGACAACTGGTCTACTGCAGAAAGAAATGGCAACATACTGCGGAAAAAAATCTGTCTTATCAGTCATGTATCGAAAGATACATGATTGCCTAAGCATGTATCATGCATGGCACATAACTGAAGGAAGTCTGAGGGGTACTTGTATTAGCGTAAGAAGAGATGGTAAGAAGTACTGTTTATGAGGAGATCTATGAAAGATAATGTTAAGATGGTAGTGATCAAGAAAGCATCCTCTTAGGAGTCTGTTCTACAAAGTTCTTAGGAAGACAATGTCCAAGTGGAACTTCCTTCTTATTAATGGAAGATAAAGGGAATGTGGATGATTCGCCTCTATGGACATGTCATGGGTCGATATTAGCTGTGAAGGATAGAACTGGTAGGACTAAGAAATGTAACCCATTAGAATATTTGCCATCGAAATAGTGATAGACTATCGAGTAGCTTGTAATTTTTTTATCTGTGGGAAAATTTACATGTAACTTTAAGTTCTTTGCTATCAGTTTCTTCTCTCACTCTTCCCACTTTTGGAACACTCTTTCAGCCTCTTGCTTTCCAGTCAATTTTGATCTTAGAAAATTTAAATTCAATGTGTCACATCCTGCTCTCACAGGGTGGGAGGTAAATAGATGTTAGGTTTGAATTGTTTTTTTTATTATGCAACATGGAACGGATTTTGATCAAGAAATAGTTTTGTCAATGTGTATTTTCTTTTTATCCAACAGGAGTCCCCAAGCAGTGACCTTGGGCCAATGGCACATTGTCAAAATTAGCCGGACTGGACGCGATGGAATTCTGGAAGTAGATGACCAACCTCGAGCTGAGGGTCTTTCTCAAGGAGCTTATACCCAGCTGACGCTCCTTCAAGACCTGTTTATTGGTGGACACCAGAATTTCGATGAAACTTCCAAATATGCCAACATCTCTACATCTTTTTCTGGGTGCATTCAAAAAGTAAGAACCATTTTAATTTTTCTTTTTTTCAATTAAAAATGAGAATTTGAAGACCTGGTTTTTTACCTTTTTACTTAAACATTAAGAACGAGTAACAAATGATACACAACTACTTCAGCCACTAAACTGATCCCTTGTTTCAAAAAAGGAAAGTGAAAAAAAAAAAGTTAAGTATCTTTTTTTTAATCATTTCACCCCAAGAAAGAGAACAATGCCACTAGGACATAGAGGGTTACTGAGAGTGAAAGAGAATGAGGATGCCTGATTATTCAGACTGTTGTCCTCATCTTTATTCCCATGGCCTGCTGGATAAAAACGTTGGTTGGATCCAGTGACTTGACCTGAAGAGTTGTGAGTTCAATACCTGGCTACTACAGTGGTGAGCAAAAACTTGGAGAGTTGAGTTAAAGGGAGATAACTGAGACATCCAAAAGAGGCATGGCACATGGAACTAGAACAATCTACACTGGTGGATGAAATAAAGGATTCAGTTTGAAATTCCAATCACCTGAAGAAGGCCGAAGGGTACAACAGCTGAAATGTCATGAATATGGCAATAAAGATGGGGACAACACTCTGAACAATATAAATGATGTCTCTATCTCTCTCTCTCTCTCTCTCTCTCTCTATATATATATATATATATATATATATATATATATAATATAAAATGCTCAAACACTAATATTCCATGGATTCTATCCTCTTGGGAATTTATATATATATATATATATATATTTTGATTGATCACTAATATTATCGCTATATACTTCATAATAATTCATTATGTCTAGACCTAAAAACCTCAAAAGAATGCTGAAAATTACTGGACAGCCATTTCATCCTATTTTGGGGATGTATCAGCAGTGCACATCCACCACTGAGAATTGAACCCTGACCATTAAGATACAATACAAGCATCATATCATTGGGCCAGTGGGCCTCAGTGATGAAGAGGAAACTAAGCAACTAGACACAATATAGCACAGCTTATCCTATTTCCAATGACTTCCTTCATCCTGTGCACTAGAATCTGGATCTAGTTTATGTAATTGAATAGTTATTTCAGGGATTTTAAGGATTTTTTATAATAATTCAACTTGTATAGACCTGGACGCCTCAAATTATACATATATATATATATATATATATATATATATATATATATATATATATATATATATATGTGTGTGTGTATTAAATAATAGAGAATACCCATCAAATAAGACCAATGATTATTATTATTTTTATTTTTAAAGGTGGCATGCTAAAGTAATAGTTTGCAGCTTTGATTAAGGAATTGGATTGCAGAATTCAAATTCTAGTTGAGTTCATTACGCGGAGTAATAGATAGTGGCTCAGGTTGAGAAATTGGAGAGCTGAGTTCAAATTCCAGTCAAATTTATTACATTCACTTATGTGCTAATAGCCTTGCGAAAGGTATGAATCCTCTTCTTCTTCACCCTGCTATCGGTAAATAGCAGACAGACCGGGTTCTATAGCCTTGAATGGCAACTGATCTACCACAGAAAGAAATGGTAACCTACTGCAGGAAAAAATCTGCCTTGTCAGTCATGTATCAAAAGATACATGATTGCCTAAGCATGAATCATGCATAGCACATAGCATGCTAATACCCTAAGGATTGACTGGAAGAAGCCACACCCTGAGAATAAACCTGGTGTGTTGTCTGGGCTGCAATGCTACAAAGAGAACCCTGTGGTCTGTCTGCTGGCTTCAGTCTTCAAAGCCTTATACTCAGCAATGCAATGTCATCACCATATTGGTTGCATACATAGTTACGGGTTCCAGTCTACCCTATTGTGCTTGATAGCCATTGACCCTACAAGAAGGTTCATCTGTTCTTTAACAGATCTTGTATTTAATTCTGCTGAGTGTCTAGCTGTTCTCCTTACTAGAAATGCCTGGTGGGGAAACCAGTTTAATCAATGATGAGCTAAACATGGAAGGACTTGACATAAAATATCAGTTACAGAAACAAAGCATTTCTATTAACTTTAAGAGCCATGACTGTTCAGCCACTTTCCCATAGACCAGGAATGGCTAAACTTTCTTAATGTAAGAACTACATACAATAAATTTCAGAAGTTTGAGACCTGCATTCACTAACCCAGTACACCCAAATCTTTCATCCCCTCACCCATGACCTCAGTCTTCTGACATTCCTCTGTAAGCCTTAAGGAATGGAAATTTCTTTAATCCCTCTGCCCCTCCACCATTACTTACTTCAGCATTAAAGAACAATGCCTCACTCAAATCTAGCATTAAAATTAGGATTTAAATTCTTAAATATTTTTATTAATCATGAACATTAAACTAACATTTTAATCCAATGGGGTCTGTATTCATACCCAATAAATAATTATAAAGCCTGTAATTTTTCTTATTTACCTTTTATATTAACTGCGATAAAAAAAGAAAAGAAGCTCGGCCAACATATTTCCACACGCCGCATATAAAAGGTCAAAGAGCCACATCTGACTTGAGAGCTACGATTTGGCCCCACCCCTGCTAAAGAAGTAGAATTATCATGATCATCTCAAAGGCCAAAAAATTCAGTTTTGATAAATGAATAAATAAAACTGAAGTGAATAAATTGTGATCATTTTTATAAACGTCACAATAGAATGGAAAATAAACAAAAACATGGAAATTCTAATACATCATTTATACTGAGAGATTATACATAATAAACAAAAATGGCAAACATTAGCAAAGACGCCAACAAAATAATCAAATACTGAACTGCATGTATGAAAGTTATCCATCTCAAGTTAAAATAAAATCTTGTCTCAAGCCAGATGTGGTAAATAGACTGAAGATGCTTGTCTAAGATCACAAAATTTATTTCTACAATGAACCATACTCACTGGATAGAGCAACATACTATAGAGCAGTGGTGGTCAAGCTTGTTTAATGCAAGATGCACATATGATTAAGTTCAGATGTTTGAGAGCCACAAGGCATGAACAAAATTTACACATACGTTTTTGTTACATACACATTAACATTAAGCTTATGTTTTAATTCAATGGGGTCTGTATTCATACCCAATAAATAATTATAAATCTGTAAGTTTTCTTATTAACTTTTATATTAATTGTGATGAAAGAAGGAGCTGAGCCAACATATTTCCACAAGCCATATATTAAAGGTCAAAGAGCTGCAATAGAACTAGAATTATCATGTTCATCTCAAAGGCTAACTTGCTTGTGCAGTAAATTCAGTCTTATTTACATTATTCAAACTATTGTCCTCATCTTTGTTGCCATATTTATTACAACATTTCGGCCATTGTATGCTCCAGCCTTCTTCAGGTGGTTGGAATGTCAAACTCATTTCGCTCACTGGGGTAGACTGTTCTAGTTCCATGTGCCATGTTTAATGGATGTCAGTTATCAGTTATCTCCTGTTAATTTCCCTCTGAAAGTTCTCCACTGCCTTAACTGGGTATTGAACTCACACTCTTTGGGTCCTGTCACTGGATCTAACTGACGCCATTATCCACTCTGCTATGTGTCCTTGAGGGTTCAGTTTGGCATTCCAACCACCTGAAGAAGGCCAGAGCATTACAATGGCTGAAACATTGTAATAAATATGGCGACAAAGATGAGGACAATAGTCCGAATAATGTAAATAATGTACATAATACCTCATCTCAGAAATATAGACAGATATTGAAATTCAGTTTTCATCGGATGTGCTCCCTCTATAATTACTCAGCTAATATATTTCCATGAGTTGCATATTTAGCTGAAAAAGCTGCCTGTGCCTTATGAACCATGGTTTGACCACCCCAGCCATAGACTCTTCAGGTACTTTCAGCTAGTATATGCTCTATAGTTATTTACCAATGAGAAGGTTGGTTGAATAAAAACCAGAAATCTTCTAATTCAATGGAAAGAGATGCCACCTTTGCATCTCTTCCAGTGTCAGGGTAGTCACTAAACTATTTAACCAATTAAAAGCTAATTGAAAATAATTAGCGTGTATTTATACTGTCTCTCTGGGTCATCTTCTTCCCAATTACTGTTTTAGGTACATAAGCATTCATGCACTAATGCAGTACCATTTTTTTTGCTCCCAACATGGTAATATGTTTTACTCCTGGTGTTTTTGTTTGTGTAGCCTCATAATTTTAATTAACCTTATTATATAAACATGACTTAGATCATTGGCCTGATGTATCCAGTAACACAGAGCTGATTTATTTTCAGCATGGTACACTCTCTTTATCTGCAATTTATCTAAATTGGTCATATAATAATAATATGAACATCTTTTTTTTCAGCTCAATAAATCTGTATCCTCAGCCCTTGAAATTATTGAAAAATCATTGTATCATAATTCATTTGAAGTGTTTTTCTCAAAAAGATCTCACAAATATTGATAAAAATAAGCAGATAAATTCCAGAGAAATATTTGTCTAGTCATTATTTATATTTCATTTCATTTATGCATTAATGAAACAAGGTTATCTTTTACTGATAATCAAACACAAGACCTTTTAGTCTTGAGTCCAATGCCTTGCTGCAAAGCTATTCCCAAAGGGACATTCCCATAATAGCTATAAATTTAATTCGTCTGTATCATTTATATGTTTAACCAATAGAAACATCTGTCTGTACATAGAATAAAAGCCATTAGCCAATGAAATCAAAGCTCTGGGGAATATGCCCAGCAGAATTGGCCATCTGATTGGTTGTTTTATGGATATGAACAGAAAGATGATGTTTCTACTCAATTACTCATTTTGTTTGTTTTTTTTGTTTTTTGTGGGGGAGGGTGGAGAAAGCTCAGCTTAATCAGTAAATGTTTGGACATTTTACTCATGTGTAAAGTTTTGAATTCATATTTTTTTATATTTTTGTAATCGCTGTTCAAAACTGCATTCAATCAGTGATGATTTTTCTATCAGATATTTTTTTTTCTTTTTTCCCAATTAACCTCATGTCTTCTGATTGTATGGAATTAATCTCTTTCAATAGGAACAAATTCAGCTTGTTGGATTTTTACTACAAATGGATAATTATCATAGAAATTCCATGGTGTATCTTTATAATTTAGAAATCTCTGTGTTCTGTTCAGAAAGCATACAAGCATTTAATATTAACGAAAAAATAGTTTATTTTCAGCATACTCTTTTTAGGGTTGGTATGTTTTGGTGTAGCCAATTCAGCATGGCTGTTTAAGGCAAGAAAAATAGTTATACTATTTGGCACAGCTGTTTAAGGCAAGAGACTGTTTTGACATCACTGTCTTTGACTAAAGGCAACCACCACCACCACCACCACAAAAAAGGATGAAATCATTGAAAACACCCAACTTTCAATATGACTTTTTATTCATTTAGGGAATTAAAGATCCTAATGGAATAATGTAAATTAAAAAACTTAAATAAAAAATATTGTATTTCAAAAGAATTAAAATCTTAGTAAAGCTATTTAATCTTAGAAATTACTTCTTCATTTCATAATTATGAGCAACACTCTTCAGAAATTCAACAGGATTTATGTAATCTCACTTTACATCAATCTTTCTGATCACCTCACCAAAACTTTAATTCAGGATTCCTCTTGCTCATTGTGTAAAAATAAAAAAAGGTATCCATCGTGTATCACTTTGTTTCTTCCACGTTTTGATAAATTTGATTTGATTCCATTTGTAATAAAATGGCTTTAACGACTGAAAAATATGAAACTGCACTGGAGAAAATGTAATATAAAAATACTTCCAGAGAGAGAGAAAAAGAAAGACAGAGAGAAAGAGAGAGAAAGGGAGTTGCACTCAGGTAAATTATAGAAAAATTTCTGAGAGGGGGTACATGGCCCATTCGGCACAACTGTTTAAGCGTCAGACTTTCGACGTCACTGTGTTTGACCGGTGGCATCCTCTCCCATCCAAGAGGATAAACGAACTGAAAACACCCAACTTAAATAAAAAACTTAGTAAAGCTATTTATTCATTATGTATCACTGTTTCTTCGATATTTTGATAAAATATTTGCTTCCATTTTGGAATAAAAGGGCTTTGACGACTGAAAAATATGAAGCTGTATTGAAGGAAATATAATATAAAAATGCCTCCAACTACTCTTTTTTTTTAAATTGGACTATTCAAGCATATAACAACAAAGTACTAATCTGGTTACTAAACTAAAGAGAGAGAGAAAATTTGACTATAACGATAAAGTAGTAATCTGACGCCTAATTGTCCCACTGCTGAAAAATTCCTATGTCAAATCGGCCACACTGAATTGGCCATGCCAAATGGGCTATTCTGGAATGTCCCATTCCCACTCTCTTTGGAACCTCAGACATTTCTCATGGCTTCCTTTCTCCTTTCCAAAACAATCTGGGGTCTTTTTGAGGGATATACCACCAGCTAACACCTTATATTCTTCTTAATATTGTCTATTGTTTGAAAGCTGGACATTGTAAAGCCTGGATTGTAGAGACAGAACTGTTTGCAGATTTCGGTGATTTGGCCTTTTATCATATGAAATACAATATGACAATAAAAAAATCTTTAAAAATATCTATTTTTAGTCAAAAGCGCTTAAGACATGGGAAGTGTTTTTACAAATATGAACAGAAAATTGGAAGAACAATTAGAAATGGGGAAAAAATTTTAAAATCAACAACGAAATTTCATTTGTTTTAATCAAATATGTATAAATAAACAGATACAACCACCAAGAAATTAATGGGACATGTAGTGGAAAGAGGTATTGGAGAATTTACCACTCACAGGCTATATTGTATACAAGAGGGACATCGGGGAACATTAAGTAACTTACCTAACAAGCTTATACTAATTGATTACAGAATGGAGAGTGCAGGAATAGGGAAAAATAAATGTTACTAAGAGCTATAAAGGACAAAGGTGTTTGTCTGAAAATTCCAAACTTAAAATCTTCCTCTTCATGCCTCAGTTTAGTCAAAAGGCCTACTAATATATAATAAATATCATCAGTCTTATTGACAAAATTTTTATCATTTTGTTGCCTCTTTATTCCTCAAATTTCATTAACTGACCTAATAAATCAACATATTATAAGAAGCATACATGGATTATTATCATATATATATATATATATATATATATATATATATATATATATATATATATATAAATAAATAAAGGAAAAAGTTTATAGTAGTTACAATGAGAGAAAAGTGTGTATATTAAAAAGAAGAGAGAAACCACAAACAATTTTTGTTGTAATGTAGATTTTTTTTTAAATATTATGCTTTATTTTCCCTTATTTTGCTACACGAGTTTCTGGTCTGGTGACCTTAATCAGGCAAAGCGTGGAGATTTCCACATATTATTAAAAATAATTAATTTTTGATGTGAGACATTCTCTTTTTAGTGTGTTAGTGACCCAAAATACATACATACATACATATATATATATATAAAAGTGAACATTGAAGTCAACTCTTAGAGGTGACAGTCTGTTTCATGCTAGATGCAATCCACCTGGCCTGACGATTACATCTAGCATGAAACTGACTGTTGCCTCTAAGTGTTGACTTCAATGTTCACTTTTATATTTACACATGCTCTATCTCTGATATTGAGCACTTTATCCCATAAATATAGCACACCTTAAGACTATATATATATATATATATATATATATATATACATACTACTCAGATTTTAGATAATTTAACTTCTAATTTCTTCTGATTTCTTTAAAATATCCAATACTTGATGGCATATAAAATTAGAAACAGTGAAAAATTTTAAAAATCAACAAAGAACTTTCATTAGTTTTAATCAAATGTATATAAATAGACAGATGCGACCTTTGTGGACTCGAAAGGATTAAAACTAAAATAAACAGACATAATACAGCTAAATTATTTAACCAAACCTGTTTGTATGAAAATATGCTACCTAAATATACATACATACATACATACATACATATATATATATATATATATATATAGGACGCACAATGGAGTAATAAAAAGTGGCTCAGATTGAGGAATTGGAGAGCCAAGTTTGAATTCCAGTCAAATCCATTACATTCACTTACATTCACTCTTCACCCTACCGCCAGCTATGGGTAAATAGCAGAACAGACTAGGTTCTATAGCCTTGGATGGCAACTTGTCTAGGAGAAGGACAACTCTGAATTCAAAACCTGAGAAAGCTTGTTAGGGGACCTTGTGGCACACGGTGTATCAAGTCTCTGTATTTAGCTCTTCAAAAAGTGTGGTTGGTTCTGCACAAAACCTTCACCACTATAATCAAATCATATGTGCAGGTTGTCTGGCTGTTGGTTCCTGAATCTCATATATCATAGGGAGAGGTATCACAGCTAAGGCAGTCTGGGGGGGAGTTCTCGCTTCCTTCCGCTGCCTGAGCATGCTTAGGATCCTTCGTAAGTGTGGGTCAATGCTCTGCATTGATCAATGATAGGAATTGTGATACATACATACACATGGATTATTCACACAAATGCTGAATGACAGGAAAGAGACACATAAAGTCTGCTTAATCAATGAAAAACAAACAATAAAAAATAAAAATACTAGAACTTTTTTGTCCTCCATATTTCGTTTTCTGATGAAGCTTCAATAGAAGTGTAACATGTTACATTTATAAACATTTCTAATTTTTTCCTTTATCCTATATATATATATATATATATATATATATATATATATATATATATATATATATATATATATACTATCCGAATTACCCTCACCTTGCTTCATGCTACACCTTTTTTGTAAGAAAATGATGATTGATTTTAAATCATTGTTATAATTTGTAGAGGAAAATGATGCATTTCAATATTACTCAATAATCTTGATATGTGACCTCCATTTTCTGACTTTCTCCTTCTATATTTTGAATAAGATTAATTTCCGTGTTCAAATTTAAATTTAATTTAAATCAAAGGGAAAAAATTTTCAATGGTGGATTGTTTTTTGCAAAAACAGCTTGATCTGATCCCTTTGATATCTATCTGCTGCAAAACTTAACTGAATGAATTGAAGATCAGATTTCAAAATTGATAAGACAGTTGAATTGTCGCAACAAATATGTATTGCAAGGTACTACCCACTGATTGGTGATTTCTATGTGCAACTTTATGTTCCTGTTGTCTCATTTTGATCTTGCCAATATCACCTCCATTTTCTGGCTTTCTTCTGTGTTTTGGATATGAAACATTTCCTTGTTCAAATTTAAATTTAACTTAAATCAAAGGTAAAAAAATTTCAATGGTAAGTTTGTTCCCTACTGGGAACTCTTTGATCAAAATGAAATATATTTATCCAAGTACCCTGGGTAATATAGTTTCAGAATATATATGGTGATGGGGATCTATCTCCAGAATTCTAGGAAAGTTCGATAACAAACAGGCGAACAGACAGAGGCTATGTCTTTATTCACACACACACATATATATATATATATATATATATAGTATAATAAATAAATAATAAAAAAACAAGTAAAATAAATTAATCTAAAGTAATCCAAATAAATGAATAAATAAACAAATTAACAAACCGATCCCGATAAATTAACCGTTAGAAAAAACAAGTAAAGATAATCAATCCAAATAAATAAATGAAGTAATAAATAAATTAAAAACTGCTCTCACTAAAATAATAGAATAAACTACAGCAATCAACCCCAAAATTAAATAAATAGCTTTATCTTCCCAAACCAAAACAAAACTATTAAATAAGTGATATGAACAAATTTTTACTACATTAATAAAACACCGATTAAAAATAAATAAGATAAGAAATAAAAAATAAATAAAACAAGCAAAATAACTTAACCCAAATAAATAAATAAACAAATAAATGACTTCCAGCAAAATAACCGCCAAAATAGACTACCCATAATGCACCACTGACTCGTATATATAAATAGCCGAGAAAAAAAATAACACACATGGCCTGACGATTGCGTCTAGCATGAAACAGCCTGTCACCTATAAGTGTTGACTTCAATGTTCACTTATATATTTGTTCTTGAGAATTTGCAATTAAAATCTTAAACACTATTAGATTGTTTATTTACAAGAATAATTTTATATTCACAGCATTTTGAAAACTAATAGCTAACTTAGAATTTATGCAATGCAATATTTTATAAATTTACAAAGAAATAAATATGAAAACAATATTTTAATAAATTTATAAACATTCTTAAATTTATAAATATTTACTAAAGTGTTTAAATATGTCTACCAACTATAAAGAAATCCTTATTATTTACCATTTTATAAGGAAATCCTTATTTATCATTTTATAAGGAAATCCTTATTATTTACAATTTTATAGGGAAATCCTTATTATTTACCATTTTATAAAGTTCAAATTGATTGGCAATTCGCCTATGTTTTGCTAACCATTTCAAGAAACAATCTAATCGTGTTTAATATTTTTGTTTTAAATTCTCGAGAACAAAGAAAATGCATGAATTCATTTTCATATGTTTAGCTTTTATTACAATTCTAATCATCACTTTTTAAAATAATAAACATTGTCGAGGAGTGAAGGTAGTTAAAATAATACTGGTGTCAAGGGAAAAACTGTCCTTTAGAGACTCTGTTTTTTATGGGTAAGAATGTCCAAGATTGCCAAAAAGTGAATGATTTTCAGTTAAGCTGAAAAGCAACCATATAACAGTGTTTTTGGACTATATTCTACTTAAATCTGATAGTAAACATAGTTAAATACTAGAGAAGAGCTTAGGATGGCAACCAGTCTAGGAGAAGGAAAACTCTGGATTTAAAACTGGAGAAAGCAACATAAAACCACTCCTATCTTTCCCAAGAACAATCATATAATGTATATAGTTAATATAATATTGAAGAAAAGCAAATTGTAGAATATCATGATTGCTTATCGTCCTGAAAGGGGACATGGCACTTGATAAAGAGGGTGGAGTCTACACAGGAGAGAATCGCATCATGTTCATCACTTCCCACAAAATATTTTTTCTGTCTACGCTTTACAAAGTTGTTTTCATTAATTGAATTAAATTTTTCGGTTTAGATTTTTTTAGATTTGTCTATTAAAGTTGTCAACAGACAAATGCAGAAACAACTTTAACGGATGACCTTTGCTGTCAAATATTTTGTATGAAATAAATCTTCATTTATGGTTTTAAAATATTAGCAAATCAAATAAAAAAGTTGAAGGATTACGCATTAAGTTAAAGGAAAAAGACAAATAAAATTAATGAAATAAATGCTTAAAAAAAGCAGATCAGAATTTTTTGGCTCAAGACCGAACGGAACACTGGAGAATTGGACATTGGGTAATTGTCCAAGCTTCAATAAACTTGACTCCATTGATTCATTTATATGGGAATGAGAGCATTTTACTGGAACAGCTATTTTTGAAATCAACAAGAAAACATAAATTCTGTCAGACAGAAAGGGATCCAAATTTATTCCTCTTTCTCCATTTTGACAAGGTAGAAAATCAACCAATGGGTGGGGACGTAGAGAAAAAGGAATTTTTTTTGTGGACAGAGGTGTGGGGGAGAGTCATTGTTTTGTTTTGAAGTGAGAAAGTATTCTATTTACATTATTCGGACCATTGTCTTCATCTTTGTCTCTATATTTATTACAACATTTTGGCTGTTGTATGCTCTGGCCTTCTTCAGGTGGTTTGAATATCCAACTGAACCCTTTATTTCGCTCACTGGGATAGACTGTTCTAGTTCCATGTGCCATGTTTAATAGATGTCATTTATTAGTTATCTCCTGTTAATTCACCTCAAAATCATGGCAAATCAGCAAGTTTTGAATGGAAAGTGAATCAGGCAACACTTCATGTTGATGGAAGCGGTGGTGTTACTTGTAGCCATTTTCATTGGTTGGTTCTGGGCACTCATTGGCTGAGCGATGAATGGGTCAGGTGCATAAAAGCATGGTACACTCATTCAAGGCAGTTTTTCACTTCTGACTGGGAGTGGCGTATTGAAGATTGAGCCACAGAGAGAAGTGTGGATTTGTTTTGCCTAGTGGATCTGTTGGACTTGCATAAAGTTTTTTTCCCCCCTTTCTTTTCCTGTGTGCATCTAACCAATTTTCGCACATCTAGAGGAATGGTAATTAGAATGGTAGTTAGAAGAATGTTTTTAAATTTAACCCAATTTGCAATTTGTGACAAAATCTGGTAATTCTGATATAATAAATTTTTTTGAACTAGCATCTTTATCTTTGTTATTTTAGTCAACATTTTAGTTGTTGTGTCTTCTGGATTTTCAACTCCTTTTTTTAAGTAAACATTTGTGATTTTTAAACACAGCCTTTATATTTCCTTCTTAAAAAAAACAATCTACCCTATGATGGATATTCCAACATTACAGACATTTTTCTTGCATTAGAAAAGCCCAAATGTTAGTTAGATATTATTATTAGATAATGCACCATTATTAATTTTCAACTATTATGGCTTTCATTATTTACACTCAGTGTTGTCCTCATCTTTATTGTTATTATCATACTGTTTCAGCCAACATTCCCTCCTGCCTTCATCAGATGCTTGTTGATCTGGCTAACCTTCAGCGAATTTCAAATTGAACATTTTATTTAATCTATGAGAGTAGATTGTACTTGTGCTGGCCATCTATACAGATATCCCATCTTCTCCTTATTTAGTATGGCCTCAAGACTAAATTCACAATTACTATGTTACCAAATTCATGAATCAACACTTTAATCCACTAGGCCATTACCCAGATAAACAAGCATGATGTCAGATGGAACAACACTTGAAATGATAGTAATAATAAAGATAAGGATAATAGTCCAAATGTAAATAACAAAGATAAGGATAATAGTTCGAATATAAATAATGTAAATATTGATAACTCCTCATCCTAAAAAAATCAGATACTATGTCTTTCATCTTAATTTTAATTGCTTTTTATTGCAACTACTCAAATGATCATTCCACAACCAATTGAAATGGAAAAATATTCACTAGGGAAAGGTGGGCAATGTATATAGGTGTGTTAGTGTTTTCAGGTTCCGCAATAGCTGAACATTTTGTTAAAAACCAGCAGTGTGCCATAAAACGGACATCTTCTCAGGGCTGATTAAGTGCCGATTATCCCTTGAATGTTTTGGAATCTATATACATTAAGTCCTACCAACCAGCTATCTCTAAGCAGAAGGAGGGGGATTGTGGACTTAAAGGTAATTAGCCTTTAATGTTGTATTTTTTGTTTGCATATAGCATTACTCAGGGCTAGTATATTTTTTAATCACTTTTCCCATATTTTTTGTCCTTGATTTTTAAATGGAAGTATGCATTAAAAAAGAAAAAAGCTTATTCTCAATTGAATTCATATCCTCATCTTTGTTATTATTATCACAACATTTTGGCTGTTATGCCCTCAGTCTTTCTTCAGGTGTCTGTCAGTCCAGGCAAAGAATACTATCCTTCATCAGACCTCATCATCCGATGCTACAGAATCACAAGCAAACAATTTTACCAAATAATAAAAACCTAATCACTTGAAGACTTCCATTAGCAGCAACAATTAAAATGGATAACACATGTAACTAGAAGGGAAAATAATGATATCATCAAGATGTTGACTTTCCACACTATCTTAAACAAAAGGTTAGGAAGGAAACTTCTATCAGTACTAGAAAAAGAGATAACACTGAACATAAGAAGCCTATTCTACAAAACAATAATTTTATAAATTTTAACTAGGAATAATACTAAATGTTTGGTAAATAAATGCCAAATGTTTCCTTATAAAGAAATGGCTAACTTCACTATTCCCATTCAGGGAATTTTAAGCTGAATCTTTATTTAATGTATGAGGGTAGATTGTTTTCAGTCTGCTGTCCGTGCCTAGGGATATATTGTCTTGTTTTCTTTTTTAGTATTGCTCAGTTATTGCTCATCTTGTTTCATTTGAATTTGAGTCTATACTACCCAGCCCAGGGATTGAACACACAATTAATATGCCACTGAATAAAAAAAAAGCTTTTAGTAGAATATGAACGCATATCATTGTTCTTTTGAAATGCCTGCTTCATTGTGACAGGTGAAGTTATGAAGATCCAAGTTCACTTACGTCCTGAAGGGATACAGTACATAAAAGACGATTTAGAGATTGAAAGATGTGGAGAGCCATAATCCCTTACATCCCAAAGTGACATGGCACATAAAAGATTAAGTGACAGGAAATTATGAAGAGCTAGGGTTACTTACAACCTGAAGGGATACAGTACATAAAAGAAGATTAAGAGTCTGAAAGTTGTGGAGAGTCATGATCATAGGTCTCATGAAGGGACAAGGTACGTAAAAGAAGATTAAGAGGCTAGAAGTAGTGGAGGGCCATGATCCCTCACAGTCTGAAATGATAAGGTAAATAAAAGAAGATTAAGAGACTGGAAGTTGTGGTGGGCCATGATTACTCACAGCCTGAATAAGGTACATAAATGAAGATTAAAAATCTGGAAGTTGTGGAGAGTCATGATCATAGGTCTCATGAAGGGACAAGGTAAATAAAAGAAGATTAAGAGAATGGAATTTGTGGAGGGCCATGATTACTCACAGCCTGAATAAGGTACATAAATGAAGATTAAAAGTCTGGAAGTTGTGGACAGTCATAATCATAGGTTTCATGAAGGGACAAGGTACATAAAAGAAGATTATGAAATTGGAAGTTGTGGAGGGCCATGGTCGCTAAAATTGTGAAGAAACATGACATATTCTTCTTGAACTGGTTACTGTTGCAGTTAGTGTGTGTGTGCATGTCTTTAGGACATCGTTTAGATTTCAGATGTGTGGTGATGTTTTTCTCTTCTTTCCAACTAGAAAGAATGTTTATATTGGAAATTATTGCGAAAAATAAAAATGATTAATACCACTTCTGAGTCATCTTATTTGTTTTTACTTTGTTGTGGGTGTGATGATAATGGTGGGGGTTCAACCTGCATTAATTAAGGGGTGCTGGGTAGGCAATTCCTTTGCATTTGCGGAACTGAACTTTTATACTTTCCAGTCAGTAAACACAGGATGGATTAAATAGTCAAGCCTAGCAGCAATTGGGACATGTGTGATCTGAAGGGGAGCGATAAAGATCGAGGTTGGGGGTATAGATGGTGACGGAAGACAAGATGGAGGAAAACACAAAAAGAAACCAGATTAGAAGGAGGGATGGAAGCTTTTGACTCCTTTTACATCTGCCTCTCCCCTTCCAACATCATATTCACCCGATAAACAGTGGGAGGTGGCGGGGATTTGACATCTTTTTCTTTTTTTTCTTTTGTGAAGGAGCTTTTCAGATTTTATTTTGCTTCCTGTCATTATTATTATTATTATTATTATATTTTTCCTGATTTGCCATTTGATTTGATACAGTCTTTTACAACCTTTTACCAAGGTATGGGTTAAATAGGACATGTATCTGGAAAATATCATTGTTTCTGTCGTACCAGTCCATGAGATTCAGAGAATGACGATTCTCACTAAAATCTACATTCTTCATTTGCTTAAACCATTTTTAATCATTAATCATTTCTCTGAAGCCATAACTATTTTTACAAGTATTCTTTTCTCACAGGTATTTTTTATTTCAGAATTAAACTAAGTTCAATTTCCACTCGTCCACACATGATACATTTCAGCTGATCTAAGGATTTTCCGCAAGGTTAAAAATCATAGTAAACCTTTTATACTAACGCTCTTTGTAATGAGTTGTACATTAGATTAATGACTGTAACAACAAGTTACACATTACACTAACAACTTCTGTATGCTGGTAGCCTTATGATAATGAATTCTATAACAAGTTGCCCCTTATACTAACAACCCTTATAACAAGTTTCACCTTCATCTTCCTGTTAGGAATAATGACTGCAAAACACTTTCCCCTCACCAATTTATAAGCAGAAGCACACAAATGCATGCTGGGATTGCTTTCTAGCCAATAAAACAAGTCAGTTCACATTTTTTTTATATGACTCAGTCCCTGTCTGTCTCATCTTGAAGTCAGAATATGTATTAGGTTGATGCAAAAATAATGTCGTTTTCTCACATAGTAACATATGTGAGAAAACGACATTGTTTTTGCACCAACCTAATAGTTTAAATGGAGGAAGAAGATAAAATGGAATGTCACTTATATTGTGGTGGAGGAGAAGAAAAAGCAGTAGCAAATGTTTTCTTATTTTTTTTTCTTTTGAGTATGATCCCTTGTAACTCTTAGTAATGTTTGTCTTTTTACTATCTTGATATCCATTTACTCATTACCTGTGATTTACCTGTGTCTTGATTAATTGATTAAACAATGTCGCATTCATGCAAGCCATTCTACATGAATGGGGAGGGGGGAGTCTTTAATCAACTCAACCAACCAGAAAAAGAATTACATTGTAACTTGCAACCATTAACCTTTTGAAGTCATGAAGACATTTATAGTTTTATGAAACTTTTCTCATAGACAGTATACCTGAAGGAAAGAAAGCATTTAACCAAAATAGAGACATAATGAACCCCACCCCACTCTCCTCAACAGAGATAGCTATTTTTTGTTGAGGTCAACTCAGGCACTTAATTCAGTCAAGAGTTACTCCTTATTTTCAGCATTATGGCCTTTCCACTAATACATACACATTTGAACATACATGAATTTTAACCTAAATGTAATACAACTCAACTCACGCATTTAAGTGAAATCTTCTATTCATTCTTCTATGTACTGTGTCCTTTATCATATCATTTTCTATTTTATATTACTACTACTACTACAAGATGAAAAGCAAGTGGAATTTAAATGAAATAAATCCTAGTAAAAAGTGAATAATGTCTGACAATACTTCATCCAATAAAAATTCAAGATAATATTACTACTAATCCTACAAGAATTAAAAGCAGGTGAAATCAAGATGAAAGAAATACTAGTCAAAAGTTAATAGTTAATTATGTCTGACTGACAATGCTTCATCTGATAAAGATTCATGTTAATATTACTACTAATACTTTTTATGTACTGTTAGATATGATGGTGGATGATTGGGAAATAATGAAAGGTAAGTTTAAATGAATAGATTTGGTCTGACAAGTATAAAGTTTTTTTGAGCAGCCATCATGGAAAAAGAGGATTTTCAAGGCAGACAGAATGAAAGTTCAACTCATGCTGCGACTCATCCTCTCTCATCTGCACTGTTTATTTATATCCAGATGCTGATAGTTTTAATTGTTGCAAACAAAGCAACTAAAATTAAACTTAATGGCTGACAATATTTCATCTAATAAAAATTCAAGATAATATTACTACTAATACCACTAGATAAAAAGAAGTTGAAATTAAGATGAAAAAAATATTCGTCCAAAATTAATAATGGCTGACAATAGTTCATCTGATAAAAATTCAAGTTACTATTGCAACTATAAAGGTTATAGACTCTTTATTTGCAATGAAAACTAAGTGTGGGTTATCCTCAAATAGGTTTGCCAGATTTATCAAAAAGCCATAAGGTGGCACAGTTAAACACCTATTTGGTTTAGTTTGGTTTGTTTTACGGTATATCCACCTCAATGGGTTATTTAAAGCCGGCAAAATTTTCATTGTTGGTAATATTTTTTTCCAAAAATCTATTTGTAGTAACCTTTTTTTCCTTCAAAAAATCTATTTCTGATAATATTTTTCCTTCACTGGTAATATTTTTTTCAAAAAATGTATTACAGGTAACATTTGTTTTTTTACAAAAATGTATTACTGGTAATTTTTGTTTTTCAAAAATTTATTGCTGATGATAATTTTTTTACAAAGTATTTCTGGTATTAAAACCTATTTTTACACTTTAATAGTGTTTTGACCCCAGTTTGGGGGGCTAACTATTTGCCCATAGTTGGGACCCTAACAGGTGATACTACCCCGGTTCAGGGGTGACCGAGGAACATCAGCAATTAACAGGTGGTTCCACACTCTTTGAAACCTCCTGATCAGAGGCCTTGCTGCTGGATGTAGTTTACCGTCTTACCCAGGATGTGGATATAGTTTATTGTCATACTGAGGATGGTCAAACACCTGTAAAAACTGAACACTTCCTGTCTTCATCCTCTTCTCTCTCTTCTCTTCTAAGCATGCTGTATCAACAATGCTGATACCTTCCTAGACATGGGGATATTTTTCCCATCAGTGACTGAATTTTATTCACACATAGACACACACACAATTCCTAACTTTCATTATCTTTTTTCTTTTGCATGCATACTAGTGTATTTTCACTCTTTTTACTCAATAGTCCTGCGTATAACAATAAACTACATTCAGTAGCAATGCCTCTGATACGGTGTTTGGGGGCTTGAGGTGTGTCGAACCATCTCTTAATTGCTATTGTTCCCTGGTCCACTCTAACCTGGGGTAGTAACATCTGTTAGGATCCCAATAGTTAACCTTTGAACAAAAACAGAAAGTATAAAAATACATTTTTATATTAAAAATACTAGCAACTGATTTTTATATATAAAAAAATTACCAATAATACAAATAGTAAAGTGACCAACAATACATTTTATCTGTAGTTGAAGGCATATACTTGCGTTCAAGATATATTTAGCTGACATCATAAAATTGTATTCAAAATATTTAGATTTTGGTATTAAATAACCCATAGATGTGTTGATATGCTGCTAAACAAAATCAACCAACCAACAATACATATTTATAGTAAAATGACCAACAATACATTTTATCTGTAATTGAAGTCATACAATTGCGTTCAAAATATATTTAGTTGACGTCATGAAATTGTGTTCAAAATATTTAGATTTCAACATTAAATAACCCATAGATGTGTTGATATGCCACTAAACAAAATCAACCAAAATAAATTTTTACTCAGTTATATAAAAACGAAAATATAAAATATCGACTTGTTGAAATTCATTCCATTTTATTCTACCTGTCGTTTACGTGTGCAATATATTGTTGCTGCTGATTTTTGTAAAAACCAAAAACAATGTCCACAAGACAAGTGAAGATTAAAACATTATGAGTCAAAAATAATCAAGAATGTTATTTATTTCTCAGGATCTTTATCAATGGTTAGAAATGAATCATACGGGGAGGGTATTACATTTTAGAAAATATCAGATAAAGTTTAAAAGAAACACTTTCAACTTCCTCTTTGTCTTTCATTCACAAAAAGATTGGAAACCATATAAAAGATATGGCAGTGGCAATTCATTTGTTAAACAATAAAGATGATTACAAAAACTGCAAGAGAACACAAAATCTTCCTTTCGTGTTCATATGACATCAACACTAAACAAATGACATCAACATCATATTTCATCTGCCATTTTTCTTTTGGCCCTGCTTGAATTGGTAGGATTGAATGCAGTTTTCCATAGCTGCAGTATAGTATATACAACTCATTTATAAAAAGGAAATAGGAGTAGAAATTTACATGAAAATTTACATCAACCTTAGTGGGCTGTGAAGCTCTCCGTGGCTGAGTGCTATAAAGAACACTGGATCATAAAGAAGGGTTACCCCTACAAAAGTGGACACTGGATTAAACCCTGCCAGAGTGCACATTTTCTTTATAAGAACTCTCAATTCCATAGGCCAGTAGATGTAATAAGAAATATGAAAAAGGTTTTACAAAATAGCCATTAATAATTAATTAGCACACGCACGCACATGCACACACATATATATCAACCAGATATATCTTCTACATATATGTTAATGGCAATTTAATGGTTTATATATATATATATATATATATATATATATATATATATATATATATGTCAAAGTGCATTTAATGACATTTAATGGCCATTTAATAGTTTTATATATATATATATATATATATATATATATATATATATATATATATATATATATATATTAGGTTGGTGCAAAAATAATATCGATTTCTCACATAGTAACATATGTGAGAAAACGACATTATTTTTGCACCAACCTAATATATATATATATATATAAAGAGAGAGAGAGACCATTAAATATATATATATATATATAAACCATATATATTGTATATATGTGTCAATGGGTATCTAATGACGTTTAATGTCCATTCAATGATTTATATATATATATATATATATATATATATATATATACACACAAAGCATTAAATGCCCATTAACATATATATATACTCAAAATCAAATGTGTAACAGTTATCAGTGCAGAAATTGGAATCAGCAAGCCGAGTTCAAATTCCACCTGAGTCTGTTGCATTTACTTTGTCAAAAGTGCTCTTGAGAAAGCCATGAATACATCACTTCTAGCCTGCTGTGGTTTAAATAGCAGTGTAAACTGGTCTCTCTAGCCTTGGGTGGCAACCAGTTGAAAAAGAAGCTAAGAAAAAAGATGTGCAAGTAATTTAGAAGTTATCAACATGGAATGTGGAAGTAGCAATCCGAGTTCAAATTCCAGCCAAATCTATTGCATTCACTTTCATACAAATGCACTTGGGAAAGCCTCGACTCTGTATCTTCTCCCTATGTTTTGATGCTTATATTAGCTTGTCTTTTCTGGTTAATAATATCACGAGGAAAATACTGGAACAAAAGATTAGTGAAGAAAAACGTTTGGTCACATGAGGGACATGGATTAATAATACAATAATAGTAAATACCGTGGGTTCAGTGCAGCAATAAACACGACTCAATGCTACACCTTGCGACTCCCTTTATGAGCACCGTTCCTTTGAGCAGATGCCCTAATCATAGCAAATAGATGACTCTATGTTCAACAATTAGCATAGAGACGGTCAGTCATCTTTCTACACAACACTCCACCATCCACAGGAAAATAGTAGAGTAGGTAGGACTCTCTAGCCTTGGGGGTAAGAGAAGGAAAATTCTAAATTCCAAACTGTAGGGAAGGCAAAGAGAAATGACTCCATTATCTTTTTCAACAAGGTGAGGCAATTCAAGAATAATAAAAGAAAAAAAAGACCCAAGATCGCCCACATCCTGAAGGGATATTGTATTTAGTAATTAAAAGAATAGAATTAATTCTTAAAATATTCACAAAGATAAATGAGTAATATAAGTAAGAATGCCCATGTGCATTTTTTTAAGGATGTTGTAGCAATTTGATGTAATCTTCCAGTTCAACTCTCTGATGCACCTAACTTCTCTGATGTTCTGGTGTGATACTGTTTGCAAGGCCTACTTTGCTATATCTTAGGGTGAGTTTAGTTCATATTTGGGTCAACACAGATAAACTCTTTTTAGAACAAAAGTTTCTTATTGATGTTAAATTCAATTTGGAACTCTCGTATTTTATGGTTTGGTTTGGTTTGTTTTGCGGCATATCAACCTCAAATGGTCATTTAATGCTGACATTTTTTTTTCCTGGTAATACTTTTGTTTTGTCAAAAATCTATTTCTGTTAATATTTTTTTTCCTCAAAATGTATAGCTGGTAATATTATTTTTTCAAAAACGTATAACTGGTAATATTTCTTTTCCTTCAAAAATTTATTTCTGGTGTTAAAACCTATTTTTACACTTTTATAATACTTTTTACCACAGTTTCGGGGTTAACTATTTGCCTATAGCTGGGACCCTAACAAGTGCTACCACCCCATGTCAGGGTGGACCTAATAACACCTTGCAATTAAGAGGTGGTTTCACACTCCTCAAAGCCTCCTGATCAGAGGCCTTGCTGTTGGATGTAGTTTATTGTTTTACCCTGGACACGGATGTAGTTTATCATCATACCCAGGACGCGGATGTAGTCTCTGTTTCAGGGTTAACTATTTGCCCATAGCTGGGACTCAAAAAGGTGCTACCACCCCGGATCAGGGTGAACCTGGGAACACCTGCAATTAAGAGGTGGTTCCACACTCCTCAAAGCCTCCTGATCAGAGGCCTTGCTGTTGGACGTAGTTTATTGTCTTACCCTGGACGTGCATGTAGTTTATCGTCATACACAGGGCAGGGTATTTTATGGTGTGAGTCACATGTTATACATGCAATATGATTTAAAAATCAACAAATATCTCTTTTCTAACTTTTCAGGTTGTGATAAATGAAAAACCGCTGAAACTTTTTGATGCTGCTATCAATGGGGTAAACGTTGGCAACTGTGACCATCCATGTCAGGGTAAACCCTGTATGAACAATGGGGTCTGTGTGCCAGAACATGACGACTATACATGTTACTGTCCACTTGGATTTCAAGGGAACAACTGTCACCAAGGTAAGTTACTGTAATAGATTGCTGTGATGTGGTTATCATTCCTTTTGGGGAAAATAGGAATCAGCTGACAGCTTTTTGGCGGGAAAACCCTTGGGGATCAAGGGAACATCAATCTTTGATTGAATAAAGTGTTGCTGAGTAACATAGTGTTGAACAGCCAAAAGAATTGAGCATATTTATTATTATAGTGATGTTTATCCCTGGTGTCATTGGGATTTTCATCGAAGTACTTTTGTGTATGAAATACAAGTACGGTCATGACTAATAGGAGTAGATAGATTGGCCCATCATACAGTTCACACTCTTCCAATCTTTTAAACAGGAGTATAGGTTTATCCTTTCCTTCCTGTTCAAGATTGAGTTTCTGATCCCTTCTAAAATTTCTTCTACACCCCTAATGCTTGCCTTTTCCTATACTAATATAACTCCATATACTAACCCTCTAACTTGAGTGGCTCTTGGGCCTTGTATTGGGTGAATATTAGTAAAATTAAAAAATTAAATTGTTATTTTCAATTCTAGCCAATGCATGGTGCTTATGTGTTATGTGGTCAGCACTGAGAGGTAACACTTTGCTGTATAATACTTTTGTTTCATCTTTTTTTAAATTGCATAAAAAATCCGAGCAGAGCATTTTTTTGATCTAGCATGACTATTCTATAAGTGGTAAAATCTACGCAGGCATCACTATTCCAACCAGTACTGGTATTTGGTTCAAAAGAGTAAGATGAGAAAATTTTCACCAGCAATACTATTCTGGGGAGCACTTATATTTGGTACAAAATTATGTAATGCTTCTGTGAGGAACTGATATGTTTGAATGGCATATTAGGAGAGAAAGACCTTTTTTTCTTGGACAAGGAATCATACCTTATTTGAAAATTACCACCTTTATGAATGCTCGGACCATCTGTGGCTTCCCTCTGTCTTTTCTGCAAGTATTTTCATGGCAACTACTATGACAAGCTACTTTCACTGGTTATCAAACTGCATGAATTTAAGCATGCTACTAGGTTGGCTTTTCAGTCCCAACCTTTCACTGTCAAAACGGTTAAATGTAGCTGTCTCTTCTACTCCCAAATCTTCTTATTTTGCACTTCCTGACAGTGGAACTCCCTTCCTCTTACTTGCTTCCCTGATAGCTATAAGCTTCAAATATTGCACGTATTGTCAGTTGACATCTTCTGATGCCTTGATCTTGATTCCTGTACTACTATTTATCCTTTCCCCAAACACCCCTCTTCCTCTCAATCTCTGTAACCCCTTGCATACTAGTGGCACTCCCACCTTGCTTGGGGTGATATGCTTAAAACAAATATCTTGGGGGAAATTCACAAAAAATTTCAAGTATATATGATTTTTGAAAATCTTTTTTTTTCCTGTATTTTTATTGCAGTAATAAACATAATCCTGCCACTAAACAATATTTTGTTAGTAGACTTTTTGTTACAAGATTAATATTTGTGGCATAGTGGTAATTATTGTTCATATGCCAAATATACACATGGCACAATATTTTAAAAGTTTTTATTTTCCATTGATATCACAGGATGTTTTTAATTAAACATTTCTAAATGCAAATGCTAGCAAAATGCAACAGTTTTCTTTTTATATATATTTTGATATATATTAGGTTTTTATTTTATTTTTCATTCTTCACCTGGTCTTTGGAAAATAATAATAATAATAATGAGTACAGTAGCAAAAGAGACCCCACATCACGTATGTGCATGTTTATCAACACTGTTTATATCCAGGTGTTCCCCTATTCGTAGCAAAACAGCTTGGCATGTCTAGATATTGGCCTCTCTGCAACTGATCAAGATCCAGGGCTTTGTAAGATGCCTCATGCTAATAAATGCAATGGAAAAACCAGCTGTCAGCAAGATATATTGTCTTGTGAAGTCGGTCTCATGAGCTCTTTCTTTCTAAATTTTCCATAGTTTCCAAGGCAGTGCCATTTTTGTTACCTCCTGTCTCTTTCCTCTCTCTGCCTATTAGATCTGTGGGCATGTTTGTCAGCACAATTTATCTCTGGATTTTTCCCATTAGTAACAGAACAGCTTGGCATGTTTAGATATGGGCCTCTCTGCAACTGGTCAAGATCCAGGGCTTTGTAAGATGCCCCATGCTAATAAATGCATTGGGAAAACCACCAGTCAGCAAGATATAGTGTCTTGCAAAGTCAGTCCCATGAGTACTTTGTTTCTAAAGTTTCTGTGGTTTCCAAGGCAGTGCCATTTTTGTTACCCCCCCAACTCTTTCCTCTCCCTGCCTATTAGTCCTGTTGTAGTTGGTGGGAAAGCAATCGGTTAGGTGTTTCCCCCCAATATCAACACACTCTTTGCTTACATTATCTTCTATTGAGCATGAAAGATTTTAAAAATAAGTGCAATCATTTTCTTTTCTTTTTTTTTTTTTGGCAAACTATTTTAGTACCAACTATAAAATAAACTGGGTTGTAAAATTAGAGAAAGAAAAGAGGAGGGAGAAAGAAGATAGCAAATAACGACTTACCATACTAAAGATGGCAAATAACTCCAAGTAACCTTTCAAGAAATAAATCTGTGGAGATCTTGCATGGAAGAATTTTATTGGCTGATGGCAGAATGGTCAAAGCACCTTAAAAAAAACCTGCCAAAACCACTAAAGAAAGCATGTCTGAAGAATTCATAGTACATGATCGCCAAGATGAAAGCTTGTACTTCAACAATGCAAATTGTGTTACATGGCGGAAAGTGTCTGATGTTGAAAAACCCAAAATTTAATGATGCAAAGAAAACATCAGACAACTCACCATGGAGCATTTGAAAAATGTATATTATCAATTTTACATACATACATATATATATATAATATATATATATATATATATAGTATACTTGGGCAGCAGTTTTTCTCTTATGTATATTTCAGTGAAGTTGACGAACAACTAAAATCTTTCACTATCTGTCTATATTACTGTTGTCCTCATCTTTATTGCCATATTCACAGTCTATATTTCTGAGATGAGGTATTGTAACTATTTACACTATTTACATTGTTCAGACTGTTGTCCTCATCTTTATTGCCATATTCACCTTCTATATTTCTGAGATGAGGTATTGTAACTATTTACACTATTTACATTGTTTGGACTGTTATCCTCATCTTTATTGCCATATTCACAGTCTATATTTCTGAGATGAGGTATTGTAATTATTTACACTATTCAGACTGTTGTCCTCATCTTTATTGCTATAATCACAGTCTATATTTCTGAGATGAGGTATTGTAACTATTTACGCTATTTACATTGTTCAGACTGTTGTCCTCATCTTTATTGCCATATTCACAGTCTATATTTCTGAGATGAGGTCTTGTAACTATTTACACTATTTACATTGTTCAGACTGTTGTCCTCATCTTTATTGCCATATTCACAGTCTATATTTCTGAGATGAGGTCTTGTAACTATTTACACTATTTACATTGTTCAGACTGTTGTCCTCATCTTTATTGCCATATTCACAGTCTATATTTCTGAGATGAGGTATTGTAACTATTTACACTATTTACATTGTTCAGACTGTTGTCCTCATCTTTATTGCCATATTCACCTTCTATATTTCTGAGATGAGGTATTGTAACTATTTACACTATTTACATTGTTTGGACTGTTATCCTCATCTTTATTGCCATATTCACAGTCTATATTTCTGAGATGAGGTATTGTAATTATTTACACTATTCAGACTGTTGTCCTCATCTTTATTGCTATAATCACAGTCTATATTTCTGAGATGAGGTATTGTAACTATTTACGCTATTTACATTGTTCAGACTGTTGTCCTCATCTTTATTGCCATATTCACAGTCTATATTTCTGAGATGAGGTCTTGTAACTATTTACACTATTTACATTGTTCAGACTGTTGTCCTCATCTTTATTGCCATATTCACAGTCTATATTTCTGAGATGAGGTCTTGTAACTATTTACACTATTTACATTGTTCGGACTGTTGTCCTCATCTTTATTGCCATAATCACAGTCCATATTTCTGAGATGAGGTATTCTAACTATTTACACTATTTACATTGTTCGGACTGTTGTCCTCATCTTTATTGCCATATTCACAGTCTATATTTCTGAGATGAGGTATTGTAACTATTTACACTATTTACATTGTTCGGACTGTTGTCCTCATCTTTATTGTCATATTCACAGTCTATATTTCTGAGATGAGGTATTGTAACTATTTACACTATTTACATTGTTTGGACTGTTGTCCTCATCTTTATTGCCATATTCACAGTCTATATTTCTGAGATGAGGTATTGTAACAAGTTACACTATTTATATTTTTCCAACTGTTGAACTCAGCTTTATTGTTATATTCACAACGTTTCAGCTCCTGGTCACTCTGGCCTTCTTCAAAAAAGGCATGGTGCATGAACTTAAAACAATCTACCTTGATGGACAAAATCAATGGCTCACTTCTAAATTCTAACATGTACCACCTGAATTTAAAAAAGAATAAAAATAATGGAAGCCCTGATAATAAAGAACAAAAAACCAACACTCAGTAGCAGTTGTAATTTTGACTGTAAATGAGACCTAATATCCAATCCAGTACTGCACTCAAATTTATGAAGTCAAGGTACTAATGAGGAAAGCATTATTTATTTTAAAAAATCACAAAATGTGGCGCAAGGCCAGAAATGGGGAATGGGGAAAAGGACAGTCTTCTTCTGTCTTAAATTTAAACTTAGCTAGCCACATACACTGATCCAAACATATGAAACAATATTCCTACCACCAAAATATCACATTCTTACTTACCATTCTTACAACGTTCACCATAATGCCTCAGTGTCTCTATGAAAATTCTAACTAGTCCCCATATGTACAATTCATTGTCTGTAGTGGAAGAGGAATAAGATAACAGTTTGTACTAATGAAGAAAGCTCATCTGAACAATTGCCATAAAAGTATTTATAGAAAAGGCACAGGGAAGCTGTTATGGTGGTGGAAAAATGACTGAAACTGAGATTCTTATTTGCGTTCTATAAATAGTCCCTAGCTCCATAGCAGAAGCACGAGACCAGATGTGGCCTCTTAAAGAGATTTTTCAGGAAAATTGACTTCTCAAGTTCACTGTTATCACTTTTTCCTTCCTAACCTTTTGTTTAAGGCAGTTTTGGTTTGTTTGTTTGTTTTGTTTTGTTTTACAGCATATTAACACCTCAATGGATTATTTAATGCTGACAAGATTTTTATTGTTGGTAATATTTTTTTCCAAAAATGTATTGCTCGTAATTTTTTTCTTTTTTTAAAAAAAATATACTGTTGTTAATAATAATTACAATAATTTTTCCTTCAAAAATGGACTGCTGGTAAAAAAATGTTTCCAAAAAAGTATTGCTAGTATTAAAACCCACCTCTACACATTCATAGTGTTCTAACCTCTTTTTTGGTGGGGGCAACTATTTGCCCATAGCTAGGACCCTGACAGGTGCTACCACCCCAGGTCAGTGTGGATCTAGGAACACCAGCAATTAAGAGGTGATTCCATGCTCCTCAAAACCTTCTGATCAATGGCCTTGATGTTGGATGTAGTTTATCATCTTACCCAGGATGCAGATTAGTTTGTCATATATCCAATGTTTAAGGCAGTGTGGAATGTCAATTATATCATTATTTTCCCTTCTAACTACATATGTTATCCATTTCAATTGTTGCTGCTGTTGGAAGTCTTCAAGTGATGTGGTTTTTATTGTTTGCTAAAGTTATTTGTGATTTTATATTGCATGTATACACATACACAAATAGGCTTCTTATCTCCACTAACTGTTATCCCTCTTTCTATTACTGTTTCCTTCCTAACATACACAAATATATACACATACACAAATATATATACAACAGATTATACAAGTCAAATCGATATTAAAATATCATGTGAGATTGAGAATATTGATAACATGTCTTGTGGATGAAAGATTTTATTTTGCAAACAAACTGTGTATAACTTTCTATTATTTAAATACATCCAAAAGATATTGGCAATATAAAAATATTGAGCCAACAGAAAAGTTCATAGCAGTTTTAAGTATAATTATTTGCCCACTGGCCCATGCAGCAAGATGTGGCACAAGGCCGAGTTTTAAAGTGGGGTATGCGAGCCCATAGGCTAGGGAAAAAATTCCCTATAGACCATGTAAAAACGAAGTCAGTTTCCAGAGACAAGACTCTGCCCTTTGAGCATAGCTTCATCTTGGGGATACCCTCTGACATGTGCCAGGTAAGTAGATATTTACTTGACCCCACCCCCCACTGAGTCAGTTTTTAACATGGGGACCCAAGTGTTTTCACTCAGGCTGCTGATCTATGCTGGTCTTAGCTGGTCATAGCTTGTCCAAGCTGGTCAGAGCTGGTCTAAGCTAGTCATAGCTGTGATACCACCAGCCGAGGGACCGAGCCCTGTGCCAGGTAAGTATAGCAGTTTTAAGTATATTTATAATTCTACTATTCATCCATGCATTAAATATTGTTGCCACATCTTATCTGGTGGTACTGCTATATATCTAGAGATTCTTTACAAAATCCAAAGAAGAATCTGCAATGTTATTAGTCCTAACCTGACATCTCCACTTTAGTCTCTTTCCCACCACCATAACTTAGCGTCATTGTACTTTTTCTATAAATAATTTCATGGTAATTGTTCTGATGAGTTTTCAACTTTGGTACCTAGACTTCAGGAATTTATCTGTAAATAAATTCAATTTTACTATCTAACCTCTTCACGTGCAAGCAAATACCATTTCTGTGAAACTCTGAGTATTTAATTTTATTTCTTTATGATTAAGGCTCAAAATCTTAATATTAATCACTTTACTTACAAAGGTTCTTCATCGTCGTCAGTCCAATCACTGGGTGTGGTCATAGGGTTACTGTGCTGCTGAACAACTGACCACTGCCCTCCACATATCTGAGTTGAAAGATGGAGAGGATTTTATTTATGTGTAGCGTGTCTTTGACATTTAAACCTGACGAAGCCCATCCTTCCCTAGTCAAAGTATAGCTTTAAAAAGCATTATACTCCAGAAAATATACTGGTCAACTTTTTTGTTTTTTTCTTTTTTATGAAATGCAATCTTTTACCATTATTAGCTTACTGTCAGTATGTCTTGATAAAAATCATAACGATGATTACCTGAAAGGTAAACACTTTTAAATAAAGTTTCTAAACATTTGGAAAGCAAAATTAACATTTAATGATTTACCTTTAAAAAGTATTTGGCGTGTTCAAAATGGGGAATGGGACGTTCCACCATAGCCCATTTGGCATTGCTAATTCAGCGTAGCGTAGATAAATAGATAAAAACACACTGAGATAGATAAAAACACACTGAGATAGATAAAAACACACTGAGATAGATAGATAGGAAGAAACTGAGATAGATAGATAGGTAGAAACTTAGATAGACAGAAACATACTGAGTTAGATACAGATAGATAGATAGAAACAGAAATATCAAGTCCATTCACAATTTTAACATTTTTTTAACAAAAAACAGAAAAAAAATTCAACATAGGAATTTATTGGCAGACAGATGATTAGGCATCAGATTACTACTTCATCGTTATAGTCAAATTTGCTCTCTCTCTCATTTAGTAGTCAAATTAGTACTTTGTTGTTATATGCTTGTATAGTCCAATTTAAGCAAAAAAGTAGTTGGAGGCATTTTTATATTTAAGAAAAGGAGTAGTTGGATGATTGAATAGGTGTCAAAATGCAAGGATGATCCCTATTTTTGCTCCCGAGATATGAAACCTTTATGAACAAACTCTAAATAATGAAGATCCCACCAACAATCATGCCGAAGCTGCCAATCAATGTTTGCAATATGAGGTAGGGATGCAACATCTTTCAATCTGGAAATTTATTGATGCCTTACAGAAAGTTCAGAATGATGTGATGCATTTCTCAAAATGTTGATTAGATCCTATTGAATTCCTGAAGGGTTTTTGCTCATAATTACGAAATGAAGAAGTAATTTCTAAGATTAAATAGCTTTACTAAGTTTTTTAAATTTTTTTTGAAATACAATATTTTTAATTTAAGTTTTTAATTTACATCAATCCATTAGTGTTTTAATAGAATGCTTAATTCCCTAAAGTCATATTGAAAGTTGGGTGTTTTCAATACTTTTATCCTTTTTTTTGGGTGGGGGGTATCTCCAGTCAAAGACATTGACACCAAAACTGTCTGACACCTAAACAGTTGTGCAGAATAGTCCAGTTATTTTTCTGATGCTGAATCAGCCATGCCAAATCAGTGACGCCAAATAGGCTATGTTGAAATGTACCAAACTTTTCAAAATTTTTGTCAACTCATCTCTATCTATAAAAGACAGGATGTGTGTGTGTGTGTGTATCTCTATCTATAAAAGGCAGTATGTGTGTATGTGTCTATATCTCTATCTATAAAAGGCAGGATATGTGTGTGTAATGAATGCACAGCTGCAATTTTCGACAGATTTGCACCAAAATTTACATGCACATGCTCCAAGTTAGCGGAAAGGCCAAGACTGACTTTGCATTTCCCGACTCCCATCGATAGTGAAAATAATCGATTTTTTCATGCTTCTATGGCAGTTTTCATGTAGTTTACAGACATTTTCTACTGGCCAAAGTGAGAGCCAATAGCTGGCTGCCATGAATAGGAAGGAAGATTCTATTGGTCAGCATGAGAGCCAACAGCTGACTGACAAGAATGATAACTAGCATGCTAGCATGCAAAAAAAATCGATAGCTACATTCGTCACAAGTGGGAAAAATTTAAATCTGCATGGCACTTTACTCCAATTGGCTTATTCACTTAAACTCAACGTTGATTCTGATTCCGCAGAACTGGGTTGGGTGTGAAAAAGTATTTGTAGTTAACATTCTTTTTTCATTTGGTTTTTCCAGTTACGAGTCCTTTTTTAAAGCTGATCGTTTTGTGTTCGTTTTGTTTAGTTCTTTTTTTGTTACAGATTTAATGTTTAGTATAAAGCTTAGAAAAAATTTGCAGTTTGAAATAGGCAAGAAGTAAGGCATGTAGCAACATCAGCATGGCAAAGGGCACTCCTTTAAAAGCAAGGAAGGGAAAAAATATTTTAAGTCAAGTGATAGTGATTGCTGTATGAGTCATACAATTTTTGAATCGAGCACGGGCAATGCCGGGCCATGCTGCTTGTCTGAAATGAAACAGCTTTTGTATCTGTTGTGGAGTAGCTGAACACCACCATATGATGGACTGGTCTAAGACTATTTAAACAGCACTCTCTCTTAATGAGGCAGGGGAATTAATGATTAACTGTTTATTTCATTAGTCTCAACCGTGTACCGTATTATTCTTCAGAATAAACTATTTATTTTCTATATATGTGCCAACCTTTCCTATTCACAACACAACAGTATCTCTGAGAGACTGAGTCACAAACTAAAGTTCAGACTGCAGTTGATGAGAATTTTTAATTGGCACTTATAGCAGTTCTTCATTATGGAAAGGGTGTTAATTAACTTTCAAGTCACAGATGTACCTGCTATGAACCAAGTATACAGCTATGTGTGGTTAATGCTGATATGAAGAAATGTAGATATGAACTGAAGAATATAGATATGAACAGGCTAATTTAGATTTAGTTACAGAATATGATAGATAAGAAATGGACTGAGATGCACAAATAGATATGAATACATTATGACAGACAGACAGACAGATATGAAGATGGTTTTGTTTGTTTTGTTTTATGATATATCAGTCTCAATGGGTTATTTAATGCTGACAAGATTTTTATTGCTGGTAATATGCTTTTCAGAAAAGTATTTCAAATAATATTTTTTCTAAAAATGTATTTCTGGTAATATTTTTTTCCAAAAATGTGTTGCTGGTAATATTTTTTTCAGAAAAGTATTTCTGGTATTTTTTCCAAAAATGTATTGCTGGTAATATTTTTTTCAGAAAAGTATTTTTGGTATTTTTTCCAAAAATGTATTGCTGGTAATATTTTTTTCAGAAAAGTATTTCTGGTATTTTTTCCAAAAATGTATTGCTGGTAATATTTTTTCAGAAAAGTATTTCTGGTATTTTTTCCAAAAATGTATTGCTGGTAATATTTTTTTCAGAAAAGTATTTCTGGTATTTTTTCCAAAAATGTATTGCTGGTAATATTTTTTCAGAAAAGTATTTCTGGTATTTTTTTTCCAAAAATGTATTGCTGGTAATATTTTTTTCAGAAAAGTATTTCTGGTATTTTTTCCAAAAATGTATTGCTGGTAATATTTTTTCAGAAAAGTATTTCTGGTATTTTTTCCAAAAAATGTATTGCTGGTAATATTTTTTTCAGAAAAGTATTTCTGGTATTTTTTCCAAAAATGTATTGCTGGTAATATTTTTTTCAGAAAAGTATTTCTGGTATTTTTTTTCCAAAAATGTATTGCTGGTAATATTTTTTTCAGAAAAGTATTTCTGGTATTTTTTTCCAAAAATGTATTGCTGGTAATATTTTTTTCAGAAAAGTATTTCTGGTATTTTTTCCAAAAATGTATTGCTGGTAATATTTTTTCAGAAAAGTATTTCTGGTATTTTTTTTCCAAAAATGTATTGCTGGTAATATTTTTTTCAGAAAAGTATTTCTGGTATTTTTTCCAAAAATGTATTGCTGGTAATATTTTTTCAGAAAAGTATTTCTGGTATTTTTTCCAAAAATGTATTGCTGGTAATATTTTTTTTCAGAAAAGTATTTCTGGTATTTTTTCCAAAAATGTATTGCTGGTAATATTTTTTTCAGAAAAGTATTTCTGGTATTTTTTTCCAAAAATGTATTGCTGGTAATATTTTTTTCAGAAAAGTATTTCTGGTATTTTTTCCAAAAATGTATTGCTGGTAATATTTTTTTTTAAAGAAATGTATTTCTGGTAATATTTTTTTTTTCAAAAATTTATTGCTTGTAATAATTTTTACAAAAATGTGTTGCTGGTATTAACACCTATTTTTACACTTTCATGGTGTTTTGACCCCAGTTTATGATTTAGTTAGCTGGGACCCTAACAGCTGCTACCACCTCAGGTCAGGGTGGACTCGAGAACACCAGCAATTAAGAGGTGGTACCACGCTCCTCAAAACCTCCTGATCGGAGGCCTTGCTGTCGAATGTAGTTCATTGTCTTACCCAGGACACAGATGTAGTTTATCGTCATACCCAGGGCAGAGATATGAAGAGAATAGATAGATACAGAATGATAGATATAAACCTTGTCATAGATATGAACAGAATAAGACAAAGATAGATAACAGGGGTTGCTAAAATGTTATCCACGTGACGCTTTCCCAAACTCTGATCAAATGGCTGAACAGCAAAAGTTTTACTTCCTTATTAGTAGGGCTGGAAACTTTTCAGCACCCCATCATAGATTTGAACAGACTGAGATAAATACAATATATACTGAAGTATAGTGCAAGTCTTTTATGATCAGTTTTTAAAGTAAAATATAGGGGATCACAGGTAATTTTTTTTTTAAATGTTTAAAAATCATGCATTTTTGGTGACCAGTTGTACTATACACAGATAAATTTTTTTCTGGAGGATTTAAAATTCAGGCAAAAAAAAAATTCAAGGGTTTCATTATACATGAAGTCAACATACATGAGTATATACGGTAGATATTAGATAGATAGAAATGATGATATACAGTTAGAAACAGACTAGATAGATAAGATAGAAAAGGACTGAGATAAATAGACAGATATGAACAGAATGAGATAGATAGATAAAAACAGACTGAAAGAGATAGATAGAAATAAAGAGACTGTGATGGATAGATAGATAGATAGATAGATGGATAGAAACAGACTGAAAGATATACAGTTAGAAACAGACAGAGTGAGATAGATAGATAGATATGTTTATCTCTTAAGGAAATAAAAGTTAAAGCATGTCTGTAGCTGCAAAGATAATGAGTTTTCTCATCTGGAGACTCCTCCCTAGGGACCTGCCCTCCCCTAGGCAGCATCAGCAAATGTTGAAAGAGAAATGTAAATTAGTTACTGTCTCAGCAATAATTAGGGGAAAAAAAGCTCATTTTCTGTGATGCAGGTGTATTTTAAACATATTACAGGTGTTCTTGTTTTGGTTAGGGAATTTTAAAGTTTACATTGTCATTGTAAATATTAGCTTTGTTAGAGAACATTTTAATAGATACATTTCTTCTTCTATGTACCACGCCCCTTCAGAACATGGGTGATCATGGCTCTCCACAGCCTTCTAACCTTTGTGACCCTTATCAGTTTTTCTTCCTTTGTTAAGGGTCCACACCCACTATTCCACCATCCATTCTCACAAGCTCATCAAGTAGGTGGCTCGCTATCTTCACGTATCTCTCTTGTCTTTAATATGCCCTGTGAGGATTAAAATTGCTAAACTCTATTTCCTCATTATGTGTCCAAGGAAGTTCACCTGTCTCTTCAAGATTCTGGACATTCTTTGTTTTTCTTTTTGTTGCCATGTTCTTTTCCAAAACCAAAGAATGTGTATCATCACAGATCAGCAGCTGATAGGCATAGTTAAAATAGAAGTTAGAAATGCTTCTACCCTACCTTGAGTGGCTCTTTGGACTTGTATTGAGTAACTAAAGTAAAAAAAGCACGATCCATAGCAAATTCTTGAAACTATTTGAACACATTAGAAGATTTTAAGATAGTTTTTATCTTTATATGTTCTTTTTATAAATACAAATATTTAAGTAAATGCTCTATTTATAATAAACAGTATTAACGACATTTACCAGCCTGAATGTCTGAGAAATTTTCATAGAAAATATGCCTCCTCTGACAGGCTATATGGCATGTTGCCGCAAGCCTTACGATAAATGCACAAACACGAAAATGGGTTCCATATTGAATTTACAGAAGGCAACTCTAGTCAGGGTTTGTAAACTTATTTCTTCTGTCCTCGTATAATGCATCAAAAGAAAAAAAAAGTTCTCCATAATGATAATTATTTATTATAAATTGCTAGAAGCCGAACAAAAAGCTATAATTTTTCATTGGGACAGCGGGTGGGAAATCCTTTTACGAAGGAATGAAGACGACTACTGATTTGCTTTTATTGTACGATAGTGCCTATTTGTTCATTATAAATCCCATGTAAATCAATGGTACTGTTTTGGGAAGTTGTGATATATTCTCAATATCTCTGAATTTCCGAATATTGCTTCAGAATTCAATCATTTTTACTGTTTTTAAACTACAATTTTCCATGATTTTCTCACATATATTCATATCTGCTTGATGCGTATACAAATATAAACAAATCTATATCTAATATCTATTATATTACTGCATCTATAAAAAGAATGTATAAACATAAAAAATTGTCTTAAAATAATTGTCGGACTTTGTCCATTTTATAATGTGTGACATCATTTGTTTACATTTGATACGCCATGAGCAGATATGAATATACGTGAGAGATTAATAGATGATTAAAGTTTAAAAGCAGTAAATTTTACCTTGCTTACTGAACGATCCTCTGTGGCCAAATTGGTTAAAAGGCATGTTGGGCTATATGACGGTTCCGTATAGGATACAGGTTCGAATCCTGTTAGAGGATTAATATTTGCTGTGAAAAATGTTGTTTAATACTGTTTCTTATAAACAGAGCATTTACTTAAATATTTGTATCTATAAAAAGAATGTATAAACAAAAAATGTCTTAAAATAATTGTCGGACTTTGTCCATTTCATAATGTGTGACGACATTAGAAGATCTCGTGGAGGGGTCACTAAACTGTGACTTGAGGATAGTGTGCCTGGAGAAAGAAATAGAAGACAACCTAAACAGAGTTTGATGAATAACATAATTATATGGTCACCAAATAATGAATGGCTGGCACTAAATAAGTTTGCTCAGTGATGGGAATCATAACAATCATGAGAAGTTACGTTAGTTCAAAATCTGACCTCATGGATTTTATATATAGAAACGACACTTCCATCATTTTTTTTACATATGAATGTCTAGCAAGCTAATTCTTAGAAATGAACAGTCAAATTATCCACACATATGATTTGATGAAAGTGGTCAAGGCTTTTCTAGAACTGACCATACTTTTTGGAATAGTCAAATAAAGAGAAATGGTTCATATAGTGTGGCACAAGGTCCACAAATGACTCTCCTCAGGTTTTGAATTTGAAGTTGTCCTTTTCCTAAACTGGTTGCCACCCAGTCTGTTCTGCTATTTACCCATATATGTGTATGGAGAGGGGTTCTCATTTCGTTTTTCAATGTGTGAGGGTCCAGCAGATCAGTCCTTCAAACCAAACTGCTTGACTACTCACACATATGATTTGATTCTAGTGGTGAAGGCTTGGACAGAAACAACCGCACTTTTTGGAATAGCTGAATACAGAGAACTGGTGCACACTGTATTTACTCCTTCCTCCAACTAGGACGAGATGTGACACAAGGTCTTTTTTAGGTGGGGACCTGAGTGCATGTGCCCGGGACAGGAACAAAAATTGCCCACAGCCCCCACAACTGTCAGTTGCACTGGCCTCAGTGCAAGCACTGATCCCTTCCTCTGGTGCAATGGGAGGGTGCAGCCTCGGGGAGCTGTTCCCCAGGGATGGGCACCTCTCAGTACGATTTTCTCAGCTGCCCCTCTGTCCTTTGACAGAGAAGCCCCTGAGCGCACTCTGCCCAAAGACAGACACACAACTGAGAGATGATAAAGAAATATGTTAGAAACTCCTCCAAAGAACTAGTGCACATAGTACACCATAAGGTCTCCGAATGGCCTTCCTCAGGATCTGAATTCAGAATCATCCTTCACCTAGCCCAGTTGTCACCCAAGGCTATAGGACCCAGTCTGTCCTGCTATTTACTCATGGCTCGGAAAGAAACAATGCAGTTTTTAATAAGAAGAGTTGAAATTAAAGCATGCAAGATTTCACAGCTCTAGCATCGCTCCTTCATAGTCAGATTATGAACTTTAACAGTTCACTTCATAAATCAAGAAAGAATCTGCTACATGCAAAAACAGTGTTTAATGATGATAATGAATAACTATATTTGTAAAGATGATAAATTGTTCTTAGGTTCAAGATTTGCCAAGGGAGATAACTCTTTCAACAATTTTAATTTTTCCTTTATCATTTTTTCTTACTTCATCTGTATTTTCCCCTCAAAGAATAAGAATTTTAAGCATATATTTTTCTACATACATTAAATTTGTTGTTATTCTTTACTTAACTTTCTCCTCAAGGAAACAAATTCTCTCTCATTCTTCATATCTAATCAAAATTTAAAGAATTACAGCTTGGACCTCACACCAGAAAATACCAGAGATCTGAATGTAATTTAATGTCAACCAGAAAAGAGTTGATCTGTGGTGACCACAGTATGTACTGGCTCAATCTAAAAGTAAGCTTTGTACATAGTGTTACCTGAGAATGTCAAAAGACCTAAGAGCCTTGACGATTGACTTAGAAAATTCTTTCAAAGCTGCCAAGAGCAGAGTCAGTCTTCAAAAATGTCAATGGATACACCAGCATGAACAAGGAAATGAACCAAGCCATACTTAGGATATACACACACAAGGCAAATGGGTAAACAGGAAGTAATATAAATGCCCAGCCTGACCATAACCCAACTGAAAACCTTTAGGTGGTAATGGACAAGCATGCACGTAATAGGAAAATTAACACAGAAAATGAGCTTTTTTCGTCAGTTAAAGAAATACTAGAAAAATCTAGCAAAGGACATTTACTTACTGTTATGGTCTGGTTCCTTGTACCACGGTGATAGTCCAAGGTAGAACCAATAAAGAAGAACTCGAACACAGGTATGGACTAACGCAGATATATTACAAACAGGAATATATACAGAGAAGTAAAAGTGTTAGTATGAACAATCAGGTTTAGTAGAGAGAACAATGTAGTCTCGACCAGTATCACTATTCCAATGTCTTGCAGTAATTGTCTGAACGCGACTCTGTTTCGGAGTTGAACTACTGACTCCTTGCCTACTCCTGAGGTGCAGTATTTATTAAGTATGGAGTAGTCCATTATTATTATTATGGGTAAGATCCCATAACACTTACTAAAGAATTTAGTCTATAGCATGCCACAAAAAATTAAGGCCGTTTTAAAGCAAAAAGTTACCCAACAAAATACTAAATCATTTTTTGATTTGTATAATGTACATATGAACACCTGTATTAATACCCTGTATTAATAAACAAATTCTATTACTTACTTGTCTTGGTTGAAATACAAAAGTCAACTTTCTATGGGTGTATCCATTTTTTAACCTTGTTCTGTATGTATAAACTACTTGTATCGCACATAGATACAGATGTTTCTTCTTATTACTTAATAATATTATTCTTTAAACACACTATTTGTTATGTTTAGGATATCTCTAATACATTTTACTGTAGTGTGAGTTCAATCCCTGGGTAAGGTAGTACAGACTTAGATTTAATGGAAACAGTGCAAGCAATAACCGAGCAATAAGAACAAAATGAGACATCTCTCAATATGGACAGCCAACTAAGAACAATCCATCCCCAAAGATTAAATAAAGGGTTCTGTTTAAAATTCCCTGAAAGTCTTTGGGAATTGATTGTCCTTACTTGGCTGTCCATATCTAAAGGTATCTCATTTTGTTCTTATTTCATTCAGATCAACAGACACCGGAAGAAGACTGGAGAGAACACTAGTCGAAATGTTGTGATAATGACAACAAAGATGAGGATATTAGTCCAAATGTAAATAACGTAATAATAATTTATCATCCCAGAAATTCAGAAGGAAATTATCAAAAATATTCAATAAATATTTTTCGTTTTTAATAGTCCCAACTCCAATCAAGGCAATAAAGCCACTAAGGCACTGAGAGTGAAAGAAACTAAGAAAATCTTTGAGGGGAAAGGACAATTAAAAACAAAAACAGGATTCAAGTAGACAGAAGGAGATGACTGATGCTGCATTTAAATTGAAGATCATAGGTGACAGAAAAGAAGACAGAAGACAAGAAACTATTAGAATAGAACTTATGGCTACATCGAGCAATTTCACCAATAAACTGATGAGACCTAACTGCCAATCTAGTACTGTATCTAAATTTCTAAAGTTGAAGTGTCAAAGAGGAAAACTCATTGGAACAATTATCATGAAAATATTTATAGAAAAGTTGAGATGCCAGGTCAGGACTAGTAACATTGCAGATTTTTCTTTATATTTTGTCAAGAATCTCTACATATATAGCAGAAGCACCGGGACAGATGTGGCAGCAATACTTATTGCATGGACAAATGGTAGACTTATGTATGTATAAGATAGATTCTGAGAAGAAAAATTGTCGAAAGCAACTCAGTGAACCAACTTTCCTAGCCACAGACTTAACAATTGATTCAATATAATCATTTCTGCTTCATTTCAGCAGAAAACAAACGAAGAAGGTACAATGAGTCACTCTCCCGGAATCAACCGTGCCAATGAAAAGCAAGAGAGTTTCTCTCAGATGTTTAAAAGAGAGCAGTTTAATTTTGGCAGTTCACCTCAAGTAAGGAGATAATGCCACTAAGATGTAAAGGGCTACTGGGATTGAAAGAGAAGGAAAAGATTTTAGAAGGATCCAGAAATCCAATAACAGGATAAATTTCAGAGTTTAGGCGGAGACATTAGAAGTATAGAATTGGAGTAAAATTTAGGAGGAACCAGAAACTCAATCTCAAATAAGAAACAAGGCTCTGTCTATATTTCTGAGATGAGGTATTATGTACACTATTTACACGTTTTACATTGTTTGAACTATTGTCCTCATTTTTGCTGTCATATTCATAGTATACCCATGGCTCAGATCAGTCCTATTTGCAGATTTAACCTGCAGGTAATAAAAAAAAAAACACAGGTGTTACTATCTCTCTGCTGAACTTACCACGGGTGAAAACTTCGGAACCACTACACATTATGTTGACTGCATAGTTTGGTGCTAGAGGTGATGAACTAAGGAGTTTCTTTTTGGTTGCTAGACATCAGAGTATACGGAAATTATTTATTTATTTTTAAAACCTTTTTTTGAAGAATCCCATGTATTTTCGTAATTGTAGAAAATGTTTTTTTCTAAAAACATGTTAAAACATAGAAAGTCAACAAGCCCATATTATTAGGTTGGTGCAAAAATAATGTCGTTTTCTCACATGTGAGAAAACGACATTATTTTTGCACCAACCTAATAAATACACATAAAATAGTAAAATAACAGTATATATAGGGATATCGATTATTGCGTTAATCAAATAGATGTTACCATGGATGATATCGTTGGGATTTTCTTATAAATAAAAAACTATGTTGTCCTTTGTATAATGAAATCTTACATCACCAATACAAATTATTATCAATATTTTTCAACATTCGTCTATATTTCTGAGATGAGGTATTGTAACTATTTACATTGTTTGGACTGTTGTCCTCATCTTTATTGCCATATGCACAGTCTATATTTCTGAGATGAGGTATTGTAACTATTTACACTATTTACATTGTTTGGACTGTTGTCCTCATCTTTATTGCCATATTCACAGTCTATATTTCTGAGATGAGGTATTGTAACTATTTACACTTTTTCTCATCTATGTTATTATATTCACGATGTTGTATCTTCTTTAATACAGAATCCTAGAGAAAAACAAAAAAATACAATATGAGCTCTGGTAAAAAATTATTACTGAGACATTAAGTTTAAGAATCCCATAAAAAAAAGCCTTGGTTGAAGTAATCAAGTGATTTGACTCAAAGAGTTGAGAGTTCAGTACCTGGCCACAGCGGAGGTAAAAAAAACTAAAAAAAAAACTTAGAGAATTGAGTTTCTAAAGGAAAATAACTGAAACTGGGATATCCAGAATAGGCATGGCACGTGGAACGAGAACAATCTACCCCAGTGAACTAAATAAAAGTTTTTGTTCAAAATTCCAGTGTATATTACCTGAAGAAGGCTGAAACATTGTGAATATCACAATAAAGACGAGGACAACAGTCTGAACAATGTAAATAGGGATACACTTCTACTCCTATTCAAAAGAATTAGGAGGAGTGTGAAACGGACATTAAGTGAACCTATATATCTCATTCTGTTCATTATCTATCAATCTATATCACTCTGTTTATATATCACTATCAATCTATCTTCATACATATCTATCTCTGTTTATATTTATCTATCTTCCTGTCTATCAATTTATCTATCTATATCACTCTGTATCTATCTATCTATCTTACTCACTCTCTTAATATCTATCTATCAAATTATCTATTTATATCAAACTCTTTGTACTTATCTATCTATCTACTTAACTATTTCATTCTGTTCATATCTATCTATTGTGGAGAGATAAAATAAACAAATAGTCAAGATTTCTGAATTAGCAGTTAAGCTATTTCCTTCCTCAAATCTCAAAATTCCTGGCAAAACGAAGACATCTATTGAATCTTGATCAATGCATTGATGAGCTTTTTTCCAGGTTTGAACTTTCATAACATTCCATGGATTTTGTTTTGCAGAGACCGAAGAAATAACAGAAGCACATTTTTCTGGCAGCAGTTACCTCATGTATAAAGGGACCTCATTTGTGAAAAGGTAAACATTTTTCATTTGTCAATAATTATTCAGAAAATAAACTGTGTTTTTAGGTGTAACTATTGCAGATATTTGTCTTACTGCATCAGCAGAAATCTCACCTTGATTGTTGTTGCTTTATGAAATAATTAACACCTGTGAAAATTCTGTGCTACACCTGGGAAATTAAACAAGATTTAATTAGTAATAATTAGTTTAAAGTAATAATGTTAACAATTAAAAAGAGATTTTTTTTTTAATACTTTGAACTAATAACATTTTGTTTTCTGAAGTTCTTGCATAAAGGGATTAGGTTGTTGGATTTTACATTGGGTTATTTTTTCTCCATTATCATTTTTATACTTGAGGTTATAGATAAACATTGGTTGGTTTTATATTTGAGTCTATGTTGAAATATTGGTTGGTTTTATACTTGAGGCTATAGATAAACATTGGTTGGTTTTATATTTGAGTCTATGTTGAAATATTGGTTGGTTTCATACTTGAGGCTATAGATAAACATTGATTTTATATTTGAGTTTATGTGTAAACATTGGTTGGTTTTATACTTGAGGCTATAGATAAACATTGATTGATTTTATATTTGAGTTTATGTGTAAACATTGGTTGGTTTTATATTTGAGTTTATTCTGAGACCATTTTACATGAGTCGCCTAAAATGTTTCCAAAATCACCATTGAGAATAAAGTCTACCTGCCTCATCTCAAAAAAAGAAAGTCAAATTCAGAAATTGGAATGAAGCAGCACTCCTAAAATACAGTGCTTTATGCCATTTTGTTGCTTTAAATGTTGAAATGTCAGTGTTAATTATTCTTTTATTTGATTTTGAATTTTATGCTTATTTTTTTTTTATTTTTTTGTTGTTTTTAAATCTGCTTCCATGTATATTGTTCTCTCCATTGCTATTAATTATTAAACTGTTTAGTTCAGCAACCTCCCCCGGCCCCATCTGACCGAAAGAGTTTAACCTGAATTTTGATCTGCTTCATTAAATTATCTATGTATGTATGTGTGTGTGCTTATATATATATATATATATATATATATATATATATATAAGTGAACATTGAAGTCAACACTTAAAGGCCTCTAAGTGTTGACTTCAATGTTCACTTTTATATATACACAGACTCTATCTCTGATATTGAGCTCTTTATTCCATAACTATAGCACACCTTAAGACTATATTTCTTCATATATATATATATTTATATCTATATATATGCATATTTTAAGAATTGTAAAATGCATATGCAATACAAGATTCACACCATAAAGAACGCATGGTGGCAAGAAAAGTCCCATCAAGTGCAAGCATCCGCTGACAGACGTGATTCAAAATCTCTCTACAGTCAGTTGCATGCAGTTTATGAACCGCCATCAACTGTTTTTGCTCCTCTCAGCTCCAAGGATAAAAAAAAAAACTACCGCCGTGAAACCCTGACCAAATAAAAGTGCACTGACATGAACACTTCAGTGAATTACTAAATTGCAGATCTGAGCTTGACTTTGGAGTCATTGACACGTTACCTCAGCCACCTCTCATTTAGGAACTTGACACTCTTCCCAGCTTTGCTGAGGTCGTAACGGCCATTAAGAAAATAAACATTGACAAACCACCAGATAAAGATGGAATAAAATCTGAGTTTTTACAAATGGGTGGTGAATCTGTGGTCAGGCTGATGCACCTTTTTTTTACCAGCAGATCTGGGAGAAAGGGCTGATCCCTCAAGACTGGTGGGGATGCAATACTTGTGTCCCTGTTCAAGAAAGGAATCCAAGGATTTGTGGGACAACTATCATGGGATCTCTCTTCCTTTGGTTTTTGGGAAAGTGTTTGCTGGGGTACTCTTCAACCGTCTGCTCAAGTATATTGCCCCCATAGTTCTCCCAGAGTCCTAATGTGGTTTCCGACAAAAAAGAAGGAAATGGATATGATCTTTACTGCATGACAGTTGCTGGAAAAGGGACAAGAGAAACATCTGGGCCTGTATCAGTGTTTTATAGACCTAACAAAGGTGTTTGATAATGTGAACAGGGAAGCACTGTGGAAAATTCTGTTGAAACTTGGTTGCCCTGAGAAGCTTACTTGTTCAATCCATTCCATGTAGAGTGATATGAAAGCTTGGATTTGTGTTAATGAAGAGTTGTTAGACTCCATTTTGGTAGAATTTGAGGTGAAACAAAGTGACCTTTTCACACTTACTCTCTTTGCGATCTACTTTGCGATGGTCTTTCTAAGGGCATTCAAGGATATTGAGGTAGGAGTCTATGTACGGTATTGTACAACTGGTAAGTTGTACAACTTTCATCAGTTTGATGCAGTTACCGAAATGTTCATTGTACTCATAAGAGATCTGCTATATGCTCATAATTGTAATCTTATCACCCATCTTGTAGCAGATATGCAACTTCTTATGGATTGTTTCTCTACAGCTTGCACTGAATTTTGCCTATCAGCTTTCAGAAAACAGTAGTAATGTACCAACAGGCACAAGGCAAAGCTTATGTTCCTCCTTCCATATGAAGAGATAGGTGCATGAAGAGTTCAAGCCTGTGATGCCCAATCAGACATCACCATTGCAACAAAGATCAGTGTGTATGAAGCATATGTGTTGGCAGCTTTATTGTATGGCTTTGAGACCTTGACAACTTATGGAAGACATATTAAATATCTGGAATACTTCCATCAAAAATGTCTGTCCTCATTAATTAAAATCCCATGGCAGTCTTATACCACAGACATAGTTGTTCTTGAAAGTTGCAGCATTTCTGGCATTGAATCCATGAAATAGTTCCTCCAATGGGGTGTCATGTGGTTCAACTTGAGGATGGCACGATGTCTAAGCAAGTCATCTTTAGTGAGGTAGGACGTGTGAAGAGACCAGTTGGTAAGCCCTGTGAGCGGTATAAAGATTGTGTAAAAAACTCTCTCAAGAAAGCCGACTTTGATCCCATGATGTGGGAAGAGAAAACAAAGGATAGAGAGCCTTGGAGAGATGAAGTAATGCAGGTTGTAAAAGGCTCTGAGGAGAGATGGAATGATTATGCAGAAGTTAATCATGCAGCAAAATATGGTGTCATTGTCACATCCCTTCCACAGAAAGGTTCTAAAATTATTCTTGCATGTAACATTTGTGGTCATACCTGTCTAGATAAGGCAGGTCTGACTAGCCATTCTAATTCTCATGAGTTGCCTGATGCTGCAGCCCTTCTTGAGAATTTCATCTGTGCAGTCTGTGGAAGGGTGTGCAGTAATGCTAGTAGTTTAACAATCCTGACCAACCCACTGTTAGCAATTGATTAACATGCACTAATTGCAGCCTCAAGTGCAACTCAATGCAATGACTAAAGAGTCACCTGAAAATATGCTACCGAGAAGCCATGAATCAGTAGTGATAAAAAATGTGAAGGGATTCAAATGGGTGTATTTTTCAACGTCAAAAAACAACATTATTGCGTCATTATTTTTGCACCAACCTAATACTTAATATAAATTCTTTCACAATTTTTTTTTACAGTTTAATAGGAGTAGATAGGCTTACCTATTGTCTGGTCTACACTCCTTCCATGTCAATTGAACAGGAGTAGAGGTTCATCCCTTGTTCCCTGTTCAGGATTTGGTTTACTGGTTTTCTTTCTTTCTCTTACCATGGCCATAATGATTTAATTGTCTTAACTCTGGTGATCAGATTAACCAATGTCTGTGACTTTCCATTATGAGGGTACCGGGTTGGCAGTTTACTAGCTACTGCTTTTGATTGGTCATTAGGCTAGCCTAAACACTTTGGTAGTGCTAAGAGAGGCTGCTTTGATCAACAGTCACATAATATTGGTGTATCTATAGTGCCATGTTGTGCATGGGTAGGTATCCCTGCAGGTATTTCCAGTAGACAACCCTAGGGTCTCATTATGCTCTGCTCTCAGCCATTGATAACATAGTGACAATTATGGTGTTTTTTCTCTCTCCTCAAAACATACCTCATGGAAATCACAACAAAAAGAAACAAAATTAAACCAGCTAACAAAAAAACTACTTACTCAATGTTACTTTATCTAATATTCATGGTATCTGTTCCAACTTCTGCAGCATAGAATCTTTTCTCCTGAAAAGGTCACCAGATATCTTTGTCCTGTATGAAACCAACTTTAATTCTTATATTGCTACCAATGAATTCCTGGATCCAGGATATCTTTCTCTTTGTCGAAAAGATTCCAGCATTCACATAAATGGCCTTGGTGTTTTCCTCTGGGATAATATTCCAATGGTCAGGGAAATGTCTCTTGAGGCTGCTGACTAGTCTTTCATGTGCTTCTGTCTTTTGCTACTAAACTCTGTCAGCTCTTTTTCCTTTATTGCTCCCCTTCTTCCCAAAACTACAGTATATTAGACACAATAGCTGACAGTATAGAAAAGGCACTTTTCTCTCCATCCATCTGCGGACATCATTGTCTTTGGTAATTTTAATGCTCCCCAAGACACGTAGCTGAAACATTCCAAAGGTACTGTTGTTGCCAGTATACAGACATCAAATTTTTACATTGCCCTAACCTTCACTCAAATTGGGGACTTCCCTACTCGTTTCACTAGCCAAACTGAACAACAGGCTTCTCTTCTGGATGTATTTCATACCTTCTCTCCTCACTCTTACTGAGCTTTGTAATGCTGCCCTCTTGCTAATTGTTGCTAGCCAATTTGACCAAAATTAAAATAAAAAAACTACTCATTTCCCTAGACAAACCAAGCAATGTGATTCTCTATTGAATCTTACCTCCTCTCCCCGCTCTTGTCAATCTTCACAATACTGCTCTCTTGGTAACTTGGACTACTCTGTAGTAGCTATTGGTATCTCCTTCCAAGCATCCATTAAACAGGAAGCCCCATATCCATAAGACCTCTTTCCACTGAGGTTTCTTCTTAGGTCAAAGAATTACCAGGTGAAACCATGGTCCCTCCATGGTTCACACCAGCATGCCCAGCCACCATAGTACACAGGAACCACTATTTCCAGCTATACCAGCATAACAGCTCTTGTCATAACAGTTGCCTGTTTGCTACTGCTTGTAAAAAATGTAAGCAAGTACTTGAAGATGCTAAGTCCCTGTTTGCTGAGAGAATGAGGCACTGCATAGCCTCTAAAAACTTTGGCTCGCATAACTACTGTTGTCTCTGTAATAGAGCACTAAATAAGTGCAAGGTATCTATTCTCCCCACTTTTCAATTGATTTGAGGTGTTATCATCCTCTGCTGATAAAGCTGAATTCTTTGCCCATAAATTCTCCTCAAACTCCCTATTACTAAAGTACCAGTATGCTGATTGGAACTCATTCCAGGATTTTCTTTGTGACACTCCTTGGACTGACATCTTCAACTTCTGAATTGAAAACTGTACCAGTGATGTTTCTTCTTGGGTCAAAGCTGACATAGACGCTTTCATCCTTTCTTGGAAATACCAGGTGAAACCACAATCCTCTTCATGGTTCACACCATCATGCTTGACTGCCTATAGTACACAGGGACTACTATTTCTGGCTATACCAGCATAACAGCTCTTATCATGACAGGTGCCTATTTGCTATGGCTTGTAATAAATGTGAGTCCTTGATGGAGCTAAATCCCTGTTTGCTGAGTGAATGGGACACAGCATAGCCTCTAAAAACTTTGGCTCGCCTGACTACTGGCAGCTCTGTAATAGAGTACTAAATAAGTGCAAGGACTCTATTCCTTTCCCTCTTCAATCAGTTTGAGGTTTTATCCTTCTCTGTTGACAAAGCTGAATGCTTTGCTCATAAATTTTACTCTTGACTTAATTTGGAGTATCTCTGCCTAACTTACCACATAGAACTGAGTCTCTGTTGAGTGATATGCATATAACCTCATCCATGATTTCTGCTATCATCTCTAACCTTAATCTCCACAAAACATGTGGACCTGATGGCATCCCTATAATAATCATTAAGGTGTGCGCTCCCAAACTGGCTCCTGTTCTCTCTAAATTGTATAATAAATGCCTCACTGCCTCTTGTTTTCCTGCCTGCTGGAAGCCATTGTCTGGTGAACCATCTGACCTCTCCAACTATTGGTCTATTAGCCTTCTGCATCTTTTTGGAAAACTCTTAGAGGCCCAAATCAATGCTGAATTTGTTCATCATCTTTCGTCTCAGAAAAGCAATAAGGCTTTCATATCTCCAGGTCACTTGCTAATGTACTAACAATAATTGCGGGAAAAATCAATCATGCTCTAGATAAAAACAGTAAATCCCAGGCAGTAGCATTGGACATCTCAAAAGCCTTTGAAAGTGTTTTGCATTCAAGTCTTCTCCACAAGCTGAAAAGCTACAGTATCTCTGGACCCATTTTTGGGCTGATCCAGTCATTCCTATCAAATTGTGAAATAAAAGTTGTCTTGAACAGCCACTCTACATCCTTTCGTACTAACGTGGGTGTCGACATCCTTGGTCCTACACTCTTCTTAATCTTCATTAACGACATTACTGATGACATCAGCTCCCAACTTGGCATCTACACTAACAACACTACCATTTACTCCTGCTTCGAGAATAGGGTTTGATCAGTCTGACAAGGTCAAATGGCAGCTGATGTACAAAACGACCTCATGACCATCATCAACAGAGGAAAAAGATGGCTTGTCAATTTTAACACCTCCAGTTCACTGTGTCTTGTGAAACAATTTTTCTCTCTGGAATCTCTCTTGCATATCTATAAATCTACCATTCGTCCATGCTTAGAATATTACTGCCAGAGCTCCTTGATGATATCCAAAGAAGAATCAGCAATATTATTGGTCCTGAACTGGTAGCTTGGCTTCAATCATGTGCCCACCACCATAAGGTTGCCTCTCTGTGCCATTTTTATAAATACTTTTATGTTAATTGGTTGAGCTCTTTGCTATGGTACCTCGACAGTATGAGTTAAAGTGTAATACTAGATTACTGTCAATTTACTGTTCATCTAGCTAGATGTAGGCAGTTTCTTTTCTTACTATGGAACTTTCAACTTCATGCTTTCCATCAACTTTAATCTGCAAAAATTTAAATGCAATGTCAATCACTATCTACTGTCTCCCTGATGTCTCTTTTCTCTTTCTTTTTTTTTGTTCTTAATTCCTCCAAACTCTGTCACCCCTTGCATGCTAGTGGCTGCACTGCTTTGCTTGGGGTGATCCCAATTAAAAATATATATATATATATATATATATATATATATATATATATATATATATATATATATATATATATATGTAGACATTGGTTGGTTTTATACTTGAGGTTATAGGTAAACAGTGGTTGGGTTAATACTAAATTATATAGGTAAGCATTTGACAGATCTATACTTGAAACTATATGTAAAGCTTGATCAGTTTTAAACTTGAGGTTGCAAGCATCCACCCTCAGAAGGTAACCGTTGGTTGGGGGCTTAATTTTCTAAATGGGACTTATTTCGGTTAAGGAAATTACTGTGTTTCACCTTTTTATTCAACTCTTATAAATTTAAGCCTTTAATTAAATTCTTTTTTTTTTCTTTCTTCTAGAACACGAGGGAACAAGATTGATATTCAAATGTGGGTGAAACCTGAAGGAAAAGATGGCCTTTTATTCTGGGTTGGCAAAGAGCAACATTCAGCTTTCAGTGACTTCCTTTCTGTTGGTTTTGTTGATTCCTTATTGCAGTTTCGCTACAATTTGGGAAGTGGAGAGGTTACCATTTCCTATAATGCTACAAATTTCTTTGATGGAGGATGGCACTTTGTTCGCATGCAGAGGTAAGTAAAACTTGCAGACACCTTTGAATTTGCAGCATAAATAAATGGTCAATTATTTGTATTGTTACCAGTACCAAATATAGCAAAATGACTAACAATACATTTCATAGCAAAATGACCAACAATACATTTTATAGCAAAATGACTAACAATACATTTCATAGCAAAATGACCAACAATACATTTTATAGCAAAATGACTAACAATACATTTCATAGTAAAATGACCAACAATACATTTTATAGCAAAATGACCAACAATACATTTTATAGCAAAATGACTAACAATACATTTCATAGTAAAATGACCAACAATACATTTTATTTGTAGTTGAAGGCATACAATTGCATTCCAAATATATTTAATTGAAGTCATAAAATTGTGTTCAAAATATTTAGATCTCAGCATGAAATAACCCATATAGGTTTTAATGTGCTGCTAAACGAAATCAACCAAACCAAACCCTCAATGACTAGGCAAGCATCACACCATGAATATTTATTTATGAAAATACATAAAATATGCCACAAAGCCAAAAGTTAGAGAAGGGCTGGGTCATCTTCTTTCCTTTTATTTAACTTAATTTGTCATCTGATCATTCAATAATATTCCTTGCGCAAAAACAATACATTCTTACTCCAATCACCATTATATCATAATTTCTCTATGAAGTCCTACCCTATCCCAATATGTACAACTGTCTGACAGGGGGAGTTGAAATGAAAATAACAACTTTAAAAATCTAAACCTTAATGTTTATTTACAAGGGTATAAACTATTTACAAAACCCAAACAAAACAGTATTAATAATTGAAACGCTCCCCCATCCTAATTATGGTTGAAATATCATTTTTCCAGATGAAAATAATATGGTATATAAAGATAATAATTGATTCATGCTAAAAAAAACACTGAAAACTTGACCTATCACTGCTTGGTTAATCATCAGACCATATATTACTCCTCTTTGTGTAGGTTCTCTTTGCATATATGGCCACTGGAGCGGATGAAGTGAAAGAAATGGGGGAAAATAGTTTTCACCATTTTTTGTTTTAGATTATTTATAGCCTTGACATTAAGTTTATGGTGATCTTCATCACACACACATACACCCTTACAAATTCAAATCTCTAACAGCATTCATTCATTGGTCAGGAAGCGACACTGCTATCTGAAGTGACAATTTTGAAATCGCTATATTTTCATATAGTAAATTTTGGCGCTTTTGGGAGAATCGGCTCCTAGAACTAATGCACTTATTGGTCAGTATCGATCAATCTCTGCATGTGGAGAATGATTTTCCCATGTGGTGCTCCTCATTCAATGACCACCTATATAAGCATAAGAAAAGAGGAGCGCACTAGTGAAACCTTCAGCTGCCACAGAAATCCACAACAGTTGAAGCTATGCACCCATCTTGTCACTCAACTCTCAAACTGCATATTCTTTCATACTTACATAATTTCCTCTTGCACAGCAGAACTGTTTAAAACATTTATAACAGACTGATGACTCTATCATTTTCTTTCAGAGAACTTTGATCGACTTTGATAGTCAAAGAGAGACAACTTTCGTCTGACTCTTTGCTTGCTTTTTTGTATATATTCTTTATTGGATGTTTTGCTGAATACAGTTTGCCTAATTCCTTTCTTTTTCACATCAGTTTGAGTTCCTAAACAAATTAAACAAATGTGGTGAAAGGCCGCCACATTTCATTGGCGATCCCGTTGCTTATTTGAGACACGACACAAGTTTATTTTTTTTTGTTATACTTTTTTTATTTTTTTTTTATTTAATCATTTATTCTTTGTTCATGGAGGAAATGCCTGAAGTCATAAAGTAAACGCAGACCGTAGAGTGATGTAAGAAAAAAAAAAAAAAAAGCATCAGATATTAAATCTATATTTATTTGATATAAAAAAAATCCATGCCACGTCTGGATTGGTTTATTGCCGAAGAAGTGTATTTTGATTCAAGGGAGGTAACTTAAAATTTACGCCACTTATTACTTTGTTGACTTAGGAAAAAATTTGAGTGAAAAATACCCACCTCTGCAATCTGTAAAATTTTTTAATTTATGTTAATTATTTTATTTTTTGAAGTCTTAATGCGTTAAAATTATTTAATTAACAATTCAACAGTTCGAAATATCCAGTTAGAAAATCAAATAAAATTTGCTGATACATATATCGATATACACCTGATGAAGGCCCGATGGCACAACTGCCGAAACATTATGATAACATTAACAAAATTAAGGACAATAATTGTAATGTAAATAATGATAACTCTTCATCTCAGAAATTTTTTAAATAATTAGCTTTCAGACAATTTATTTTTTTATAACACGTTTTAAAAGCAGCACATATTACTATTTCCGTCATATTTATAGTTTATATATAACTTATAAATTCATGAATCATTCATACAAAAAACAAATATAGAGGTTAATGATTTAAATGGCGAGAATACATCGTCGCAAACACATAAATAAGATACACCAACCCCGAACTTGTATATGAATGATATGATCCCTGTTAATAAATTCCAGTTTCATAAGGTCTTTTTAATTTTTTACAAGCTTTAGTCTGTTCCTATAGACATCATCAGGTATGGAAGTAGATCTTGTTCTTGTTTTTACTTCTCGGTAATAAGAGGACAACGAAAATACAGATGTAATCCGAAAAAATGCTATGAGAAATGTGTTATAGTTTTGGAATGCTGAGTTTGAATTTAAATTTTAAGGTTGTGCGTTTTTGTACAAATATAGCAATAAGAGAATTCTTTTTTACTGGTACATGCCATATTGACGGAAAATCTACAATTGCACCTTTTAATTGAAATTATATATATATATATATATATATATATATAGCAAGGTATGTGTAATTGAAGACCATGGAACTTTTTCATTTAATAATCTTCCTTTCAATTTTTTCTTGCTTTCTCGCAAGTTTATTTGTATTTGGTTCTAAGTTGTTGAAAAAGTCATAAACAGTCATCATGGCTGCATGTTTTGGGTTTTAAGTCGATTGCTTTTTATTTTTATAGGTGATATTTTTGGGCATTCAAGTCATGTTGTTTTGGTCATTAGTTCATTAGTGGTTTAGGAAGGGGGTTGATATTCATTATGTCGAGTATTAGTTATTAAATATATTTAAGATGTTTCTGCCAGTATTAAATCCTATTTATTTATGTTGAATTTTTGGTCTTTAATTGTGATGGCTTCAAGAATTTGTAAGCGCTGTTTGCATTTGTTTTTGTAGATGATTTTGGTATTGTTGATGAGATTTTTCTTACTTCAGAAGATTTGAATCTGTTATTAGTTGTACAGTTGTGTTGTCATAAGGTGAATTTTTTATGGTGCTCATGCCATTAAGATGGTATATAAAAGACAACACGAGAGAATTGTATTTCAATGCTTGAATGCCCCAAAATATTGCCTATAAAAATAAAAAGCAACAAAAAAAAAGCTCCAATACGAACATTTTAGAGTGTTTGGGGGTCAATTTGAGGAGAGTGCAGAGGATTTGTAAATATTTGGATGAATCTAATGGTTATTACAAAAGTACAGTAGATTGGAAAAATCAGACTGTTCATTCTGAACCCCTGAATTTGTTGGTGAAGGCCTCAGACTCAACACGGAGGCCTACATCAAGTGTGTTAAGGAGATAGTGCTGCTCTGGATCAAGAGAGTGGCTACTGGGAGACCCTATATCTGGAAACAGGACTCTGCACCATGCCACTCAATCAGGTGAGCCCAGTAATGTCTGTCAGACAATTTCTGCAACCACCTAAATCCCCAGACTGCAACCACTTTGATTATTATGTATGGGGTGCAGTTGAGCAAGAGACCAACAAAATTCCTTGTAACACCAAAGATAAACTAAAAGCAAAGATTATGGCAGCACTCACAAACTTAAACGAGGAGACCATAATCCAGAAGAGATGCAAGAAATTCCGAAGTCGTCTGGAGGCCGTGGTTAAAGCCAATGGCAATTTTATTGAATAAATTTACTCTTTAGTATTTCAAGATATTTTTGTGTACTTTTGGTGTGTGTATATATATATATATATATATATATATATATATATATATATGTATATATATATCTGTTAAAATGAGAAGTCAGTGTTATTTTCATTTTTGTGTAATTTAGATGACAATTCATCCATCGCACTCTGCACAAGGTGGTGCTGACTAGTTCTCTGAATCTCGTTCTTTCCCAAATATGACCAAATACCAGACCTGTTTAGTTTCTTGTCAGGTTAAGAGCTTTCCCCCATTTTTCCCCCTAAACTGCAACATAGTTTCAAGTATAAACCTGAAAATTTTTAGCTGTGTAATCGAGTTTTAACCCCCAAAATATTTACATATAGCCTCATGTATAAACCTAACCAATGCTTGCCACAAGTATGAACTTTTAAACACATTATACATTTCAGAGATAAACAAGACGGTTACCTGTTAGTGGACAACCAGTATGTGGTGGAGGGAAGTTCACCTGGAGTCTTTGTATCATTGAATACTGACAAAAAAGTCTACATTGGTAAGTATAAGGATGGCATATCACCAACATAATAAGTACACATGATATCTACCATTAAATATTCATCTGTTATTGAATTTATTAAACATTCCAATTTTGATGAGTCTTCCATTTGATGAAAGATACTTCACAAATCTTGACAGATTAAGTGATTTTATAAATAGACATTTTCATTAGTTTTATTCCATCTTATTATTGTTGCTTTTTATCCCAACACTCTGGCTCTATACATTCTTCATTATTACTATTATTTTATTACTAGTTTTATCCCAACACTCTGGCTCTATACATTCTTCATTATTACTATTATTTTATTACTAGTTTTATTCCATCTTATTATTGTTGCTTTTTATCCCAACACTCTGGCTCTATACACTCTTCATTATTACTATTATTTTATTACTAGTTTTATTCCATCTTATTATTGTTGCTTTTTATCCCAACACTCTGGCTCTATACATTCTTCATTATTACTATTATTTTATTACTAGTTTTATTCCACCTTATTATTGTTACTTTTTATCCCAACACTCTGGCTCTATACATTCTTCATTATTACTATTATTTTATTACTAGTTTTATTCCATCTTATTATTGTTGCTTTTTATCCCAACACTCTGGCTCTATACATTTTTCATTATTACTATTATTTTATTACTAGTTTTATTCCATCTTATTATTGTTGCTTTTTATCCCAACACTCTGGCTCTATACATTCTTCATTATTACTATTATTTTATTACTAGTTTTATCCCAACACTCTGGCTCTATACATTCTTCATTATTACTATTATTTTATTACTAGTTTTATTCCATCTTATTATTGTTGCTTTTTATCCCAACACTCTGGCTCTATACACTCTTCATTATTACTATTATTTTATTACTAGTTTTATTCCATCTTATTATTGTTGCTTTTTATCCCAACACTCTGGCTCTATACATTCTTCATTATTACTATTATTTTATTACTAGTTTTATTCCATCTTATTATTGTTGCTTTTTATCCCAACACTCTGGCTCTATACATTCTTCATTATTACTATTATTTTATTACTAGTTTTATCCCAACACTCTGGCTCTATACATTCTTCATTATTACTATTATTTTATTACTAGTTTTATTCCATCTTATTATTGTTGCTTTTTATCCCAACACTCTGGCTCTATACACTCTTCATTATTACTATTATTTTATTACTAGTTTTATTCCATCTTATTATTGTTGCTTTTTATCCCAACACTCTGGCTCTATACATTCTTCATTATTACTATTATTTTATTACTAGTTTTATTCCATCTTATTATTGTTGCTTTTTATCCCAACACTCTGGCTCTATACATTCTTCATTATTACTATTATTTTATTACTAGTTTTATCCCAACACTCTGGCTCTATACATTCTTCATTATTACTATTATTTTATTACTAGTTTTATTCCATCTTATTATTGTTGCTTTTTATCCCAACACTCTGGCTCTATACACTCTTCATTATTACTATTATTTTATTACTAGTTTTATTCCATCTTATTATTGTTGCTTTTTATCCCAACACTCTGGCTCTATACATTCTTCATTATTACTATTATTTTATTACTAGTTTTATTCCATCTTATTATTGTTGCTTTTTATCCCAACACTCTGGCTCTATACATTCTTCATTATTACTATTATTTTATTACTAGTTTTATTCCACCTTATTATTGTTACTTTTTATCCCAACACTCTGGCTCTATACATTCTTCATTATTACTATTATTTTATTACTAGTTTTATTCCATCTTATTATTGTTGCTTTTTATCCCAACACTCTGGCTCTATACATTTTTCATTATTACTATTATTTTATTACTAGTTTTATTCCATCTTATTATTGTTGCTTTTTATCCCAACACTCTGGCTCTATACATTCTTCATTATTACTATTATTTTATTACTAGTTTTATTCCATCTTATTATTGTTACTTTTTATCCCAACACTCTGGCTCTATACATTCTTCATTATTACTATTATTTTATTACTAGTTTTATTCCATCTTATTATTGTTGCTTTTTATCCCAACACTCTGGCTCTATACATTTTTCATTATTACTATTATTTTATTACTAGTTTTATTCCATCTTATTATTGTTGCTTTTTATCCCAACACTCTGGCTCTATACATTCTTCATTATTACTATTATTTTATTACTAGTTTTATTCCATCTTATTATTGTTACTTTTTATCCCAACACTCTGGCTCTATACATTCTTCATTATTACTATTATTTTATTACTAGTTTTATTCCATCTTATTATTGTTACTTTTTATCCCAACACTCTGGCTCTATACATTCTTCATTATTACTATTATTTTATTACTAGTTTTATTCCATCTTATTATTGTTGCTTTTTATCCCAACACTCTGGCTCTATACATTTTTCATTATTACTATTATTTTATTACTAGTTTTATTCCATCTTATTATTGTTGCTTTTTATCCCAACACTCTGGCTCTATACATTCTTCATTATTACTATTATTTTATTACTAGTTTTATTCCACCTTATTATTGTTGCTTTTTATCCCAACACTCTGGCTCTATACATTCTTCATTATTACTATTATTTTATTACTAGTTTTATTCCATCTTATTATTGTTGCTTTTTATCCCAACACTCTGGCTCTATACATTTTTCATTATTACTATTATTTTATTACTAGTTTTATTCCATCTTATTATTGTTGCTTTTTATCCCAACACTCTGGCTCTATACATTCTTCATTATTACTATTATTTTATTACTAGTTTTATTCCACCTTATTATTGTTACTTTTTATCCCAACACTCTGGCTCTATACATTCTTCATTATTACTATTATTTTATTACTAGTTTTATTCCATCTTATTATTGTTGCTTTTTATCCCAACACTCTGGCTCTATACATTTTTCATTATTACTATTATTTTATTACTAGTTTTATTCCATCTTATTATTGTTGCTTTTTATCCCAACACTCTGGCTCTATACATTTTTCATTATTACTATTATTTTATTACTAGTTTTATTCCATCTTATTATTGTTGCTTTTTATCCCAACACTCTGGCTCTATACATTCTTCATTATTACTATTATTTTATTACTAGTTTTATTCCACCTTATTATTGTTACTTTTTATCCCAACACTCTGGCTCTATACATTCTTCATTATTACTATTATTTTATTACTAGTTTTATTCCATCTTATTATTGTTGCTTTTTATCCCAACACTCTGGCTCTATACATTTTTCATTATTACTATTATTTTATTACTAGTTTTATTCCATCTTATTATTGTTGCTTTTTATCCCAACACTCTGGCTCTATACATTTTTCATTATTACTATTATTTTATTACTAGTTTTATTCCATCTTATTATTGTTGCTTTTTATCCCAACACTCTGGCTCTATACATTCTTCATTATTACTATTATTTTATTACTAGTTTTATTCCACCTTATTATTGTTACTTTTTATCCCAACACTCTGGCTCTATACATTCTTCATTATTACTATTATTTTATTACTAGTTTTATTCCATCTTATTATTGTTGCTTTTTATCCCAACACTCTGGCTCTATACATTCTTCATTATTACTATTATTTTATTACTAGTTTTATTCCATCTTATTATTGTTGCTTTTTCCCTTATTGTTGAGTTAAACAATCTATATGCATCTCACCATAACAACGCAAAGAGAAAACTCTTTTGATAATAAAATTGTATTTATGAAAGTGTTTACCACAAATCAATCTCCGTTGACTTTATTTTACTTTATAAGATCCCAGAGCAAGTCCATCACTGTGAAAACTAAACTCAATGCAACTAAAAATCTTTTTACATTTTCTTTTGTTTGCACAGAGTTCTGGTTTCCAAACATCAAAGAAATGTTTGAATCTATATCTTTGCAATTATTTTTTTCCAATCCTCTAAAATTTTTTAACAATGTTAATACTTACATTTCATCCTAAGTAAACTTTTTCCTATTTTCAAATTTTTGACAAATCTAAAAAATTTTTTTAAATGTTTTTTTCTTGTCATATTTTTAGGAGGAATGCCTGATATTGTTCATCACACTAGACGCCGATTTAAAAATGGTTTCAAAGGGTGCATCACGGATGTCACTCTTGGGACTGACATGAAACTAGACCTTGTCAATGAAGCTGATGTCGGACAAAATGTCTGGCAATGTTCATAAGGACTTAGAACTCATATTCCTGCGAATTTCCACTACAACATTTTTAAAACATCAACAAAGCTAATCATAAGATTAATCATAAAATGGTTTTATGATGCATCTTAAACAGTGACAACTTTTTCAAACAATTAAAACTTTGCAGCTACAACTAAAACTGTGAGGGGTAAAAAAAGAAATTATTAATTAAAACATTAATCAGATGTCATTGAATTTTTTTGTGGGGATAAAATGACCTGTTTTATTTCGTTCCACTAAACTCTGTTCTCTTTAGAGTAATTGTTTTCTTAGTTCCAGTCCTTATTTTATGATATCTCTCATCTTGTTGGACACAAAAGGTCAGCCTTTGTTGCATAAAAACATTCTGTTTTGTTTTTTTGTTTTTTGTTTTTTGTTATCTAATAGCCGTAAAATAAAGTTTAATAAACACACCCATAAAATCAGTATCTCAAAAATATGGTTTTTCTCTGGACACTGCTATTTTTCTCTATTCCTTTAGCAATTTTTATTGTTTTAAAACCCTTTTTTTTTAGAATTTCAATAAACTAAAGCATATAAAATCTGGATTCATACATTTTGCTTGAGAATTGATACCAAAAATGTTAAACACTGTTTATTTATTAAATTATTTACTTACTAGTATTGTTTTATATTTACAAGATCAGAAAAATATTTGAACCAACTACTTAGCAATATTTATTGTTTACCATATTATAAAGAAATAACTATAAAAACAATTTTTTATTCATAAATTTATAAAAATGTTTATGAAAGAAAATTTAAACAAACACAAGTAGCCGTAATTATAAATTTTTAAAAAAATGCAATTTAAAGACACTCTTTTGATTTACTTTTACCACATAAATTCACTAAAATAATGTATTTCACTATAGATATTATAATTATAAACTTATATCTGTCATATATATGTTATAATAATATATATAATAATAATAGAATATTAAATATTTTTAATTAGATAATATAATAATAATGATACACTAATTTATAATAAGAATGATATAATAATATATAATAACAATAGAATATTATATTTTAATTTCAATAATTATATAATATAATAATGAGATAATAATTTATAATAATAACAGAATATTATAATATTTTTTGATTCAGTAATTATATAATACAATAATAATAATGATATGATAATAAATATATAATAATTTGTAATAATAATAATGATATAATAATATACTTATTCTTCTGATTTATTCTTGCCACATAAAATCATTAAAATAGGTTTCAAGCAGGATTTTCACTATTTTTCCTTGAGAACTGACAACAAAAATGCTAAATACTATTTATTAGATTGTTTATTTACAAGAATAGTGTATAATACTTTTGTTGTAAATTCTTGAGAATAAAATTTTGAAAGGAATAAAAATTACCAAAGGAGTATACCGTAATAGCAGTGTTAATAGAAAAACCATCCTTTTGACATGCATTTTTATTTTGGTGAAGGGGGGAGGGCTACATTTGTTAAACAATGCCAAATGTTTTGTTTTTTTTAATCTAGAAAAAGAAAGAGAAAAGAAGAAAAGCAAATAAACTGATATTTAAAATAAGCAATTTCTTATCAATAAAATGTAAAAATAAGATGAATACTATAGTCCTATAAATCTAGTCCCATTCAGGTGGGCAATTTTGCCTACATTTCAAATTGTTCATTCACCCTAAACTAAAAGTGAAACAATTTAAAATGTATATCTTTTGTTAATAAGTCTTGAAACTTTTCATCTAATATGTATCTGTAGTCAAAATCAAGTCTCCAGAAACTTAATAAAGAGATACAGAGAATAATCTTTTATGGATCGTGTAGATGCCACCAATACTATTTCATATCAAAGCTAAATTTCTGGAAATTTAATAGATACATAGAATAAATTTGAGACATACATTAGCTCTCACTTACGTGCTTTTATTTCTTTGTTTTTTGTTTTAATCATTTATAATTCATTAAAATATTATCCTAGGCTCAAGTGTTCTTTCTCTCTTGACTCTTTTAATAAGATCAATGTACTTTTCCAAAGAATCCTTGCTTTGTCTCTGCCAGAGAAAGTAGCACAAAAAAGAAATCCTTAGGCCAATGTCAACTGATACACTTTGTCTCCTAAACTCGGTTCTAGCCTGATACTAATAAGTATTTTTTTCATATAAGTCACATACTAGTAATAAAATGCCCTATCTGGATGAATGAAAGGATAGGCCCAAATATAGAAATACGAGTTGTTTTTTTAAAATTTCCGAATAGAAATCCTATTGAAAACTTATTAACATTTTACTGACAATTTTTGGTTATTGTCTAACCAACTTAAGGAGTTTTATTATAACAGTTCATTCATTTAATTTAAAATAGTTGAGAGAAACAAAATTACAAAAATATTGACTGGAGTGCTGGAGTACTAAGTACTGTCACTTGATCTCCCAAAAATAATGACAATAATATGCAACAAATTGCTGGAAAATTACATGATTTTGACTATGAAAGGGAAAGAATGGATACCGGCTGAGTGAGTGCAAGGGAGGCAACTCTTATTTTTTAGTGCTTAAATTTAGGAAGTTATAGTGAGGCTTTGTAAAAAAAAAAAATATAAAAAAAAATGTAAATATAAAAATTATTGTGGAACGAAATACAACAGAAGCGATTAATTTTCCTGACTGAATTGATTGATAAAAAATAAAAATAATTTAAATCAATTTAAGGATAAGAATAATGAAGCCACCAATAATTAATAAATTAAAGGAAAAAAATTGAATAGTAAAAAAAAAAAAAAAGAAAACGAAAATCAGAACATTTTTTTCTTTAAATACATTCTGAAACCAAGATGTTTAAGGCAAAAATGAAAATGCAGTTTTAAAAAAGAAAAAAATGATCGATTTTACAAGAAAATTACATTCTTGTAAAACGTTTCTTACTGCATTGGTGCTCCCCATATATATATATATATATATATATATATATATATAAAATATATGTTTGCGTATATATATATATATATATATATATATATATATATATAATATTTCAGATATAACTAAAATATATCTGAAAAAGGACAATATGGATAACGACAAAAAGAAAATACATTGGCTAAGATAAGTTTGCCTTTTGTCTGTAAACATATATCATATATATATAATATGAATGTATATGCAATGTATGTGCATATATATATATATATATATATATATATATATATATATAATGAATGTATATGCAGAATATATGTGTGCGTATATGCATGTAATGAATGCATGTACAGTATATGCAGTGTTTGTGCGTGTATATATATATATATATACACATAAATACATACACGCACATATACACATATGCATGTGTACTAACATCAAATATAAATATATACATAGCTGTAATTTTTTATTTTTATGCATTCTGCATTGAAGTGCATATCTACACTGCATAAATGTAAACTGATTATGCAAATAGGAATACATACATACATATATATATATATATATATATATATATATATATATATATGCATATACATATATATGTTCATGTGGACACATGCATTCCTAAATGCATATGTGTGTATGTACATATGAACATATATTTAAGTGTGAGCATATATTATATATATATATATATATACACACACACACACACATACATGCATATACACACACACAAAGACCTGCATACATGCATACATATTACATATATTTATTCATATTTATGCATTGGCATGCGTGCATCTGCTTACAATCACGTTTATATATGTATCCATCTACATATGACGTTCTACAAATTTAGTTAGTTCTGAAGACGCCTTTTTGTGTAAATAGAATGTGACTATCAAAAGAAATATTACGCATGATATGTGTAGTCGATATAAAGCTGATTAGAAATCATAACAAAGTATTGTTTTTCCATTGATGTGTTTCTTTGTATTCTTCGGAAGACATTTATTGCATGCTTTCTTGGTGACCTCATCCTCAGAATGTCTAAAAACATGGATCGAAAGAGCTCCAGGCAAATATGGAACGGCCATCAGATTGGGCTTTTAAAATAGATGATCGGATTTCAAACGTTTTAGTTTTTTTCTAACAAGAAAACTTTCAAATAATTTAGACATTAAAATTTCTATATCTGTTTTTGTTTTTTTAAATATTTTAAATTATTGGAAGTTTTTTTTTTATACCAGTTGATCAGAATGCTGAAATTTAAATGATTACATTAACAATGATGAAAAATGATTGATTAAATTCTAAGTTTTTTAAAGGCTGCTATGACATTTTAATAATTTAAATTATTAAAATGCAAATTACTAGTTACCTCCATATTCATATTATTGTTGATTGTGTAATTTTTAGAGGTGAGTGTGTTCGTACTTCTGCAGACTTTTAATGGTAGCAATTTTTGCGAAAAAGCTTCTTTTTTTTTCCTGTCAATATGGCGGACTGGCAAATCCTGAGTTTTGATTTGAGAAACATGAAACTCAAAAGCATTTATCCTCTAATAAAAGCTGAAAAAAATCAATATATAATTAACAATGATTACGAAATTCTATCTTAAAATTGAATGTGGAAATGCTAAGTACCAGAGTATGTATATATATATATATATATATATATATATATATATATATATATATACATACAACACACACACACACACATGCATACATACATACATATATATATATATATATATATATATATATATATATATATATATATATATATGAAAGCTGAAAATACAGACAAATCTAACAGGATGATTAAATAAGGAAAAAGTAGGAAAATTTTATAAATTTAACTTGTTTCTCTTTTCATTAAGCTTCAACAGAAATCTTGGAAGTGGATTGATACAGAATTATATTTTTGTTTTTAAATTTTGTTTTTATTACTGGTTGTGGGCACACATAACCACTAATGGTATCTACATGCTCAAAGAAAAGAAAACAAACATAGAATTTAAGGAGGGAAATGTAATTCTGTATCAGTTCACTTAGAAAATTTCTGCTGAATCTCAATAGAAAAAACACATTAGATTTATAAAGATTTCCCTAATTTTTCTTATATATATATATATATCTATATATATATATATATATCTATATATATATATATATATATATATATATATATATATACACACACACACACACACACACAGACAATTATTTATAGATAGAGAAAAAGATTTGAATAAGGTATTATCAGTATTAAATACATTTTTGTTTTAGGTAGAAAAAGACTACAATCATCAATCTATCTATATACACACACACACACACACACACATATATATATATATATATATATATATATATTTCACTACTTCAAACTTTATTTTTAGTGGAAACCCATATTTGATTAGATGCTCCCCTTTATTTTAGTATCACTAAAAATAACATTTGACATATGGGAAAATATATAGGATTAAAATTAAAAACCATTAATTCAAAATATATATATATATATATATATATATATATATATATATATATAACTGAAAATATATCTGTAAAAAAACAATATGAATGAAGAGAAAAAGAAAACTTATCTTAGCCGACACATTTCATCCACTGATAGACTTTTTCACGGCAAATGTAAGGATTTTATTTTGCAACAAGTATTTATAAACAGAAGTAAAAATGTTCTCAGTTTTCCAGAATTGTTAATGTTTACAGCACTCATAAATATACTTCAGGTTAACTAAAAGCCAAGGTAAACTATGGGAGATGCTAAGTGACATAATTTAATGTCTAAGAAATGAAAATGTGTAAATGTTGTTATTGTTGTTTAATATTTTTATGGTGTAATTATTATTTATCTTATTTTAGTTTGAGAAATTAATTTACGTATTTATTATTTTAAATAGTAGGTTTTGAATTGAACAATAAACCACAACTTTTATCTAAAGAATTCCATACTTATTCAGAGGAAGTAACTTAGACAAAAATTCTTGGGAGTGGTGCTATATAATCTTATTAAAATATAAAGCTTCACCTTGAGTTATTTCAAATATCTCCTTTCCTGAAAGAATTACTCTTTTCCCAATCCAACATTAAACAGTTAAATTCAAAATAGATAGATTAATCCCCAACTAAAATAATATAAATAATAATTAGATTATTAAAATAAAAATAAAAACATTTACTGACTTTTGTTTTATTTAGATATTAAATTATATCACTTAGCATCCTCCATAATTATTAGACATTAAATTATATCACTTAGCATCCTCCATAATTTACGATGACTTTTCAGTTAGCCTGATGTATATTTATGAGCATTTGTAAATTTTAAAAATTCTGAAAAACTAACAACATTTATACTTCTGTTCATAAATAATTTAATAAATTAAATCCTTACATTTGACTTGATAAAGTCCATCAGAGGATGAAATACATCAGCTAAGTTTTCATTTTACCTTTATTCACACACACACACACACACACACACACACACACACATATATATATATATATATATATGTGTGTGTGTATGTATAAACAAGTATGCATAAATATATACATACACAATAGTCTATCTAAACAAACAAATGACCTTGTTTAATATATACACTTATGCATACACAAACCTGTATAGAAAGAAATATTGATCAGTTATAATAAGTTTATAAGTTTTAGCTTATTAAAAGTATTTTAGATTAAAGGCTCTGACATATTTTCCAACAAAGAGTCAGTCATTTTACTTCAAAAGATTAATTCTTTAAAAAAAAGAAATTCAAAATTTCTGAGAATAAATTAGATTTCCATTAACCAAACGAACCACATCAAACCAGTCTTTGACTGAAGGGACAAATTTTTAACCTATATTCTCTCGATGTTTCTTTCTTTGTTTTGCCAAATTTTTGCCCCCTATTCCTGAACATTTTTCTAACAATGTGAAATTATATGCATCTGTTGTTGAATTGTCTAGAATGTTACTTAGTGATATTTTGTAAGTTTTCATATATTTTATTTTTCTTCTCATTAATTAATATTTTGGGGGTGTTTTTCTTTTTTAAAAACTGCCAATGTAAAAAAGAATTAAAAAAAAAAAAAATGAAGATATATAAAATGATTTAAAAAAAAAAAAAAAAGATGCAAATTTTTCCCACCTTTTTTTTTCTTGCTGTATTTTTTATTCATTTTTTTTTCCTTCCATTTTTACTAACTTTTCAAACGTTTTTTCTGTTTTCTTAATAAAATGTAGGAAGAATTAGTATTTGAATGATTCATAACCTGCCAGCAATTAACATGAAAGAAATTTTAAAAAAATTAAAGATTTCCAAAAAAATAAAACTAACAAGTCAAACTAAAAAAAAAAAAAAATCAAAATTAAATGATGTAAAAAAAAAAAAAAAAAAAAAATAAAATGGATCAATAAAAATTAAACAAAAACCATATTGTGTGTGTTTTTTTTATTGGTTTGATTATTTGATAACGCACAACACACACACACACACACACACACACACACACACACCATAGTTGGCTATTTGTTTCCACGCACACTCATTTTCTTCAATGCTCTGGCACATTTGTGTTGGTTCAACACCCACAGAGCCCACCTGTGGTTTATACTGTAACATTGAATGTGACCAGTCATTTCTTTTTCCCCCACTAAGCTGGTCAGAGAAGAGATCAGTTACCAAGCTGTGGTCATCCAGATTTTGGGAGGTGCACCCATATACTGTTGTATCATCAGCATAAATATTCACAAATGGTCGAAGTATACTCTTAGGTGAATTATTTATATAAAGTAGGAGGGTTGGACTGGGAAGCGAACCTTAAAGGATGCCTGTATTGATCTCTGGAGTCTTGGAGAACTGGCTGTTAACAACTACCTTCAGGGACCTACCCATTATAAAGGACTTAAGTGAAAAGACTCTTCCAATGATTTCATAGTTAAAAAGCTTGAACAGTGACCCTCTATTCTACACCTTGTCAAAGACCTTCAAAATATGTAATCATCCTTGGGATGTATTTATTTTCTAGTGCTACGCTGATTTTGTAAGTAATGACAGTTGGTTATAGATTCAAAAATTTTTCTGACGACACTGAGGAGGTTGATGGGTCTATACTGAGATGAGGATTAGTGATTACCCTCATTCATGAACCCATGGCAGACATATGACACCTCCGTAAGAGAATTCCTACAGTATTTACATTATTCGGACTATTGTCCTCATCTTTGTCGCCATATTTATCACAACGTTTCGTCCGTTGTACGCTCCGGCCTTCTTCAGGTGGTTGGAATTTCGAACTGAACCCTTTATTTCGATCCCTGGGGTAGACTGTTCTAGTTCCACATGCCATGTTTGATGGATGTCATTTATCAGTTATCTCCTGTTAATTTTCCCTCTGAAAGTTCTCCACTGCCTTAACTGGGTATTGAACTCACACTCTTTGGGTCTGTCACTGGATCTAAAATAAAGGGTTCAGTTTGAAATTCCAACCACCTGAAGAAGGCCGAAGCGTACAACAGCTGAAACGTTGTGATAAATATGGCGACAAAGATGAGGACAATAGTCCGAATAATGTAAATACTGTACATAATACCTCATCTCAGACATATAGACAGACTCCAAGAGAATTCCTGTTCATCGTGATAGCTGGAAATTCGGAGTCCCTTCAGTGGAACATTACAAGTTTGATTTTCAAAGCATTGTAGGTGACCAGCCAGTTTTCTTCCCACTGTCATATCATAGGAAAGATCAACTGTCAAGCTCTTGTTATCTAGATTTTGGGGGTTGCATCCATATGCCATTGCATCATCAGCATAGATATTCACAAATGATCGTAAACACTGAGGTAGATCATTTATGTAAAGTAGAAAGAGGTTTAGTCTGAGAAGCCAGCCTTGAAAGACACCAGCTTTGACCACTTGGGCCTCGAAGGGCTGGCTGTTAGCAACTATCTTCAGGGACCCGTTAGGAAGGGCTTGATAATTTAGAAGACTCTTCCAGTTTACATAGCTAGACAGCTTGTGCAGTAAGCCTCTATGTCACACTTGAGTATATATATATATATATATATATATATATATATATATATATATATATATATATCACGGTCATCTCGGGGTGGTGTAATGGTTAGCCAGCTTGTCTCGCTAGGACATATTACAACTGAGTAGTGAGTTCGATCCTCACTGGGTACTCCATACTTCCGGCCTTGTGCCACATCTAAGCAGCACTTAGAAAATCACTTGGGCACCTAGAGGTAGTGTAATGGTTAGCAAGCTTGGCTCGCTAGAACAATTACAACTGAGTAGTGAGTTTGATCCTCACTGGCTTCCCCCTAATTTCGGCCTTGTGCCACATCTAAGCTAAGCTTGGAAAATCACTATATATACAACACACACACACACACACACACACACATATATATATATATATATATATATATATATATATATATATATATATATAAAAGCTGAAAATATAGACAAATCTAACAGGATGATTAAATAAGGAAAAAGTAGGAAAACTTTATGATTTTAACTTGTTTCTCTATTCATTAAGCTTCAACAGAAATCTTGGAAGTGGATTGATACAGAATTATATACTGGGCTCTATAGCCTTGATTGGCAACCAGTCTGGAAGAAGGGAAACTGACTTCAAACCAACCTCAAGAGGCCTTTGTAATATCTAATGTGACCATTACTGAGATGTAGTTATTGTCAAGGGTCTTACCGATTCTGTGAATAATGACAATTAAGATATCCATGGTGGACTGAACTGATCTTGTCTCTCTCAAGTGGTTGTCCCTGTTGAGGGGATCAACAACCTTCTGGATGATTATAGATTCAAAAAAATGACACTAAGGAGGCTGATGGGTCTATACTGAGATGGGAATTAGCACTCACCCTTGTAAGCGATCTGGGATTGCAAAGGAAATATTTGTCACAGATTATTTCCACAAAGCAGAGAATAAATCACTAATTTCAGACATCGAACATCGGAGGGGTAGAAAGAAAACTCGATTTGCAGGTACTATCTCACAAATCGCAATGCACGTAACCAGTCAGAATAATAACTCACTCTCCAACAAACGTGGTAGCCAAAATACCCCTCTTCTCCTTGATTCAAGAACACCAACTGCTTTTATCAGCTGAGCATTTTTTCCATTCGGCAACAGCTGGGAGAGGACATTCAATTTTTGCATATTAAAATACTTTTATAGAGACTCTTGTAATGGACTTTTTTTTTTAATTTAAATATTCTGTCTTCAGCATGTTATGCAGAATACATGCCCCTTTTTTTGGTAAGGAATTTTCTTTTTCACCACATTTCTGTCGTAGGATACACACGACATGCTGTCGCTTGGTTTGACGAGGTAAGTTGCCATTTTCATTGCTAGAACATATGGCAGACACTGACACAGACTTGGGAAGGATTTCTCCTACAATCAGTGGTTAAATAATTTCGCTGAGATCGTTGATACCTCAAGGTTAATATTCTTAAGGACAACCACTGCGATTTTACTGAGAATCGAAAACAATGTTCTAGCAAAGAATATGTCAAGGAAATCCACTAAAACTTCTACAATAAATGTTATAGTTGAAATATGTGAAGGTGGTGGAAAAGATAACTCAAAATGAAAAACTGGTGAACTGATTTCGAATTCCAGTGAAGTTTGTTAGATTCACTTAAGTGCAAATACCATTGGGAGATGTATGAATCCTTGTATTTTCTCTCCAGATATTGGTAAATAGCAGAAAAAACTGGCACCTATAGCCTTGATTGGTAACTTGGCTTTGAGAAAGAAAACTGACTCCATTAAAAGGGATGTTTTATTTTTATTTTTTTAACAATAATGTTCACCCTGAACAAGGCCCAAGAGCCACTCAAAGTAGAGGGTTATAGATACAGTTCATGGCAAAGTTAATGATTTCAGTCTGATCTGGTTCTTGTAAAGGTAGAGGGACTGAATAATATACAGTATAGTAATGCGCCAAGTTTTGACTACACACAAGCATATTTCATAAGTCTACCAAACCAATAAAGAACTCATCTCAAAATGTAAGTCTCACATTTTTATCTGAAGTTTACACACAAATACATATGCAAAAGGACGTTGATTCAAGTTGGGAATTAGGTAACTGGGGAGAAAGTGTAACTGTAGAGATAGTCAAATCAAAATTTGGCCAAAGAAAATACAAGAAGAAGGTTGCTGGGTGTTTGCAGATATATAAAGTTATATTTAGCTCAGCTCCACTGTTTCAGACACCCTCACCCTAGACACTGTGGTCAGTGGATGGATTGGACAAGCTGCCCCCATGTTTGCCAGGCTGACCTTGAGAGTCTGGGAGAACAGAAAGCTTACTACAAACATCAAAATTGCAGTCCATAAGGCATGTGTTGTTAGCATATTCCTCGAAAACAGCAAGACTTGGAATCTCTACTCCAGACAGGAGAGATGTCTCAGCACCTTTCATCTTTACATTCTGGGCATCATTTGGTCTGACCAGGTCACCAAGGCTGTAGTTCTCAATCATATCCAATTACCCAGTCTATACACCCTTCTCTTGCTCCACTGGTTAGGACATGTAAACCGTATTCTGAATGGGTGGATTCCGAAGGTTCTTCTGCAGAAAAGGGCTGGACACTGGCAAAAGAGCACATGGCAACCTTATCTTCACTTCAAGGACATTTGCAAAAGGGACATGGGGCTGATGGACATCAAGAAGTGGGAAGATGTCGCTAACAACCGCTCACAGTAGAGACACAATTTATAACAAGGACTGGATTGAGGAGAGGACAAATGAAGGCATGCCGTCATGGAGAAACATGAGAGATGGGAAGAAAACAAGATGAAAGAGTGTCTTCACATGTATTCATAGCAGTTGAGACTGTTACTCCCATGTGGGCCTGTACAGACATAATAGATGTGTGCCCCATCAGCAGCAGCTGAAGCATATCTCTTTAGATGCAGTTCCAAGGTTCCTCAAGACCAACAGATGTCACACACACACACACACACATATAAAGAGAATGGAATTGGTGTTTTTTCAAGGTTGGTTGTGGTTCTGCAAAAAGACATTGAAAATACCATGGACTGAGCACAGCAAAGTTTTAGAGAAAATGGAAACAAAAATGACATTTATACTTAGAATCAGAAAGAGAGAGCAATTTTTAGTATTGCCGGTAAACCTGTCGGAGTTAACTCCTCCTTTAGTTCGTTAACCCTTTCACCAGGGGTCGCTCTTCGCGGCTATAAATAGTCGCTGACCCTTCGCCTCTTTCTCTTTTTCTTATCCCTCAGGCCTTTGGACTGACACCTGGAGGTAAATCTCTCTTTTTACTCAGGCTTTCAGCCTTACCACCTCGAAAATGTAAGCGCTCACTGGGATAGCGTTTCCCAAATGCTGGGAAGACGCTAAGCACAATACACACACACGCACATACAGAATATTCAAACACACACTTTGTCCTTTGTAACTGTTTCCATGTAACTTGTTATTAATATATATATATTTGTATACATATATTATCGGTCTTGTGTTTGTTTTTCTTTGCCTTCTTCTTTGGACTTAATTAAAGTCCAACTTTTTCATGTAGTTGGAATTGGCTAGCAGGAAAATCTGAACCCACATGTGTTCTTCTACGTCTACTCAACAACATCACAGCCATGGTCCACTACAAACCTACATTAAAACTTGGCCTTGTGTCATAATGTCTTTGCGATCTGAAACTGATTTTGAAAGAACATAGACCTGTCTTATTAAATTCTTTCGCCGTGAAAACAAGAAGCGCAGACCCCCTGCTGAACTTATCTCGTCCTATGAATCTACCTCACTGGAATAATAAATAGGTACAGACTTGTCAACCAAAAAATCTTAAAACCTAGAAATTTAGATGTCTGTCTTCGGAAAAAGTAGTTTGGGGGGGGGGGGGCAATGTGAACGATCCTTTCCTTTGAGCTGCATAGTATGTGTTTCGCCAGGGCTATATACAGTTTTGAATTCAGAGTTTTTCCTTCTCCTAGACAGGTTGTCGCCCAAGGTTATACATTTCCCGAGTAGCACGTAAGTATTAGGTTGGTGCAAAAATAATGACGTAACAATGTCGTTTTTTGACGTATTTTTTAACGTCAAAAAAACGACATTATTACGTCATTATTTTTGCACCAACCTAATAACTGGAATTCGAACACGGTTTTTATTCCTGAATCCGAGCCACAAAAACAGAGTTTGTTTTTTGTTTTTGTTTTTTTATACCAGAAACAGTGAGAAAGAGAAGGATTTTAAAAAAGAGCCCCTAAATGCAGTGTTTTCTAGTGTTTTTGCCGCCGGGAGCGGCCCTCAAGTTTGCCGCCCCTCCCCAGAAGGAATACAATATTACAATTACCCGCTTAAAATTTACACACACACATAAAATCAATGACGAAATTATTCGTACACCCATCAATGTTTTTTTATCCATTTCTCAGAATCTAATGCTCGTATGATGCCAGGGTTTTTTCCGTGTTTCTTTTAACGTGGTATTTATAACTCCTCATTGAAAAATTATGAAATAAAAGTACAATTAAACTGGGGGTATGTAAAAAAAAAAAACGAAGGCCTTTTACTTCTTTTTTCTAAATCGGGAAATTTTAAAAACTTTTTTTTTACGATAATTAAAAGAAAGATGGCTTGTTTTTTGTTTATATACTCTGTTTTAGAAAAAAAAACACATTGTACTTTTTAACTTTTAATTCATAATTTATCAATGTTTTATTTCAATTCAAACAAGTGAGGAGTCATAAATGCCACTTTTTAAAAGTGAAATTATTTTTCAGACTTTTAAATTAAAAGTTTTAATTCTTAGTCTGCTACTTTGCTAATAATAACTTCGAATACATAAAACTTTAAAACAAAATAATTTAAAAAGACATTGCATTTTTTTTTTTACATTGTTTGTTAAACAAACCGTGTTTCTAAAGTACAGTGTAACCCGGATATAAGAGAGTTGGCGGGACCAGAGAAGAAGTATCTTATATCCGGGTTACACTGTATTTTGTTTTATGAATTTGAACTTGAAGTTATTATTAGCAAAGTAGCAGACTAAGAATTAAAAGTCTGAAAATTAATTTTACTTTTAAAAAAGTGAAATAAATGTTATACTTTTTTTAATTCAAAAAATTAAAAAAAAAAAAAATGAAAACTTGTAAATTGAAAAAAAAAACTGAAAAGTAACGATTTTATATCCGTATTAAAGCTCGGCCTTGATAAGATAAAAAAAATAAAACAATCGGTTCACTTATTTAATTTTCTTTAACTAACAGTTCACAGAAGACATGAAAAATCAAAGAAGTCAAAGAACTGACGCCAAAGATTTTGTAAATTCGCTTAATCCCACCCCACATCAAGCTCTTTAAAAAGGTCCAAATTTTTTCACACCTTTTGCTCACGTAAGTGGGGTCCCTGCCAGCGCGTTTTGGAGACAATTTTTTTTTATTGCTAGCTAGCTGGCTGGCTTTGAGCTCTACTAGCCATATCAAAGAATATAAATTGGCTTCATTTGTAAATTTTTGAACCGTATCTTCTTCCTTATCGCTGCTTTTTTTGCAAAAATTAATGAAATTATGCCATTGTTTTTGTTTTTTTTTTTGGTTTTTCTGAAAACTCACAGCGGACCAAAAGTACCACATCCAGGTACGCCACTAACAAAAAAAAAAAAAAAATGTTAACTCTAAAACATTATTCTTCGTATTCAGAGCAGTTATTTCCAGTGGAGGCGAGATTTTAAACCAACGGTAATCCATTTGAGACCAATGTAAAACAAATCCCGATTCAGTTGATCTTTTATTGAAAAATGTCATTTCCGCAATAATAAATCGTAATCATGGCCTGAAACGGTACAGACTCATTAGGGAACATTTTTACTCGACAGCTCTTTTTGTGGAGAACAGGGCCGACAGTTTACTAAGTACTTTTTTCTAGACTTTATAGAACTAAAAAAAAAACGTCGTCCTGTTAGAGTTCAAACAAAAATGGTACCCAGGATGCCGATTGTCTTCCATTATTGTGATTTTCTAAATATAGCTTAGATGTGTGGCACAAGGCCGAAAGTACAGAATACCCAGTGAGAAGCGAACTCACTACTCAGTCGTAATAAGATAAGCTTTTTAATGTTAACCATTATATTTAACGCCCCCCCCCACGTGGGTCGTATGTGGCACAAGGCCGGTTTATTGTGGGTTCTCCGAGCCCGTAAGTCTCGGCCAAAAATATTCCCTTTGAACCCGTATAAACGGCTTCAGGGCCTGTCTACCTTGCCCTTCGGCAAAGCGTCGTCCGGGTTCCTCTCCGTCGAAGCGGAGAGTTTGGCAGTTGAACAGTGTATATATCACCGTTCCCAATTCCAAGTGTAGCTTAGATGTGGCACAAGGCCGAACGTAGGGGTACCCAGTGAAAATCGAACTCACTACTCAGTCGTAATTGTTCTAGCGAGTCGAGCTTGCTAACCATTACACCACGCCGAGGTTCCCCTTTCATTCATGTTTTCTGATCTACTGCGACAACGAGAATTTATGTCCTCCAGCAGCCGATAAAGTTTAACAAGTAAATAAATTCATTTAGGAATCTGAAAACAGAGGAAAGCTATTGGTGATTACAAGTGTGCGAAGCTGAAATTGTGCTGTCAAAATAAAATAAATAATATCCATTAGTTATTTGCCTCAAAAGTCAAAACTCTTGTAACTCTGCTTGTTGGAAAACTTGCTTTTACTAGATGTAAGGGAGATAACTCTAAATGTACTACGTCATTATGAGAAGAAACTCTTAGGTAAAATTAATTTTCTGTTAAATCTTCTTTACTACACCATGTACTTTCAGGATGTAAGCGATCATGGTTCTCCACAACTCCTATTCCTCTTAGCAGTATCTCTCTTTGCAAAGTATCCAACCCCCCTTTTTTTTTTCACCATCCATTCACACAAGGTTGTCAGGTAAGTGGCTTGGTACTTTTTTTTCCCTATCTCTTTTGTCCTCGATATGCGATGTAAGTTATTTAGTTTTCTGTTTTAGTTTTCCCGTTATTCCAGTTGTCTCTTTCAAATTCTGGATATAAGTTTTTTTTTTATTTCTTACCATTGAGACTTCATTGTTGCTTATTCGCTCCGTCCACGGAATTCTCAGTATCCTTCTGTAGAACTATATTTCTGTTACCTCTAGTTTTCTCCTTATCAGTTGGGAAATTGTCCAGCATTCACTTTCATAAGATGAACATCATATCGCAATCCAATATTTTTTTTTTTTTTTTTTTTTGCTTCTAAAGACATTTTTCCTGTGTTTTTGAGCTTGTTAAAGCCATCTTTCGCTAATTCCGCTCGGCTAAGGCATCTTTCGCTAATACGCGTTCGGATTTCGGTGTCACATTTTCCATCATACACTTTCCAGATATTAAAACTTTTGTACTTGTTTGCTGTTGACTTCTCCAATTCTTTGTTCGAATCTTGGACTTTTTCTCATGATGACTATGACAACTATACTTTTTGTATTCTTGCAGTTAAGGTCTAGCCTTTTTAATACACAGTGTCATCGAAGTATCTTATGTTCAGATTGCGCCCATCAGTAATAATTCCTGATAGTGCCTCCAGCTCCCTTCGGATAGCCTCGCTATAGAGGTTGAATAAATCTGAAGAGAAGACACATCCGTGTCTTACGCCCCCTTTTATTTTTGTGTAGCTAACCAATTCAATTTCTATCAGGGTGCGAGCGGTTTTCTCCTAAGTTTTGGTTTTGGATTATTCTAAATTTTCCCCAAATAGATCTACTAGGGTTCCTAAGTTTAAATAAATCCTTGTACTGTATCTTGTCAAATGCTTTTGCGTAATAAAAAAAAACCTAAGTGCACATACTTTTGCATTTTTGTGTGTCTCTCATTCTCATATCATTCAATAAAAGAATTAACAGGACAAAAAGCGAGCAAATCAACAGGTTGTATAAAATCAAAGGAAAGATCACTGATAAAATTGAAAAAGAAAAACTACTCCAAAGAAGAGGGGGTGATTATGCCAGAAATGAGAAAGAAAAAAAAAAAAACATACAACGCTTATGGAAGGGTCAGAAATATTAAAGCCTGAAGTAAAAACCAGTTCTTGGCAAGATCAACAAAGGAACTGGACATGATGGTATAATGTAATAAAAACACTCTTCGCAGCGACGAAATAACAGAAATAAGGCACAAAATAAAATATACAAAACAATATGGCGATATAACGAAGAACCTCAGTAAATCCATCTTCATAAAAAAGAAAAAAAAAAGAACAGGAAAATCTTTATTCTTGACTGAGTGAATCGCTTTATTTTACTGGAATCAGATTTTAATTTTCTGCAAATAAAATTTTCTAGGCAAATAAGGCTTCACTTGAATATCTGTTGTTATCGCTTTTCCCACGTGTGAAGCCTGTAAAAACAGTTGAGTAGTGTGTCTCACTGTCGGGGGTAATGGTTAACGAGCTTATCAAGTAAACCATTACCAGGTTAGTGAATTTGTTCCTCACTGAGTGCCACAAAATTTCGGCCGAGTTCCAAATTAATCTAAACTTAAATTCTTGTATTCATAAGCTACAATTTTACAAATTTACATAGGTTCCTCCAAAGATTCGCTAAAAAGTGAGTATACATGATGGAAAAAATACCCAAAATTTGATAAAAACAGTTTTGCTGTCAAGATCTTTTGTGTTATTATTAAGAGGAAATTTCAAAGGGTTAATTTTTTTTTAAGCTTTTCAGAACTTTCGAAATTTTGACTAATTTTTTTTTTTTTTTTCTGGCGTCAACGTGGGACCACATATTTCTTTAATTTGAGCATCATTTTGCGGTGCAAAATACATTGATTTAAAAATTCTTGTAAAAATCAGATAATTGTTGAATTTTATTAGGTTGGTGCAAAAATAATGACGGAATAATGTCGTTTTTTGACGTTAAAAAATACGTCAAAAAACGACATTATTACGTCATTATTTTTGCACCAACCTAATAATTAAACTTTCAGGACTTATTCTCAAATACTGCATTTGACGGCATATAAGACGCACGAGTGTATAAGACGCACCCCAATTTCAGCAAGGCAAAATCAATAAAAAATTAGTAAGTACAGTGTAACCCGGATATAAGAGAGTTGTCGGGACCGGAAAAGAAGTATCTTATATCCGGGTTTCTCTTATATCCGGGTTTGGTCTATTTTGTTTAGGTAAGTATGGCTCTAATTTGAGACCATAGAAAATCTCCGGGTTACACTGATTAGCAAACCTACATATGGCATTTAAGACACAGGGGAATTTTAAAAGATATTTTTAATAAAAAAAAATAGTACGCCTTATATGCCGTCAAATACCGTAAATTATTTTTTATTTCGTTTTCTTTTTTGTTTTGTTTCGTTTTTTAAGAAAGTCTTGGTATTTTTTCTTTTATTTTTTTCTGTCCGCCACCAGTCATTTGATTTTATAAATTCTTTTCTAAGTCCACGGAGAATTTTTTTTTTTTTTTTTTGTGAAACAGTACCCCAAGTTAAAGAAAATGTTCCATGAATAGTAAAATAAAAAATGCAATAAGGAACCAAAGATTAGTATAGGTAATTTTAGCGTCTTTTTCTGCGATGAAAAAAAAAAACACTGATTTGGAAACTCTTGCAGAAATCAAATAATTCTTGAATTTTAATGAAACTTTCAGGACTTATTCAAAAATCAATGATATTATTTTAGAATTGTTTTTTTTTTTAAATCTAAGTAAAAACATATTTTTACATCTATTATCTACACTTATTTAATTTCATGAAAATTTGACAAACTAATTTTTGTACTGTTTAATGTTTAGAACAGGAGAATTTATTTCAAATCTTCATTTTTTATTTCTTTTTATTTTGTTTAATTTCTTTTGTAAAATCGGATCCTTAGTTACAGAAAATATGCTCTAAATCGTAAAATAAAAAAAGGTAATAAGACATTATTTAATTAGAAAAGCTTTTAATTGCTTTTTATGAATAATATCGACACTGTTGTCTTTAAAAAAAATTTCGATGAATAATGAATTTTTTTACAAGAATTGTTATCATTTTTTTAAAATTTTAATTAAATTATAAAGTTCAAATCATTTATGTATTAATTTTTACTGGTTAAGATATATCGTTAAGTAAAAACTATTTTTACTAATCAGAAATGGAAAATCCTACTACAATTCAGCGACCTCCAATATTTTAACAAGAATTTTGAATGTTTTCGTTTGTATAAAAATTCCGATTTTTGTAAATACAAATTAACAAAGAATAAGAGCAGTAACTATAATAAATTTAAAATTTATTGACAATTTTTTAATTTTTCCACAACAAACGCCTACGTTGGTAAGACTAAAAGCAAAGTACCTAAACTTCAATAAAATATTATATTACTTAAAATATTTTAAAATTTTTATATTACTTGAAGCGGGTTTATGTTGTACTCGTCATGTAAATTTATTACGATTATATCCTTAAATAAATTTCACAAACATCAGGCTGTCGATAAATCTGTCAACACCTCATGAAAACACCCCACCCATTGTTAAAAATAATTTTCTACGATATTTTATAATAAAAAGAAATATTTGTTTCAATTTAGACTAATCAAACTTTAAATCAGCTAATTCTTCTCAAAGTTTCAGAAAAGAATATCTTATTTTTTAAATATTTTTAATAAAGAGAATTATGTTGTGTTGACAGATTTTTCAATATGGGCGATTTCATCGATTTTTCTGATAACCAGAAAAAAAATAAATTCCAATCAATTTAAATTCGGTTTCAAATACAACAAAATATTTTGCTTATTGGAAATATTAAATTTAATCTATTAGCTTGGAATTTAAACTAAAATACAAGCTTCGATATTTTCATTTTAAAAATGCACTTTAAACCTTAGGTAACGCCGCTTTATATATATATATATATATATATATATATATATATATATACCTACCTAAGTATAGGATTGATGTATACGGAATAAATTCCAATAACCAAAAAATACTATTCTTAAAAGAGTGCTCAATACAGAGTAGAGCAAATATAATTATTTATTCGAAAATTATAACATAAATATGTTATAAAAATAGCCATTTTGTTTCAAGACTTCTAGTGTCTTATCAAGTGATAGTGTGGAATGTAGGTTCTACATTCAACACTATTACTTGATAAGACACCAGAAGTGTTGAAACAAAATAGATATTTTTTAGAGATCTGATAACATATTCATGCTATAATTTACGAATAGATTACATGTGTGAGCGTGTGCAAATATATAGAAAAATAAGAAAGAACACGTTAAGTAAATAATCCGAAGTTCTTTAGCATTTTTGTTTTTGTTTTTTTAAAAACAGTGCTCAATACGTAAGTAGAACCTAAATTATAATTAACCCTTACGCCCCTTATTGAAATAATTGCTTCAACCGTTTCCATAGTAATTAATATTACGAATGAATATGCTTATAAAGCTGCGTAAATTTCAAGATTCATTAGGTGAGAAGTTCACTTCTTCCCTATTGATCTTGTACTTTAAGCATCAGCTTAAAGTCAAGATTAGGACGGAAATGCGGCGACTCTCTTCATCAGAATTCAGCAAAAGGTGGGTAAATCTTGCGCGACGGTGTAGAGTGAAAGGGGATGACCTGGAGTGGGACTTTGATGTCGGTTAGGTACAGAATTTTGTCCTTCCTGGATTGAACAGAGGCGACCCGTCCCGATATTTAGCTAGTTTAGGTTTAGTTTGAATCTTTAGTTTCCTGTTTCCGGTTAACTCAGTTGGGGTAAGTTTGCTTATCGGCTCCTTTTATTTTTGTCCCTATTTTTCTTTAGTTTAATTTCCCATCCCCTCCCCCTTTTAGGTGGTCAGTGATGTCAGTTCTCTGGTAGTTGCGGGATGCCTTTCGTTTCGCGTGTGTGTTTTCGTATTTGTTGTTGTGAGTGAATCAGTGCGTGTTTGTGTGAGTGTTTTTGGATGGACAATTGTTTTTTATACTATAACAATCCCGCATTTTTTTCATCCAGTTAATCGATGTTTCTGCCACATTTAGGGATTGTGGGGGGTTTTATTACTAACCTTATTTTGTTTTGTTTTCATGTAAATTAATTCATATTGTAAATAACCATTGGGGTTTTTAAATTGTTGTTTTTATTCCCTTCCCCCTCTCAGACTTTGAAATGTACATATGGGGACTAATTATGATTTCACAGAGACATTCAGGTATTATGGTGGATGTAGTAAGAAAGTTAGGAGAGAATTTGTTGTTTTGGTGATAGGACTCACTATATTGGTGGTATGTTTGGACTTTGGATCAGTGTTTGTGACTAGCTAAGTTTAGAAGACAGAAGAAGACCGTCCTTTTCCCCAAACCTCTTTTTGGCCTTGTACCACATTTTGTACCCTCGTATAAATAAATATCTATTAAAAAAAAAAATTACTTGAAAATGAAACAGAGCTTGATACTTTAATTCAATTTAATTTTTATAATTAAATTGAAGTTTTTAGCTCCGGTTTTTGAAACATGAGCAGAGAACTCTTATGTAGCGATGGAATCATATTTTTTTTTTTAAATACATACACACATTATGATTATATATATATATATAATATATATATATATATATATATATATATATAATGTACTTAAATTTACGTCGATCTTTTTTGAAAGATCAGAATCTTGTTTTCTCTCCGCACTCTTTCTTCGTCTCCTCTTTCTTTTTCTTTTTTTTATTTATTTATTTTTTTTTTTTTAGCAAGGTTTCTTCATTTTACCATTTTCTGTCCGTTCAACTTTTGGCCGCTCGTACAGCCACTCGATCAGTTTTCTTTTCTTCGTTCAAAAATGGTTCGGCCCGACCTCCTGTGTTGTAAAACAAATGGCGGCCGTGTCCCAGTTTTTCTAATGTCATAAACTCACAGGCAAAAAGGCAATTTCCTAAACCAAACATTTATAACCCGGTTCATCTCTCTCTTGTCTTCAAAATGAACAGAAACTTTTTCCGTTAAAAAAAAGCAGGAAAGACACTGAAAATAGCAGGAAAGACACTGAAAAGAAAAGAAAAGAAAAAGCACTTGAATACAAATAAAACTGTATTTGCTGCACCTGCAAAAGTGAAATTAACGTGTGAAATATTTTTTTTTTGTCTGAGACCTGGAAGCATTTAATACGACCGTGATAAGTCGATGAAACTTGCGAAAAAAAAAGATCAAAGACATTGTCAATTGCTGCTATGAGCGTGTGTTTGCGGTGGTGGGGGAGAGAGGTCACTACGCATGCGCAGTGATTCGCACTTAGTTCATCGATTGCTTGCTTGCTTTTTCTTTCTTTTATTGTCTCGCACTTCTCTCTTTATCTCACTTATTGTCTCTCACCTCTCTCTTTTTATTCCGTCTTTCCTTCTTTTTCTCGCTCTTTTCATTCTCATTCCTTTTCTCGCTCTGTCTCCCTCGTCTTTCTGTATGTCTCTTCCTCTCCTTTCTCTGCCTCTCTCATTTCTCTTTTTTGGGGTATTTCCCTCTCATTTCTCTCTTCTTACACTTTTTCTCACTCTCCCCATCCCCCTCTCTCCCCATCTCTCCTCTCCCGCCTATCCCTCCTCTCTCTCTCTCTCTCTCTCCCATCCCTCCTCTCCCGCCTATCCCTCCTCTCTCTCTCCCATCCCTCCTCTCTCCAATCCCTCCTCTCTCTCTCCCCAATCCCTCCTCTCTCTCTCCCCCCATCCCTCCTCTCTCCTTACATTTGTTTCTGTCTCTTGTCTTTTTTCTGTCTTTCCGTCTCTTTAGTTTTCTCTTGACATTCTTACTTCCATTTTCTTTGTTACAATAAACATAAGCCCATTAAATATGTCGGGTTACCTCCTCCTAATTTCCTCCTCATCTTATTTGCTTATTCGTCGACATGTAACCTCTTGCGGAGAACGCGCTTCTCTTTGGGAAACGCATGAACAACATACACACAACAACACCCACGTACGCATATTCACTCACTGCACATACTTTGCACCCAAAAAGTGTTGTTACACACATCATTGTCTTTGACGCTTGTAAGTATACCTTTGTTAATATATTCTCATTTGTTTGTACAAATTGGTTTTTGTCGTTACGTGGACTCACATCCCGAGACTGACATATAGTTGTGGGTATTTCAGGAGACACACGTGTTTATCTCTCAACACATACACCAGCCAGCAACAAACGCCCCATTTGTTTTATTAATACACTATAGGAATTATTCAAAATCGCTGAAAGTGTAAACATTTTTTTTAATTTATAAAATTCTGTCTGTAGTATATGTTGTGGCGGACTTCACGACATTAATTTAACTTTAGATTAGGAAACAGGGCTGACACAGAAAAGGATAAGCCAAAGACATTGTTACACATAAAATATGTATTTAACAAGTTGTACAATATCAAATAACGATGTGAAAGAAAGCATGCATTTAAGTAAGAAAAGGTTGAATAAACTAAGAGTTGTCTCTCTTTTCTGTTATTTTAGTGTTCCAAAGCTCGCTGGAAGAATGTTCATGAGAGTCTCCTGTAATGTTTTTTCTTGAAAGCTTTTGCTGTGTAAGAAAAAATTATTTTACTATATACAAAGTATGTTCAGCAAGTGAGTGGTGTATGTGAGTGAGAAAGTTGGCGCATGGTTTCAACTATCGTGGATTCGTTTGGCGGCTGAAATTTCACTAATGAGGGTTAGAAAACTCTTGCTTAAATAAGTTACTGTAAGCTCTAGATCGCTGCGCGGGAAGAATTATTCTTCACGTGCAGACGATCTGATTGGTTGGCATCGACCAATCAGCGAGCGAGTTTTGGAGAGAAAGCTTCTGTGATCAGTTTCTCCCAAAGTGCACAAAATTGACCACATAAAAATAGAGCGATTACAAAATTGTCGCATTGCTGCGATCTGTAAATTGTCTATAATAACGTAGAGGTAATTAATTAACCAATGAATGCTTGGCGTTGTATATAATTTGTATTTTTGTATGTATGTGCGTGCGTGTGTAATAAATTCGCACAAAGTAAAATAAGGAGTCACCTTGAAAAGTTCCTTTTATAGTAACTTGACCTAAAGAATTTTATGTTGTAACCAATTCAGTTTTGTAATTTTTTTATCATTCGCGTGGTACCAATACGATATTGATAGTATTTTTTTTTAACCAGTGGGACGTGTTCAAACTTCGGCTCCTTCATTTAACGAGTGTGTTTGGTACTTTATTTCTTTTCTCCCACACTTTGTTTTTTGAAGAAGCCGTTGGGAAAGATCGAATTCGCTATCAATTGCTTGCAAGACTAGCATTGTAGCAGTTATCTTTTTTAGACAAGTCTCCAAAATCTAATTATCCAGTCAAGTGAGTTAAATACCGATGCCAACAAGGTTCTGTATTTGACTGTTCATAACTAAGTGAAACTTTTACTCACATTATCATATATATATATATATATATATATATATATATATATATATATATATATATATATCACTCTTTCACTGTCGAAACTGTTAAATGTAGCCGTCTCTTCTACTCCAATAGCTTCATGTCTCGCACTTCTCGCCTGTGGAACTCCCTCCCCATTTCTTGTTTACCTGATAACTATAATCTCCGACTATTCAAATGTAATGTCAATCGACGTCTCCAGATGCCCTGATCTATCCCCTAACCTTCTCTTCATTCTTTCCTCTATCACTCCTCATTGTTCTCGCTCCTACTCTGAAACACTTTGCGTGCTAGTGGCTTCCCGCCTTGCTTGGGGTTGAATGCTTATATATATATGTGTGTGTGTGTAATAAATCGTTGGTATATAATCCAAGAGGATCCTAGTAATATTAAAACTGATCCACGCAATGAGCTCAATGTATTTATTATAAGAGAGCACATATATTTACACAACAAAATCCGAAATTACTTCATATGGGGTGTATACATCTATTTCAACCAACGCGAGGTACGTCTTATTAATCCTAGAACACTAACCATCAATTAAAGTTACACCACTACTAACCATGGGTATATCATACCCGATTTTGAAAATATAAAAAAAAATATTAAATATAAATCTTTATTTGAAATATTTTACATGCAGGCACTTCAAACTTTGTACTTTGAGTTAACATTAATAGGAACTGAAAAACATTATTTAGGTAAGAAAATCAGTTACTGAAAATTGTAATTAAAAATAGGAAAATTTGTGCTGGGTACTATATACCCATGGTTAGTATTCTAGGGTTAAGACCGACGTACATGGTTGAAATAGATCTGTCCCCAAATGAGGTAATTTGGGATTTTGTTGTGTAATTTATTTATATATATATATATATATATATATATATATATATATATATATCATTAGAAACATATATGTCCGTTGTGTGTGTATGCGATATATACATATAGGTAGTAGGTCAGAGTGTCGAACGAAGAAAGTGCCGAACGGAAGGAGACGAATTGAGTTAATGTCAAATGGAAATAATGTCGAAAAAGTTTCAAATGCACAAAATGTTGTACAAAGTAAAAACGAACATACCGTCATAATTTTAAAAACTCTGATCAAATAATTAAGCTATTCAACATTTTTTATTACTTAACTTTGACATCATTTAAAAAAAACCCATTGACTTTAAAAGTGATTTAGTCTCCATGATAATCGGTTAGCGGTCTGAGTGGAGGGTTGTTTTGTTTATTACGCTATATTTTTTACGAAATTGAATTTATGATATATATCTGTCTATTATGTACACTATTTACATATTTATCACAACGTTTCGGCCGTTGTACGCTCCGGCGTTCTTCAGGTGGTTGGAATGTCGCCCACTGGGGTAGTTAATTCCCCTCTGAAAGTTCTCCACTACTGTAACCGGATATTGAACTCACACTCTTTGGGTCCTGTCACTGGATCTAACCAACGCCTTTATCCACTGTGCCTTGTGGGCATCTATGTATGAATTTCTGGGTATTATAAACCTAATGTCTCAGCAACCATTTTTTACCCATTGCTCATATTGCAATTTTTTGCTGTTATCATTACATGTTTTTACCAGAGCTCATATTGCAATTTTTGTTGTTATTATCGCTTTTCTCTGGCACTCGTTATTACTGGTTCCCATATTGTATTCATTTCTATGCTTGGTCGGCTCAGGAAATTTGTGTGGCCTAGCTTATGTGCTGATTCCTTAAGTTTACGAATTTTCCAATGGTGTTCCTTGTCATTGATCTCAACCTGATCCCACAGAGTGCGGTGATCTCCCTTTTCACTCCATATGTGGTCAGCCACGCCTGATTTTTCCACTTCCGCTCGTGTTACAGCTTTCTGGTGTTCTTGAAGCCTTACTTTGAGGGGGCGGCCTGTCTCCCCTTTACATGCCTTTCCGCAGCTGCACGAGATAACGTACACAGAGTCTTTAGTCATGTTCTTTCTCTATGGGGGGGTCTTACTCTGGAGAGATATCTGCAAAGGGTCATCAAGCTTTTGAAGATTGTCCTGATGTTATGTGCACCGCAGATCCTTTGTATTTTCTCTGATAACCCCTTCACATAAGGCAGGAAGACTGTTTTCTGAATGTTGTTGTCCTCCTCTTGTACTCGCCTATCCCAGTTTATTGGGGCTACTGCCATGTACCCAAGGTAGTTGTTTCGTTGTAGGGTACTACTTATACTGATCAATTCTTTATTTAATGTCTCTGGGTCGCCACTTATGACTTTTGCTCGGTGTTGTAAGCAGCGGACGATCCCTTTCTTTACGCTGTATGAATGGTGGTAGTTGAAATTGAGGTAATGTCCGGTGAATGTAGGTTTACGGTATACAGATGTCTTGAACCCATGTATTAAAAAGAAAACTAAAAAATAACTAAGATACCTGATTTTCTTGGTAGTTTGACAGTGATCCTTACTAGGTGCCCTAATATTGTAGAGTAGCGCTGGACTATCCTAAATTTATAGTCGTCTGCCTAAAAGTAATAAATTATTATAAAAGTAATTAAATTTATTATCATTAATAAATTACATCATTTGCTCGTCCAAAGCGTTTTGTTCTCACTGGAACACCTACGCCTGCTGAGGAGTGATACGTATTAAATCTTGAGAGATTTGGTTTTTTACGGATTATCAACCCTTTACAGGTTATTTAAAACCAGAAAATGTTTAGATTGTCATTTTTTTGATTTAGTGACACAATTGTTACTAATTAACCCATAGGTGGGGAAAGAATAAGAGGATTCATACGTTTTCCAAGTGTATTCGTGCGTATGTGAATATAACGGACCCAACTGGAACTCGACTATTCAATTAACAAATTCGAGCCGTTATCCATTACACCACCCACACATCCAAGCTTACAGCACTTGGAATTCCCAAGTGGTTACCCATCCAAGTACACCATTTTCAATAATTGACGCACAGAAGGCATAATTTTCGAAATCTGATTTTCGCTGAAAATAGTTTGAAACACTATTTTAAACTTTTAGCTTCTTCTTATTCAGCCACTTATGAAATGTTCAAATCATAAAGATTCGTAGGTATGCGGATATGTAGGATAGATAACAGTTGAACATAGACTTGTATAGTTTAAGATTGTAGCGATCATGGAAGCATCTTCTCGGGAGTATTTTCCACTATAGAATGTAGCTTATTTGCTATGAAAATAGCGATAGAATAGCAAGAGGTTAACAATGTTTCGTCTGTGGGAAAGGGGTAGCAGGGTGGGAAATAATTCATCACTCACAAGGCCGCGTAAACGCTTTTGAACTCTTTCAAAACTGGAATCTATTTTGGTATGCGATCTACACCTTATATTGCAATCTATGTGTCATGAATCTACTTTGGTAGGCGCTCTACGCTTTATATTCTGATCTACAACATTAAAAGACATTTAGCATTTTTAGCCGATGGATTCGCTAGAATATTATTATTATTATTATTATTATTATTAGAATTTTTATATTTTAATTACATTCTCTCTATGTTATATAATGTTTTACTATGCAGCTATCATTCCAAATTAAAATTTGTACAGTGTAGACATAGTAGCGGCGTACCTGCTGTTTATCGCTAGAATATAAATAAAAGAAAAATGGTTAATATTTTAATTACATTTTCTTTGTTATATCTTTGTAATAATATGTTTTACTGTGTAGATATCATTCCAAAATAAAATTGGTATGATGTAGATATTTTCTTTCTCATAGATAACAAGTTAAAGTAGTCCCAGATAGCGCATAACAGATGGAGTCAGGTACGTTTTGGAACGGTATAAGGAACCGGCCATTTTTACAATATTAGAGAGGCATTGTATATACGAGATTCCCTTATAGTCTGGATTGAGTTCAAGCCAAAAAGGCACAAGATATTACAGGGTGTGGAAGAATTAGGAACAGAAACATTAATAATGAGCGGGAAGAAAAAAGAGCTATCAGGAGGACAGTAGATAGCGATTGATATTGCATTTTTGCAGATTAAAGTTGACCGGAGAGCATGAAACCAGAAGGGGGTTCCACAAGCAAGAAGTGCGAGAAAAGAAACTGTTAGTATAGAACTTACGGTTACATCTAACCAGCTCAACTGTAAATTGATGAGATCTAGATGCCAGTCTAGTACTGCGCTAAAATCAAAAATGTTTAGGTACCGTAGTGAAGAGCGATAATTATTCCTGTTTATTTACAGAAAATGTGGCACAAAGCCAAAATGGGGGAAAAAGGACGGTCTTCTTCTGTCTTTAAACTTAGCTAGCCACAAACAGTGACCCAAACATATTCATGACACCAAAACAACGAATTCTTACTTACCTTTCTCACTACATCCACCATAATACCTCATTGTCTCTATGAAAATCCTAACTAGCCCCCCATATATACAATTCACTGTCTGGGGATGAGGAATAAAACAAAAATATAAAATTTAATCCAATAGATATTTAAAAAAATATCTACAAGAAACTATACAAAACTTGGTGAGTGATGGACTCCGCCAGGTTAAAACGCCGAAGACACGCTACATATTGAGCACGCCAAGAAACCAATCGCGGAAACCCAGTCTCTTGTACACGGTCGCGATAGATGGAGGAGAATGGTAGACAGCTCAGAACGTCTGCGACTCAATGATTCCTTTCTGGGGTTAAGGGCGAAAGAAGGAAAAATATTATTATGGCCTTGTATTAGAAATATCTACAGCATTAAGATTATGGTCCTGTTTTGATGAGGACTTTACAAGTAGATAAAAATCTAGGAGATATGCTGTGAAAATTCCAATTTCTTTTGACTCTGCCCAGAAAGACGCGGTCACAAACCAACAATGGATTAACTGCATCATCAGACGGAGGCGTTTGTTTGATATTTAAGCAGTCTTTCCAAATATCCATGTTGATTTTTCCTAATTCGAAAAAAAATCTTTGGGGATGAGTCAGGATTTGACTAGAGTTTGTTCGACAGTTTTCATTGCCGAATCTTTACGTCATCAAGATTGCTGAAACATTATTTCTCCGTGACTGTTGTAAACGAAAATTCTTATTCAGATCAACAGAGATATTTATTTGTTTGCATATGAGTAATTAAAGTTAATAACAAGGTACTGGGTGTCCATAAAGTTCGTGTGCACTTAAAAAAATTATAACTTTATTTGTATTTGCGATAGAAATAATCTGTAAAAAATGTTAAAAAGTTTAATGTACTTAGTTTTAAGTATAGCTAAAACAACAAATGTGATTTCAGGCATTACTGTAAATCAGTTGGCAAATGTTTTCCGTGAACTGTAAAATCGTATTATCCTTTGTATTGCTAATGATGGAGGACATGTGGAAACTTAAATAAAATTTGAATAAAACCTTAAAAAATATAGATTTACTTCTTTCTAATTCTTTTTACAAATTATTTCTATCGCAAATACAAATAAAGTTATAAATTTTTTAAAGTGAACACGAACTTTATGGACACCCTGTATTTTACCGGGGAGAGCATAGTGTCTAATAGGCAGGAAACCAGACTTTAATTTTATCGATACGGTTTCAAGTCACACGTCGACATTTATTTCCGATATAAAATACAATGTGACTTTTCATCTTTATCGGTCACGCATCCTGATCTTCCTTTCTTAGTGGTGCAATATTCTGTTAACGGTAGACATCACCGAAGTTAAACAAAGTCGCGTCTGGTCAGTATCTAGATGGCAGACCGCTTGAGAATACCAGGTGCTGTAATCTTGGATGTTCAGGTGGTTTAATGAATAACGACTCGGAATTGGAAATCCGAAAGCTGAGTTTCAATTCCAGTCGGGTTTGTTATATTCACTAACGCGCAGATACAGTTGGGGAAGGCATGAATCCACCTGTTCTCACCGCCACCCCAGCTATGAGTTAATTGGTAGGACTTGCATCAGTAAATCATTATCTCCTCTAAAATCTTAGAATCTAAAAATATTTTCTGGCTTTAAATAACCTGCAGAAGGTTGATAAACCGTAAAAAACAAATCAATTAATCAATATAAATTATGCGTTCAGAATTAATCAATTTTTTCTATAGATGAAGAACTCCAAATCAGGAATATCAAAAGTAAAGACATTATTAAATTTCATAAAAGTTAATTGCAAGTCCAATCTGCCATGTAAATTTATTGTAATTTGATCCCCCTTTCAAAAGCCAAAATAATTTTTTTAATCATTTCATCCCCAAGCAAGGCGATAATGCCACTAGGACGCATGGAGTTACAGGGAGTGAATAATATAAATTTAGTGAGGAAAGGACTAAAGAGGAACGTACTTCAAGAAGACGGAAGATGGAGATTGACGTTGCATTTAAATCTTTGACGATTGTAGTTATCAGGGAAGCAAGAAATCCGAAGGAAGTTCCACAGGTGAGAAGTGCGAGAAAAGAAACTGTCAGAATAGAAGTGACGGTTGCATTTAGCTAGTCCAACAGCAAAACGATGAGACCTTGTTGGCAATGTAGTATCGCGTTTAAATTCATGTAGTCGGGTCACCAGGATGGGGTGTGATGGTCGCCAGAATAGTTGTCATGAAACTATTTGTAGAGAAGATGGAGAGGGAAGAAGGCACGTGACGTCGGAGAGAAAGTGACTGAAACCGCGATGCCAGGTCAGGATCAGTTACATTACAGACTCTTCTTCGCTATCTGAAATATCTCTACTCCTGTTCAAAGGAGCGGGGAGGAGTGTAAACCGGCCGATGTTGTACCATGAACCTAAAACGAAAAGTTTATCGGACATATGAAACTGTAAAAATCATTTGTGGGAAGCAATTCACGGCAAAGTACTCGGAAAATAAGATGTTAACAAAACACAATCTAGTATATTCTTCCCAAACACATGCGGTTATTTGCTAAGCAAAGCTTAGATGTGGCCCAACGCCTAAAGTATGGAACACCTAGTAAGAACCGAACTCACTACGCAATAGTAATTGAGAATAAGCTTGTTAATAATTACACTACGTCGAAGTGTTATACCCTCCTTCTCGATTTCTCTTTTTCATTCATTCATATATATTATGTTATATTATTAGGTTGGTGCAAAAATAATGACGTAATAATGTCGTTTTTTGACGTTAAAAATACGTCGAAAAACGACATTATTACGCCATTATTTTTGCACCAACCTAATATATTATATTATATATGTATGGGCAGCAACTTTTTCTTTAAACATGTTTCGTTGAATTTGACAGGCAAGGAAAATTTAATTTTTTTTTTTTTTTTTTTTTTTTTCCAAGCATTCTTAAATTTTTTCCGTTTGTTGGGGGTAAGAGCGTGCAAAAATTGTCCTAAGCGCTTTCGGACATTTTTCAAGGGGATTTGTTTGAGGGGTTATTAATTTATCTTCATAAAACTAAGCAAAAATTTAATTAAATTTCATTTCCGCTTAAGGTAACCAATTGTAATGACGAATTTTAACTATTAACCATATGTGGCAGTTAAGAATACATTTGGAGTAGACTAACATACGAGAATGTTCAATGCAAAAGGCAGTAGCTTGACAAAGATGTATCTTCACAATTAACTACAAAAGCTGAGTTCCATGGAAAGAAAAGTAATATTAGGAATGTGGTGGAATTGTTAGGGTATTATTTATTTAGAGTTCTTAAAATACAGTGAAACACAAAATGCACATTTATATGTCCAACAGCTGCAACATGACCATAAAAGTTTGGTCACGTAGTGCTCTAAGCTCATCAATAGGAAAAATCAAAACACAAGGTCGCATACAGCAATAATAACACAAGAAAATATTTTGGAACTCAGTCTTCTATCCTCTTCCCACAACAATATCCACTTGACCTTGCACCAAATGATTACCTTTTGTTGATCCCTGAAAAATGCTATGTTAGGTAAAGCATTCTCTAATGAAAACCTACTTCAAGAGTTTGTCAAAACATTTATCACATCAAATTCTGCAGAATTTTACTCAAAATGTATCAAAGAGCTTCCTGATAAGTAGTGGCAGGTCACTAAAAATAATTGTGAATATAGAACTGAATAATATGTTATTCATTTTTTTTTTTTTTAAGAATAAAATTTTTAAACAAAAACAAAATTTTATTTTGATTCAACCTAATACATAACTGGGTGTGAGAATAGAAATAACAAAAACAGCTAAATATGGATATCAACACACAAAACTAAAAAGATTACAAAGAAAAAAATCATGAGAAGTTCTAAATATAGTCTAAAGATAGAAAAATCATAAAGATGAGAAAAATAGGGATGTGGACATCAAAAAACACTTAAAATTTGACTTAACTCAGGATGTCCAATAAAATTGCTATATATTAGATTGAGTAACAATTTCCATTTTTGGGAAGTCGGTCTCTTCTAAAACCGACGACCATATACACTTAACCTTGCACCAACCTTTTGTTGATCCCTGAAAAATTCTAATGAAAACGCGTTTCAAGTGTTCGTCAAAATCTGTGGAATTTTACTCAAAATGTATCGAAGAGTTTCCTGATAAGTGGCAACAAGATATTAAAAATAATCAGTTGGTCTCTTCTACCCCCCCCCCACTCTTCCCCACTCAGCGCCGACCATATTTATATAACCTTACACCAACCGATTACCTTTTGTTGATCCCTGAAAAATGATATGTTGGGAAAGCTTTCTCCTAATGAAAACCGGCTTCAAGAGTTCGTCAAACGTTTATCACATCAAAATCTTAAAATATAGTAAAACATTAACCTGTTTTTGTTTTATTTGTTTTTTCAATTGATCCAAAATGTTTGATGACGTAAACCTTCTCGGATGAAAACCAGATTCAAGAGTTCGGCGAAAAATTTTGTATATCAAAACCTGCAGTATTTCCCTCAAAAGATATGGACGAGCTGCTCGATAACCGTCAAATTATCTATCTTCAAAAAAAAAAAAAAAAAAATGCGTACTGCATATGTGTCCGTCCGTCCGTTTTCCGATCTCGGCAAGTAACAGTAACTCCTGTGGTTACACTTGATTAAAAATGAAATAACTCATTTAAAGTTGCATTTAAATATCGAACAAAAGTGAAAGATTTTAAAGATTTAATTCTCATCTCGCTTTTCGTCGTAGTTGAATTGATATCGTCTAATTAAACTGTGATTAAAACTTAAGTGGGGCACAGTACATTGATCATGTTTTTTTTTTCTTTTTCTAGCAGACATATTCAAAAATATTACATAGTTTGGGTTCCCTAATATCTTTTAAGAGTGACTTTATGTGAAGGAATCATAAAGAATGGTGATTTTTAAAAAAAATAAAAAATGCGCGAAAAATAAATGTAAAACTACGGCGATCGGTTGCGTATACGAAGAAAGATTATGCCAAATTAAGGTGCTGAATAAAGATAAAATAATTTTATTATTTATAAATTCTTATAACTTTTTATGCACATATGGCGCTGAAGGTAAAAGGTCGAAGGGCCTCAAAGCCCTCCACAGGAGCTAGCCTAAAGTCGGCTTAAAGGAGTCTTCTAGGCTAGTTACAGTTAATTGTGAATAAATTAAATAAAATGTAATTGTCTCTAATATTTCTTAATGATAAACAAAAAAATGGAAATTATTTATGACTCAAACTAATAAATTGTGTAAGCGCTCTTCCTTTTGTAAATAATTTCCACCTACTTTTCCAGGTGTACACTCAACAAAATTAAAACACAGTTAACATTTGACACAAGCCGATTGTTAACTACGAAAGTAGTTAAAATACAAAAAATACAGTAAAAGAATTCTATTACTACAAGTTTTAAATAAAACCACCATTTTTTTTTTAAATTCCCGCTCAACCTCTTTTTCCCTCCTCATAATTTTTAATCTATAATTTGTACCATCCATAGACAATTATGTCAATCCTCCCCTTCTATCACGATAATTTTTTTTCGAACAACCATTTATAGTGTTAGTGGATGTGACCTAAGATGGACACGACAGTGAAGGTTGAAATTTAAAATAATAACATAGTTCGTTTGGGTGGAACACCTTTCTTTGTCTGAGGGGCTTCGTTGAAATTTTAACCTGGTGAGAATAAAAAGCTAGCTAGATGGAGTGTGTCCGAAGTAATCCAATGGGACCAAGATTTATTAAATCTCGAATGAAAAAGAACGTATTATCTTTTTTAGATTGGGTAGTGGGGGGGTAATATCTTTATAAATATGTGTTGTTCTTAATTAATTATTAATTTATTTGTTTATTTATTAATAATTAGCTGTCGTCTGTTTCCAATGAATTCTAATTTTTCAGTAATTTCCACCGACATCTTTTTCACCTTCAAAAATGTAAGTATCGTTTCATTTCGATTACTTTTGATTGAACCTACGAAAATGAATAATTATTAGGTTGGTGCAAAAATAATGACGTAATAATGTCGTTTTTTGACATAACGTCAAAAAACGACATTATTACGTCATTATTTTTGCACCAACCTAATATTAATAAAATAAATAATGCTAATAGATAAGTATTAATTTTTATTTATTCTAATTAAATAAAAATAATAAAATTAATTGTCGTGAAGTCCGTACACGCACAATTGTAGTAGTAGTCGTCCAATTGACTGCTATATTTAACAGCCCCCCCCCCACGATGGATGTATGTGGCACAACGCAGAGTTTACAACGTGTTCAGGGCCTGTCTACCTCCTCGGACGAAACTTTGCCCATTGGCAAAGCCTCGTCCAGGTTCCTCTCTGCTCAAGCCAACGAGTTCGACAGATGAACAATCTGGTCAACTGATCCGTCATCCAATTGACTGCTGCTCTATCTAGCATTATGTCTAATATATAGTGGTATGATTATGCTAATTAGTATAAGCCTAACAAATCCCACTACACCTCCCGGAACCTTTTAGGTTTAATTCCTTGAGTGACCTATAACTTCTACACTAATAATAATTGTTTTTCACCCCAAGCATGCAGGGACTTTATTTCTCTGAGAAATTGTCGTGTCAGATCTGCTGCTCGGAAAGTTGGTTCACTGTGTTGTACGATAGAATTTTTATCTCCAGAATCTATCTTACATATTTATAAGTCTACCATCATGCTTTGAATATTGCTGCCACATACGCTTTTGCTTTATATTTAGAGATTCTTGATGAAAGATTCTACAATGTTATTGGTCCCGACATGGTTTCAAATGAGAGAAATATACTAGTGCGTAGCTTACACTATATTTGTATGTGCGTGTGTCCACTCGCCCAAGGGAAAGATATGCTTTGGTTCGGTTTGTTCTACGGCATATCTACCATCAATGGGTCATTTAATGCCGACAATTTTTATTGCTGGTACTATATTTTTTCAAAAATGTATTGATGGTAATATTTTTTTTCAAAAATGTATTGATAGTAATATTTTTTTTCAAAAAATGTATAGATGGTAATAATTTTTACAAAGTATTTCTGTTATTAAAACCTATTTTTACACTTTTAAAGTAAGTATTACTGGTAATGTTTTTACCTTCAAAAATCTGTTTCTGGTAATATTTGTCTTCAAAAATCTATTGCGGGTAAATCTTTTTTTCCAAAACTCTATTGCAGGTAATAATTCTCAAAAATGTATGACTGGCAATATTTTGTTTGTAATAATTTTTCTTTAAAAATGAATTGCTGGTAATAATTTTTCCTTCACAAAAGCATTGCTAGTAATATTTTTTTCTACGAAAATATATTGCTGGTAATAATTTTTCCTTCAAAATTGTATCTCCGATAATAATTATTCCTTCAAAACTATATTACTGGTAATAGGTCTTTAAAAAAACATTGCTGGTAAAAACAATTCTCGAAAATGTATTTCTGGTAATAATTTTTCCCTCAAAAAAGTATTGCTGGTATTAATACCTATTTTTACGCCTCCACCGCGTTTTGACCCCTATTTGAGGGTCAAGTATTTGCCTATAGCTGGAATCCTAACGAGTGCTACCACCCCGGGTTTGGGTGGATATAGGAACACCAGTAATTAAGAGGTGGTCCCACGCTCCTCAAAACCTCCTGATCAGAGGCCCTGCTGTTGGACGTAGTTTATTGTCTTACCCAGGACGTGGATGTAGTTTATCGCCCTATCCAGGACGCCTCATTTGGAGGTGGGGGTCTTATCCCTCTGCAGAGGTGCAGTCAGCGTATTCTGAAGATATCTATGCATATTATGTGAGATAACCTGAAGATTAATAGCATAAATTTTCTGTGAATTCTATTTTTTAGCTTGTTTTTTCCTAAAAATATGGGGAAAATAAGAATAACTTTCCACTATAGCCGGAAAGAAACTGATTTTGTCATGAAAATCATGTTGCTCTATGGTGCCGAAAGCTAGAATTTATAAAATAAATGAGTGATAATCTTGATGGAACATATACGAGGTTGATTTGTGCTAATTTTAGTCTATCATAGACAATGATATTTTATAAGTTGGGGACATTTTCGAGACAATCTCTACAAAATGCTCCCAAGGCATGCGTTTAAAATTGCCTCTGACAATTGTCCGGCTCCAAGTCAGAGAAGGAACGAAGAATTGGCGCCTCATGACCAGCTGCATCGGATAGATGAAGCTCGTCATGTCGGGAAGGCAGTCCATCTGTTGGAAGGAAAACATTGATTTTAAACATCCACGACATTGTGACCATATCGGCAAGAGAAGTAAATTCAGACAGAAGGCAATTGCCTGTCAATACTGACCTGCAGCTCCTGCAGCCAAACCGATCCCAAATGTAATACCTTTTATTCCTTTGGATCGTGTCGGAATGGCCGAGATTGGGACCATGTGGTTTGGGTAGCGCACGTCTTTCTTATACTATCGCCTAAGCTTGCGCCTTAGAGAGCTCACTTTAGTCTCACCACCAAAAGACAAGAATTTTGACCAAACGGCACGATAATATTGTCACGAGATAAACGGATGCATATTAATACAAACAGAAAAAAAAGGAACAGAAACTAAAACAAGGAACTTTAGGTTAAATTGCAAATTACGATGTTAAGTAGACTTGTGGGATTCTAATCATGAAAGAGAGGAAAACAAACTAAAACATATGTGGGGCAGCTAATAAATGATTCTTCTTTGAGAAGTGAAGAACAAATGATATTAAGAAATGGAAGAAACTTTTCGATCTTGTACATGTTCACTTGAATTTAAAAAAAAAAAATAAGTCGCTAATAATGTAAGATGTTGTGTACATTTCCACCCGGTGTGTGGATTCTAACAAAAATTTAACCAAATTCTTGTTCAAAGACATGACATTGTGTCTAGAGCCAAAAGGGTTAAACCTCGGAAACAAATTGTAATGAAAATTTCCATTCTGTTGTAAATTTGCATGCTTATTTAAAAAGTAACAATAAATTTGCTGAAACGCCGAACTTACATTGTCGATATCTCCTAAACGATTTTCTTCCGCAAACTTTTATTCATATTTTAGAATTAATCGGGCAATTTCACACCAGAATGGAAACTTTCATTACAATTTGTTTCCGGGGCTTAATCTGCAAATTTACCCCAAAATGTTTTCTTTTCCTATACAAACATCGTATTTGAATGACATTTCTGTAAAATTTGTTGTTCCAGGCTTGTTAACAAATTAAAGACAAACCGAGCAGCCATTGGTTTAAGCCACTGGCACAAGCTGTCTACGCGTGATTAAATAGAAACTCTTTAGTAATTCAATTCAGATTCCATTTATCAAATTAACTGATTACAACAACTGTCTAAAACTCTGTCGTGCCATGTTAATTTAGTAGTTAATTCACGTTAATATCCTTGTAGGGATTCAGTAGGTGATTATCTCCCCTTTTTTGCAGGATGAAGGGCTCTGAAAGTCATGTAACAGCCCATGAGTAATGATAATCAGTGGCTGTTTAGACCGTGGGATAGACAGATGTAATAGCCAATGGCAGTTAGGACAATGAACAACGGCTATGAGGCCTAGATAAGGAACATAAAAGATATAACCCCTGCTGGCAGAGTTCCTCCTAGATTATAACTGCCCTATAGCCAGCGGCTCCCCGCCCCTAGGAGAACTTCCATCGGTTGAAGAGAGAGAAGGCACTGGCCAACGTCACCATCAATCAGTTGCTTCCAGGATATCTAGCACCGTCTAAGTGGGAAACGTTATCAAAATTCGACAGAATAGAAAATACCGTAAAAGACTCCGAGAACCGCCATGTTAGACTTATTGATGTATAGCCCATAATTCGCAATTTTATTTGCATAATTGCAAGTGTATAAAAATATAAATCTTATTGGATAATTCTTTGTAATGGATAAGACAAATCATGAAAATAAAATCCTAATTAATTTTATTAGTATTTATGCACTCTGCCCCACCCCGACCAGTTGTGCTTTTTCTTAATTTTCTCTTAATGGGGGCAATTGTTCGGGGTGCAGATTTAAGGGGTGATGTGGTCGCAGAAATTGTCTGAGAGCCATGACTGGATTCTGCTGCTTGTGTGGCATGGTACAGAGTCCTATTGCCAGACATAGGGTCTTCCAGCAGCCACACTCTTGACCCAAGGCAGCACTACCTCCTCAAGTCACTTGATGCAGGCTTCCGTGTTGAGTCTGAGGCCCTGTGGGAAGGTGATTGGAAGCATAATATCGCCATCCCTAGTGATCACTCCAGACACCTTCGCAATTGCATTAGACTCATCGGACTAACTGAATCCTCTGCACTGTCCTCAGATTGACACCCAAACACTCTGAAATGTTCGTATTGGAGCTTCTGGTGCGAATTCCAAGCAGTACAGCATGCTGTTTCCAAATTTCTGGCCGAGTAAATTGCATCATGGTGCTCTTTTTCTCACAGATGGTGCCCAACTGACCCTACTATACTGCGCAGCTGACAAATGAAAAACAAACATGTGCGAAATTAAAAGTATAAAATGGCTGCAATTTACCCATCACACTTTCTAAATCAGGAATTTCCTAACAGATGGATCGGAAGGGGTGGACCATTTTATTGGCCTCCACGTTCGCCAGATTTGACTCCATTAGATTTTTTTATGGGGACATGTGAAAACAATTGTGTATGCAACCAAACCTAGTTCATTAGAAGATTTGAAAGCTAAAATAACTAATGTGATTTCAGGCATTACTGTAAATCAGCTGGTAAATGTTTTCCGTGAACTTCAAAATCATATTACCCAGTATTGCTAATGATGGAGGACATGTGGAAACTTAAATCAAAATTCAATAAAACCTTAAAAAATATAGATTTACTGCTTTCTAATCCTTTTTACATCGCAAATACAAATAAAGTTATAATTTTTTAAAGTGCACACGAACTTTATGGACACCCTGTATTTGTTTCTGTCCGAATTTCTAGGAAGAAAAATTATTATTTATATGAGGACTATTAACTTTATCTTTGTTGTTGTTATCACGTTTCGACCAAAGCGTTGTGATAACAACAAAGACGAGGACAATAATCCGCACGTGAATAGGGCCTATTTGTGTATCATCATTTATTCAGTTAGTGCATTTTTTGCCGCTTGAGGTTCATGGTGGAACTGAAGGCAAAATACTGCAATGTTTTACCTGTTCCTTGTACTCCGAGAATGTTGAGGCTATCCCGTCCCTCTTTTCCGAAGTTCCTCCACCCATTACCAAAGCCATTAGCCTCTGAGGCGCAGCTCCTAAGCTCAGGCTGGCCACTGGCCGATGGCCGTTTGAGACAGGTGGGTTGGAGAGAGATCTTCATCTTCACTAGTTGGGTCGGAAAACCCTTCCGACTACCTTTACACAGTTTAGTCAGCATTTTGATACCGCTGACAGAAGTGTGGCCGTTGCAGTGCCCATGCGACTTCTTGGAGCCATGTGTGAGATTTGGATGTAAACAGAGATCTAGTACAGTTCCGCATCCCAAGTCACCTGTGTAAAGCGGGTCGACCGCTTCGCTACAAACGTACTACCGCTGACGATACACCCCAAGTATATAACATTACGTATTTACATACTCTAGTGCCGTATATAAAATGTTGCAGACAACTCATTTCTGGAATTAATTTCTTTGAGTTTTTCGAGTCCTTCCTTCCGTCGTGTTAATATGTTGGCATATCTCAGATGTACTAATGTCTAATATGGGCCTTGGAGAGCTATCCCTCCTTTTAATATTACGTTCAGTTTCGGGAAGTAATTCTTCTGCTTTCATCTCATGAATAATGCATCAATTCCCGTGGGAGTCATTGATATAGGAGACAAAAATAATACCTTATGGTTATTCGGACAATAATAGCCGAAATGATATATTAACATCAATGAAAGTCAGCCAATTTATTTACTAGAAGGATTCCTCTTTCATATGCCATGCTCCTTCTGGGCGTAATGTAACTTCCCCGGTCCCTTTTCTATAAATACTTTCGTGGTAATTGTTCGAATGAACTTTCCTCTATGGTACCCAGGCCTAAGGAATTTAAGCGCAGTACTAGATTGTCGGAAAGGTCTCATCATTTTACAGTTGAAATGCCTAGATATAATCATAAGTTCTATGTTAAAAGTTTCTTCTATCGCACATCTTGCTCGTGGAACACTCTTCTGGCTTCTTGCTTCCTAATGAACTTTGATTTTCAAAAAATTAAATGTCAATTAATATCTGTCTATATTTCTGAGATGAGGTATTGTAACTATTTACACTATTTACATTGTTCAGACTGTTGTCCTCATCTTTATTGTCATATTCACAGTCTATATTTCTGAGATGAGGTATTATAATTATTTACACTATTTACATTGTTCGAACTGTTGTCCTCATCTTTATTGCCATATTCACAGTCTATATTTCATAGATGGAGGTAGTTTAACTATTTACACTATTCACATTGTTTGGACTGTTGTCCTCATCTTTATTGCCATATTCACAGTCTATATTGCTGAGATGAGGTATTGTAATTGTTTACCTTGTTCCGACTATTGTCATTATCTTTATTGCCATATTAACGACGTTTCGGCCGTTGTACACTTCGGTCTCCTTCAGGACACATTGCTCAGTGGATAAAAGCGTTGGTTGGATCCAGTGATTTAACCCTATGAGTGTTCAGTACCTGGCTACTGAAGTGATGAACAAAAACTTAGAAAGTTGAGTTCAAGGGAAATAACTGAGGCATCCGGAAGATGCATGGCAGGTGAAACTAGAACAATCTACCCCGGTGGACAAAATAAAGGGTTCAGTTTGAAAGTCCAAACCCCTGAAGATGGCCGGGGCGTATAACGGCCGAAACGTCGTGAATATAAAAGTAAAGATGAGGACAACAGTCCGCAAAAATGTAAATAATGTAAGTCTGTCTTCTTATTCCTTGTTCTTTTATTGTCTTCTCTTCTTAATAGTATTTTTCACTTATTCTCTCACGCTCAGTAACACCTTGCATCTTAGTGGCTCTATTGCCTTGCTTTGGGTGAAAGGATTAAAAGAAACAGTCTAGAAATCGAGAGAGAGAGAGTGCGTAGGAAGGGGTTGGGGTTAATATCTGGCCCTTGAGGCTCCACTGAGAAATGGCTTGACCCAAGTTGTGAGTTCAGTACCTGGCTACAGCTGAGATGAACAAAAACTTAGAGAGATAAGGGAGTATAACTGATACTGAGACATCCGGAAGAGGCATGACACGTGGAATTAGAACAATTTACCCCGGTAGACGAAATAAAGGGTTCAGCTCGCAATTCCAATTATCTGAAGAAAGCCGGAGCGTACAACGACCGAAACGCTGTGAATATGGCTACAGAGATGAGGACAAAACAATGGAAACTTTATTCAACTTAAAAAATGCGATTTAAGAGAGAGAAATTGAGGGGGAATAATTATGGCTAATGACCCTCCGTATCTAAAAAATATTAACTCCAGATTCTCTGTAGTATTTCGACCCACGCCCATATTCCTTTCATATAAGAAATGTTTAGTGCTGTTCTGACATCGAAAAGCAGACTATATAGTTTTAAGCAGATATACTCACAATAAGCGATACCAAAATTTAATTTTGAACGAAGAAGATTGCAAAAGTCAAAGCCGGTGTCTTCATAGGAGCACAAAGAAGATCATAGATGCAATGAATTCCCTAAGAAGTTCATTATGACGGAGAAACCGACGTGAAACGGCTTCGTCACAGTGGTTCAGGGATTCCTGGAGAATCACGAGGCTGAAAATTATGTGGAACTTTTTGAGATCCTGGTGAAGAACTACGGCAAAATGAACAGCAGGATGCCCGTCAAAGTCCATGTCCTTAACGCTCATCTTGATAAATTCAAAGAGAACATGGGAAACGTACTCAGAGGAGAATGGCAAGCACTTCCACCAGGATATACGGGACTTTGAATATCGTTACCAAAGATCGTATAATGAAAAAGGCATGGTGGACTACATTGGCTGGTCTGATTCGAGAATTAATTTACAGTATAAGAGTAAATCGCGAAAAACTACTCCCTTCTAAACATTTTATGGTCTCTCTTGTATAATCCTAGAATAAATAAATGCTACTTTTGAATCATATGTCGTTTTGTTCCTATTTTGCCTGAACGAGACTGTTCTTGTGTAATCCTATAATAAATAAATGCTACTTTTGAATCATGTTTTGTTTCTACTTTGCCTAAACGAGAATGTTCGCATTCACCACTTTTCCCAATGAGAATAGGCAAATTTCAGAAATATCATTATCCTATTCACAAAAGCAATGTTTGATGGAAATCTTAGCCATTTTATATACTTTCTAGGCATAAACAAATAGGAAATAATAGTTGCTCCCCAAGGACAAAAATCGTGCTAACATTGACACCTGCCTTGGATTAATGTGTAGTATCTGTTAACTTTGTCTGAAACACAGTGTTGCTTCCATCTTCCAATTTCAGTCTAGGATTTGATTTAATTGATTGATTTGTTTTTTACGGCTTATCAATCATCTGCAGGCTATTTAAAGCCAGAAAATATTGTAAGACTTTTAAAAAAAAAATAATAATGATTTAATGATACAGGTCTTACTAATTAACCCATAACTGGGGGAAAGGTGGATTCATAACCTTCCCAAGGTTATTTGCGCGTAAGTGAATATAACGAACCCGATTGGAATTGGAACTCTCCGATTTACAATTCCGAGCCGTTATCCACTACACCAGTTGCACATCCAAGCTTACAGCACCTGATATTTCAAAAGCGGTCGCCCACATAGGTACTGACCAGGCCCAACGTTGCTTAACTTTGGTGACCGTATGAGAACCGGTGTTTGAAAGTGATTTGGCCGTAAGCCCCAGGGCTAGAATCAATTTAGTATTTGCAGTATGTGATAAGTATTACACACACTGATATATATTGTTCAGGAATTTACTTATTAGGTTGGTGCAAAAATAATGACGTTTTCTCACATATGTTACTATGTGAGAAAATGTCATTATTTTTGCGCCAACCTAATATTTGAAGAATGTCTCTAATAATAATAAAAATTCAAATATATTTATTGGTCACACAAACGCTACATTATCTCAGTGATTAACTTGACATGTATCTAATAATAGTTCCATTAAATTACATATTATTAATCAATGCAACAACAGGAAAGTTGGAAAATTCTTTTTTTTTCCTTTAGAAAACCGTATAGAATATGTTTGAAACATATTTTATATTGTTTTATATTGTACATGGTTGTGTGACACAAACTCAAAAAAGTTCAGCTCAAATTGAAACTTTGCCAAGCATATGAGGCTCATTAAAACAAATCACAAGCTGACAGATAAAGTGAAAATAACCACTCCTATGTACTCTATCTCTCTCTCTCTCTCTCTATCTATCTATCTATCTATCTATCTTCGATACCGTACGTAGCAACTCTTTGAAACTAACACCTTAAAAGATCTACTGCAAAGCTAACTGAAGGGTCTTGAGGTTATGATGGGTGTGCCTGGAAGAAAAATAACGTAAATTTGTAGTCGCTAATGAGCGACAGATATTCAATAAACTGGTTCAAGATTGCCATAAATGGCGGGAAATAAATCATTCCTGTTCGCAATCTGCCACAGGCGAAAACAATGACTAATGATGAATGGGGCGTGTTTAAATTTCCACAAATGAAAATATACGTCTAATTCATTAATTGGGGGCCGTCTGCTGAAGTTTGAAGTGAACTTCTGAGAAATTCAATGAATTGCAGTGAAGGGTAATTTCCTTAATACGTTTGTAAATCATGCATCGTATAAACCTGTAAATACGATACATCTGGACATATCACCGTGAAGCAATAGCTAGAAAACTATTACCGCTGATCTTTATTTATGTAGTGAGATCAGTCCTCACCAAATGCCCCCCCCCCTTATAGTTTTGTGTTTGTAAGCTTAGTAAATTTAATAAATTTCGATCTCCCGAAATTAGCCACCTTCCTAACACGCTTTCTAACGATGACGCTACGGTAGGCGCTCACTAAGATCACTTTTTAGGTACATGTCAAATATTTAAAGATGGAGCATTTTCTAGGCTTAAAGATGACTTTTTTTGCGCGGGGGGGGGGGTTCATAAATGCCATTTGAAAAAAAAAAAAAAATAATAATTCCCTAAAAAGCCGCTCAAAAATACAAGTGTTAATTAAAATTCTTTACCAATTAATATTAACTGTTTTGAAAAGGTGTCATCAAAAGACGACGTCATCTTTAACTATTTTTCCGTTGATGTTATATTTTATTTAAAAGAAGAAAAAAAAAATGAGTAATACAATTTTTAAAAATAATTATTTGATGATATAAATTGGATAATTACAGGTAACCACAAAATACAGGTGACTTCTGCTGACTAGCCGAAGTCAGACAGGTTAAGGTAACCACCTGATGGTTGATTTATTTTCCTGCATTATTTTAAAGCGAACAATAAATAAATATTTGAGACAGGCATTTTGGATTCATCTTTTTAAATACTTATTCATCGCTGCTGACCTCATTTGACTACTAGTGTCCTTTCCCATATAAATTATTCTTTTAACTAACTGTTATTTATTTAATACACTGGTCAACACGATTTTTGGTGCCAACAAACAAAACAAGTTTTTTAGCTAATTTGATGGTGCTGATTCCGAAAATGACCCTAGTTTTTAATGGTTACCTACCATTTTTGGAAAAAAAGATCAATTTACGATCTTGGCTGATCGCAAAATTTAGTTAATAAAAGTCGTAGAAACCCATCAATTTTCAGGTAGGCCGAGCAATTTATGTCAGCCACCTGAAATAAACTATTTTTATACGAGAAAAAGTGCTTTTGACTCAAAAATTTAAAAACAGAATTACCGAATTTTTCCAATTTATCGATAAAATTCAAATTAACTGATAAACTTTATCAGTAATACACTTTAGTAAACCTGATAATTAAGGTGACACCAGAAAGATAGGACCTTAAAATCTTCTTTTTGATATTCATAAATTTATCCCATCACTTTTATCCCTTCACTACGGCAAGAAATCAAACACATTGAAAGCATTTTGTTTTCACAGTTAAAAAGAAATTCAAGCTAAAAACATTCCAATTGAATGCACCTATTCCATTGTACATGATACTGCTGGAGTATCAAAAGGGACTTAAATAACATTGAACATGACAGACAATCAAGAAAGAGAAAATGTTTTACCATAGATCTTATGTTCACAAAGGTTTTATTTCTGCTGTTACATTATTAACTGATTTGAGGAAAATACTTGTTGGTCTTGGTAAATTCTATCGTGTTATTTTTCAAGACTAAAGATTTGATTGTTATTGAAAAACAGTATTTCTCAATAAGCAGACCAATATTTGTTGGTTTAAATACGAATTGAAAGGTTTCTACGATTTTATTTTGAGAAATATTGCCCATCGATCAATATCATACAGACAGAAAACAAATGAAAAAAAAAATGCTTTTTTTGGCCAAAAATGAGTCATTTCTGTACAGCAAAAACGGTTGCTAACCAAGAAAAAGTGAGGTCATTTTCAGCGCTCTCAAATTAGCTAAAAAAGATGTTTGGTACACTATTCAGACTATTGTCCGCATCTTTGCCGCTATATTTATTAGAACGTTTCGGCCATTGTACGCTCTGGCCTTCTTCAGGTGGTTGGAATGTCGAACTGAACACTTTATTTCGCCCGGGGTAGAGTGTTCTAGTTCCACGTTTAATGGATGTCACTTATCAGTTATCTCCCGTTAATTCCCCTCTCCAAGTTCTCCACTGCCTTAACCGGGTATTGAACCCACACTCTTTGAGTTCTGTCACTGGATCTAACCAATGCCTTTATCCACTGTATCATGTGTCCTTGAGGACATCTATGTATGAATTTCTGGGTATTATAAACCTGTCTTCAGCAACCATTTTTTACCAGTGCTCATATTGCAATTTTTGCTGTTATCATATTATGTTTTTACCAGAGCTCATATTGCAATTTTTGTTGTTATTATTGCTTTTCTTTGGCACTCCTTATTACTGGTTCCCATATTGTATTCATTTCTATGCTTGGTCGGCTCAGGAGATTTTGGTGGCCTAGCATATGTGCCGATTCCTTAAGTTTACGAATTTTCCAATGATGTTCTTTGTCTATGATTCCAACCTGGTCCCACAGAGGGCAGTGATCTTTGACATTCCAACCACCTGAAGAAGGCCGGAGCATACAACGGCCGAAAGGTTGTGATAAATATAGCTAAAAATTATGCTTGGTGTCTCGACGCTGTTTCAAAAATTTTTTGTTGTTGACCAGTGATACATACTATGGTCTTTTAGTCTGCTTGTTTTTTTTTCCCCTGCTCGCTGCATCAGAAGTTTAAGTCAAGAAGCTGATGGGTGCATTTGAATTACCAATCCACAACTAAAGACTAAAAATTGGAACAAACAATGTCTTCTGTTTAAATCAGTTAGGATCAAAATGGCAGAAATAGATATTTTTTAATATTTTGTCTTACTTTTTATTTAACATCTACTGGAAGGAAAGTTGGGTCACTGTGCCGTGCCAGAAATTTTTTTCTCGTCAGTATCCATCTTGCACATTTATAAATCTACCATTTGTTCGTGCAGTGGATACGGCTGCTATATCCATATCTGGTCTGGTGCTCCTGCTATTCCTCTCGAGGATCTTGACAAAACCCAAAGAAGGATCTGTAATGTAATGACCTGGCATCTCAACTTCACTCACTTTCACACAGACGTGGCGTCACTCCCTCTGTCTTTTCTACAAATATTCTCATATTTTCATTCTGATGAGATTTTTTTCCATGGTGTCCCAAGTACATGAATTTAAGCATGCTACTAGACTGGCATCTAGGTCGCAACCGTTTACTATTGAAATAGATAAATGCAACCGCCACTTCTACTCCAACAGTTTCTTTTCCCGCGCTTTCCACCTGAGGAACTCCCTTCTGATTTGTTGCTTCCCTGTCAACTACAATCTTCAAAAATTTTAATGCAATTTCAATCGCCATCTTCTGTATTCTTGATGCCTCAGTCATCACCATTTTCAATTTTCTCATTCACTTTCACTCCCTGAAAAACCTTGCGTACTAGTGGCATCTCCGTCTTGCTTGGGGCGAAATTATTAAAAACAAATGTAAGCCTGAGAAGTTCTCTTCAATGGCACACTGTACATTGTTTTTCTACTTTTACTCTCCCCAAAAGTGTCTGGTCCTACACAAACCTTCACCATTTTCAATAAATCCTCTGAGTGGATTGTCTGAGCGTTCATTTAATGCTATTTAACTGTCAAACCCTCAAACGTCGAGATTTATCTATGTATTAAACTTGTAAATAAATTAGTTATCCCTAATACTAGGATCTCTACCATTGTGTCCAATACAATCAGAGATATAATTAGGATAAAAAATAATTCCAACACCAATCAGATACCAGTACTTATCAAATAAATTACTTACAACGTAAAATCACTTATATCGCAGAGACATCAGGGCATCTCAAAGCTCTTATTTACGAACATAGAGATTTACATTTAGATAATCATTCAAATTCTCTCGTTATACACAGGAACAAAACTGGTCATAACTTTGATTTTACTAATGTCACCATAATTAAAAAGAACTTAATTCTTTATGAAGAAAGTACTTCGAAGGATTACTAATAAATATATTACTAACTATAAACACACGTCAAAAACATATCACATCACCAACCTTTATTGAATCCATTCTTAAATAATCTAATGTATGTTTATATAAAAACAAACTCTATGTACGTAAAAGCGTTCCCAAATCAACATACGAAAAGCCAACAAACGTAACGTCTACTAGACACACCCACTTACGGATATTCATTATCATTTAAATTCCACATAAACAAAGTAGAATTATTATACACTTACATTATTATACACTTGAATACATAAAGCAATATTTACGGATGGACGTGTTGTCTCTCCTTGAATCCGGAACATCATAAATTATACTAACGTTTGTTTAACAAGTCGAATGTACGTGAAACATGATTAACCAGTAAAAATCACAAAAGTAAAAATATCAGAATTTTATTCTTCTTTTACTGTATGTCTCATTATCTGATGAAGGTTTAATAAAAGTGAAATATGTTAGATTGATAAACGTTCTCTATTTGTTCTTTATCATATTCTGCCGGATCCTGATCCATATTTGATCGATGTTTGATCCTATCTATCTTTGTGAACTGTCAGCGATCTTTTATTAGTACTCCTTTAATAGTCTCTGTCTATATACAGGCAACTGGGAGGTTAAGAGAAGTGGCGGTAGAACAACGGTCCTTCTCAGTTTTCCGGTTAGTACTGTAGCCATGGCCTTTTAGTTTCATTCGTTTTACTAATTTATATATTCCATTAGTTTTACCCGTTTTCTTTGAGTCTATATTTTGGTATTTAAAATAAAGTTTATTAGATTTAGGCTATGGGGTTTTATTTTCTCTTTTGGTCATGATGTGGTTGTGGGAATTTCTTTTCGTGTCTACATGTGAAAATAAGCCTTGATATTTTGTTTAGAAGTTTGTTTTGGAAAGGTAATTTCTTTTCTAGGTTACATTGTTTTGAGTTGTTCTTGTAAACTGGTATTATTTTTCGTATTTCCTTGTTATATTTGGTATCTTTTTGGCTTGTGTTTTTATAGATTTTACAACATACTTTGAGAGAGTTGTACTACTTGCAAAATATCATCCGGTTCACACTCCTCCCCCGGTCTTTTGAACAGAAGTAGACATTTATACCCTGTTTCCTGTTTAGGATTGGATTTCTGGTTCTTTTTAAAGTTTTCACGTTCTCTTTCACGTCCAGTAGCCCCTTGTGTCTTCGTGTTTTTATCGCCTTGCTTGGGGTCAATTGATTAAAAAAAAAAAAGGTTGTGCCAATTTTAAATATCGTGTGTCGAGCCGGAAACGATGTTGTTGGTGAGTCTTTATTGGGTTTTCATTTCCAACGCGTTACAATCTGTCAGAGGGGAAAACTTCCGCTAGAATTTTTTTTAAAGGGGTTCCGACAGTTTTTGTACTCAATAATAATTTTTTACGCTTCAAAGAAGAGGCATTCATGGGACTTAGAAAGTAATACAAACTCTCTTTCACTTGTTTTCGGTTTTTGCTTTAACATTATTTTATTTCTGCAGGGTCCGCTATTTTTTTTTTTTTGCAATTCTGCTAGTGACACCAAAACATTCATTCGAGACTAGCCTGTATCACATGAGACCAAAAAATACCCCCCTTTGATTTTATACCTTTCACACAAAAAGGATACCCCAAAAGATTACCTATAGAGAGCTAAATGTTAATGACTGTTTTAACTGCTTCCTTATAGGGAAACATTCGACATGCAGTGCTGATATTTTGTAAATGTTTTCTCTTCAAACCTATTTTCAAAAAAATAAGTTCCTCGGATCCACTCGGCAAAGAAATTTTTTTTTTTTGTTTTTATATAAAAATACAGTTTTAAGATATTCTATATTTATGGCTAAATGTGCTCAGTATCAGGGACAGAATGTATGTAAATATGAAAGTGGCAACATCGAGTGGCAACAGTCTGTTTCATACACAATCGCAATCTTTATAATAGAGAAAATAAAAAACTAAAAGTAATTTTAGTACAACATATATGCGTTTGTTCTTCATCAGTGGAAATAAAGTTGCTGTATGAAAAATGCCTTCACTTCTAGGTTTACCCTAGCGTGTGTGTATATATATATATATATATATATATATATATATATATATATATATATGCATGTTTCATTGAATGATATAGACAAGTTTTGTCTATTTTAAATAAGTTCCTTTCATATTGTCTGATAAGCTTAATAACATTATCATTGAAAAACAAAAGGACATCACCATATATGTTTAAATCCAATCTAAATCACGCATCACCACGCGAGAGTGAAAATGAGAAGTATGGGAAGCCGTTGGTATAAACCAATGGCTTCTGTTATAAATTATAGGCATTTAACAATATTTGTGGAGATTTCATATATATGTGTGCGTGTGTGTAGGAGCCACGGTGGCGTAATGAATTGAGGAATCGGAGAGCCGAGTTCAAATGCCAGTCGGATCTGTTACATTCACTTACTTGCTAATACCTTTAAAAGTATGAATCCTCTTCTTCTCCACTCCCCACCAGCTCTGGATAAATAACAGGACAGGTTCTATAGCCTTGGGTGGCTATCGATCTAGGAGAGGGTAATTCTGAATTCAGAAACCAACCTGGAGAAAGTTGGACTTCGTTTGGTCCAGGACACACCACACTTCTACTGCGGCTACTGTACGTGTGTTGCCCCTACGAACCTGATAGGTCAGAGGATTCGTGATCGCGCGATATATATATATAATATATATATATATATATATATAATTAAATTACATGGTTCAGCATCCAACAAAGAAAGTAACATTCAGAAGAAAAACTTGTTTTAACCGCAGTAACCATTATACAAGTTTCATACTATTAGGTTGGTGCAAAAATAATGTCGTTTTATAACATATGTTACTATGTGAGAAAACGACATTATTTTTGCATCAACCTAATAAAATGACTGCTTTTAACGAAACTTGTATAAAAGATGGGTTGCTGCCCAAATAAAATTAAATTACATGACGCGGCAGCTAACAAGGAAAGCAACGCTACAACATTCAGAAAAAAACCTTGTTTGAACCGCAACTTGTGTGTGTATATATATATATATGAAGAAATATAATTTTAAGGTGTGGTATATTTATGGGATAAAGTGTTCAATATCAGGGATAGAGCGTATGTCAATATAAAAGTGAACATTGAGTGTTGACTTCAATGTTCACCTAATATATATATATATATATATATATATATATATATATATGCATGTTTTATTAAAGACGACTGACAAGATACTGTGATTAAGCTTTTTATTAAATTTTTCCGACTTTCTTGTCATCTCCGATCTTCAAAAATGTTAAAGGTCATTTTTTGTTTTCTTGAATCCTACCCTTTTATTTTCCTGTTTGTTTTCCTCACAGTAACCCTTGACATCTTAGTGGCTTTATTGCTTTGATTGGGGTGAAATAATTAAAAAGAAAAATATAGTTGTACTTATCGTTTGCACTATAGACACTAAAATACCACATTTTCTCTATGAAGTCCTGACTAGTACCTTATGTCTAATTGTGGGATGGGGTAAAAAATAACTTTAAAAATTTCCTTCAATGCATATTTAGAATGCGTTAAAAAAGAAAATGTTTACGAGAGTGAAAGTGTGCGTGTCTGTGTTATTCACGAGATTCGGGGGTTATTTATGCGTATTTGTGTCCAGGTGCGTCGCTGAGGACTACATTCGGTCCCTCTACCATTACACTCGTCTCTGCAACCCTCTTTCCCCTTCATGCTTGTCATAACCTATCCCCATTATGTAATCTCCTTTGGGACACAAGGAATTCAGTCCTTGATCTCCTCTCCCCTAACGTTCAATATAAACAATAGGTCGTTGCCTTTTTTTTTGTTTGCTTTTTTTTATCGTTACCGCAATTTATTTCACCGTTTATTTTTGTTCCACCTTCCTGCTTGATTGTAGTGTTTCTCTTCACAAATCTTTACTGTTCGGCCCATTAAGTTATTTCCGTCAACTTTTTGCTTCCTTAAACGCTACAGTGTCCTGGGTAAGACGATAAACTTCATCCGACAGCGGGGCCTCTGATCGGGAGGTTTTGATGAGCGTGGAGCCGCCTCTTAATTGCTAGTGTTCCCGGGTCCACCCTGACCCGAGGTGGTAACACTTGTTAGGGACCCAGTTATGGGCAAGTGGTTAACCCCTAAACTGAGGTGAAAGCACTGTGAATGTGTAAAAATAGGTTTTAATAAAAGCAATACATTTTTGTAAGAAATTATTACCAGCAGTACATTTTTGAGAAATATTGTCAACGATAAAAATCTTGTCGGTATTAAATAACCACGAGGCGATATGTCGTCAACCAAACCAAACTGATTCGGATAAACGGAAAGAAAGTGAGCAATAACTGAGCAGTACTAAATATAAAGAAGATGAGATATACGTAGACATGAACAATAACAACAGAACTATATATCCCTGCAGATTAAATAAAGGGTTAGTTGTATAGTCTTGACTTACGATACGTGATTCCTGCTGTCTGACTCTTTATACTTTATTTATACTATCTGTCTATATCTCTGAAATGAGGTATTATTACTTGCATTATTTACATTATTCGGACTGTTATCCTCATCTTCATTGCCATATTCACAACGTTTCAGCCTCTATATCTCTAAGATGAGGAATTATGCTTACTTAGAATTATTTACATTATTCGGACTGTTATCCTCATCTTCATTGCCATATTCACAACGTTTCGGCCGTTGTACGCTCCGGTCTTCTTCATGTGACTGGAATTTCGAACCGAACCATTATTTACGTCCACCTAGATTATCAGAAATACATTTTTGAAGAAAAAAAAATATCAGTAGTACATTGTTGAAGAAAAAAATATTCGCAGCAATAAAAATCTTGTCGGCATTAAATAACCCATTGAGGTGTTTATATGCCGTAAAACAAAACAAACCACACCAGCTAAAGATTAAGCTGCGTGTCGGCCTGTCTTGCCAGTAACTCTGCTTTCTTTTTATTCTGTTATTTATCTGAAACTTAGAAAATCTATCAATATCACACAAATCGATCATTCTCCTTGTCTTCTCTCTCACACTGTATATAACTTCTGTTTTCGTTTCTCATTCAGGTCCTCACTGGGTGCCACATACTTTCGGCCTTGTGCTATATCTACGCTACGCTTAGGATAAACATATCTCATTCAGTTCATTATTGATTTATTTATTTCTACTATAATTTTGTTTGCAATACACTGACACGAATTGATATCCTCGCAGTATTCAGTATTGTTGAAGTTAACATTTTGTGCCGAGATTTAAAAACTCTCTACGCTACCACCTGCTTACAATAAAAAAGTAAAAATATTGAGAACCAATTTTTTCTTGGAAGACACAAGGACAAATTAAAAATATTTTTGACATTTCTGGGGGTAATTTGCGAAAAGTACCCTGAGATATGTCAATAGAAATTAAATAATTTTTCAAGATCGTGAGAAATATCTTTTTATTAGCTGAAGCATTGGCAACCATTATTATTATTAATTTTGAATAGAATTTTGTTTTATCTTTTTTTCACTTACGTGCTAATACCCTTGGAAAAGGTATGAATCCTCTTCTTCTCTCCTGCCCAGCTATGGATAAATAGCAGAACAGACCGGGCTGCTTTAGATCACAACTGTCTACCGCAGAAAGAAATGGCAACCTACTGCGGGAAAAAAACTGCCTCGTCAGTCATCTATCGAAAGTTACATGATCGCCTAAGCGTGTATCAAGCATGGCACATAACTTTGTCTTTTTTTTTTTATTAAAATATAATTTTTTTGTAACATGCTGACGTTGAAATCCTCACAGTATTGTTGAAGTTATAGCTAACATTTTGTCGAGATTTACAAACTCTACGTTTCGTTCAATTTCGCAAACCAATTGATGGAATTTTAATGAGCTGATTTATCTGGAAAATACTTTGACAAAAACACTACTTCACGGATTAATAATTTCTAAAAATTAATTTAATTTAATAGGAATTCACGGTGAACAATAATTTTAAGAATTTTTTTTTTTTTGCCTTTGTCCTTTTTAAAAGAGAAAAAAAATTCTTAGGACTTCTTACTCTTGAGCATGCAACATACAACTGGTCATACGTAAATATTTCTTTCTGGAGCTAAATTCCAACTTTTCGAAGCGTTTGACCTTGTCATTTGTTTATAGTTCTCGTAAACGCAGGACAAACTGGAGACTGGATTCTTGAACATGAAAACTTAAAGAAACGTTTTATAAAAATAATGTTGCATTTTTATTAAATAAGTAATTATTGTAATTATTAAATTGTTTTTAAAATAGAGTATTTTATATGTTAAATAATAAAACTTAATTTTTTCCAAAAAAAAATTGAATGAAAATTTTACTAAGCTACTCACTCTTAGTACCCCCTTACCTGTTACCACTTATCCCCCAAATTTGATTTCGATTGGACAATGTATGGCTATTTTAGAGAGTGTGATGGACGGATGAACAGAAGTCAGTTATGTGCCATGCGTCATACATACTTAGGCGATCATGTATCTTTCGATACATGACTGACGAGGCAGATTTTTCCCGCGGTAGGTTGCCATTTCTTTCTGCAGTAGACCAGTTGCTATCCAAGGCTATAGAATCCGGTCTGTTCTGCTATTTATCCATAGCTGAGGGGAGAAGAAGAGGATTCAAACCTTTCCCAAGGGTATTAGTGAATGTAATGGATTCGACTGGAATTCGAACTCGGCTCTCCGATTTCTCAATCTAAAGGGATAAATAGATAAATAGATTGTTTGTCTACGCCTGTTCTCGCCTGAATTCTTCTGTTGCTTACGTTTTCTCTTACTGGTAAACAAATTGAAAACTGATGAATACTATATCGATCTAGGACAACCATGAGCAGCCTTTTTTTCGGGCAGTGGGCTCTGGATGACTGTAGCGGGGAGGGAGAATATCTCACTCATCAGACTGACTTTAATGGAAACAACGTGGATATGGACCCAGCTACAATGTGTGATTGCGGCAGAAGATTATGGTTTACGCGGTTTACATATCCATAAGGCACGCTGGTGCAAACAACATAATTCTCCTATCGGGGAATGTAAATCGAGTGATGGTATTATGGATCTGGACTACACCCACAGCGTTCAAGATTCCATTGGTGAGCGACAGCGCCCTGGAGAAATCCTAAGTAAACCAAGAATCCAGTGGCCTAAAGGTAACCAGAAGGCCGTTTTGACAAATCTTGACAAAGAGCTTTCTTTTATCCTTAATAACAATCTTAAGCGTCCGATAGGGCAACAGATCAGTTCCTTTTGTAGAATAATATACGACGTTTGCTTTGAATGGTTTGGACCAGTAATGGAAAAGAAAGATAAAAAAGAGAAAAAATGACCAAACCGACGACAAATCCAGAAAGGAAAGTTACGATCAGAACAAAGATTACCGGAGCGCAGGTTTCAGCACGCGTCAAGTTGAATTTGGTCGAGATCAAAACAACAAGCAAATAAAATGCGCGCAACATCACGACCTAACGTATGCAAGTGAAATATTTGCGTGGTCGTCTATAACGATTTTTTATGAGTGTGTCAATAACGGCAAACGCATTTAGGAAACTTTCATTACGGACAGAAGCTGCAAAGAAGAACAATCGTTTTGTTTATCCCAAATTACGAGAATTTACAAAGAAAAACGATCGATTTGCTTATCTTCATATCCTGTCTGGTGGCAAATGCTGCTGGTGGCACCAGGGGTGGCAGTCCCGCCATAGCCACCGAAACCGTGATATCACCCCTGGTCGGCGGCTGATGAAGACAGGGTATCGCACATACTAACAAACGTTGTATGTTAAAAACTGTGGCTTACGTATTCTCTTACTGATAAACAAATTGAAAACTGATGCCTATTTGGTTTTCCATTAAAAAAATAAATACTATATCGATCTAGGACAGCCATTATCAGCCTTTTTTTCGAGCAGTGGGTTGTATGAAATATCACTCATCATAAGCGGGCTGCGTTGCTAAAAAATATTCAAGGTAATTCGTTATTGAAGATAAGTCGGACATTTTCTCAACAGAAATGCGGGTGCATATGACTTAAAAATTAGAAAAGTTGATTTTTCTATGCAGAAAATATTTTTTCTATAATTTAAAAACTGAAGTCTTGTATAATATTCTCTTTATTTAATACATGACTACATGTATTTGTGACACAAGACCGAAAGGGAAGCGGGGAAAGACTGGTCGACACGTTGTATCCTACCCATATCTAATACGATGGATGACCCATACACACTAACAATTGGTACAATCACAACAAGAACATCTTTCTCCATTCAATCCCAACATGTACCATAATATCACATTTTTTACAGGGGACCTAATAAAACCCCAATGCTAATAAAGATGTCTGAATATATACAAATATTTTTTTTGTTTTACTTTTTTTACAAAAATATATAAAAATTCCCAATGAAGGGAGAGATGAACCAATAATCAAAATAAAACATTCAAATGAAAATTAGTATGGATCCGTCCAACCCGCTAAAAAAAGTGACCACTGTATGCTGCTAATAAACCGAACAAAGAAGCTCACATGCTAATGGCGGGGGCAAGAGACAGAATTCAATTTGAAGCTGGGGAAGGATAAAAGACTCTTCCAATCAAAATAAAAAGCGAGGGTAAAAATCTGGGGAGATGGGGAATCTTGACAAGGACTAGAACAAAAGAGTAAAACCGGGACTAGGCTGGGAACGACAGTGACTCACGTTAACTAAAACAAAAGAGACTAGCTTAACCATTTCCACTAGGAATCCGCCCGTTGTGAATGGAGGACACTAAAAAAGGAAATCAATATTGGCCCGATTCACATAAACCAAACTCGTAAAAGTCTCTCAGAGGACGAAACGCGTCAGTTAAATTTTCCTTTTCTTTCTCTGTCTATATATATATATATTAGGTTGGTGCAAAAATGACATAATAATGTCGTTTTTTTACGTTAAAAATACGTCAAAAAACGACATTATTACGTCAACCTAATATATATATATATATATATATATATATATATATATATATATATATATATTACACAACAAAATCCAAAATTATTTCATATGGAGGGTATCGATCTATTTTAACGTATATTGACGTAAACTACGTCAGTCTTATTCAACCCCGGTGTATTGACACGAACACAATCTATACACCGGGGCTGAATAAGACTGACGTAGTTTACGTCGGTTGAGATAGATCTATACTCCTCCATATGAGATAATTTGGGATTTTGGTTGTGTAATTTATATGCTCTATTATAATAAATACATTGAGCTATTTTTGTCGATCAGTTTTAATATTCGATATTACTAGGATCCACTTGGATTATATACCAACGGATCTATTACCTGTACTATATATATATATATATATATATATATATATATATATATATATATACCACGTTGTTTGTATTGTGCACTATGGATTGACTTACATGAACAAAGTTTCTTTATTTAATAACCAGACTTCGTATGACGCCTAGTAAAGATCGAACTCACTATACAGTAGTAATTGTCTATTAGAGTAGATTACTACTAACAACTCCCATTCTTTGTTATGAGGTGTTGAAGTAGTTGAATGGTCACCAAATTTTGCAGGAACTACTTTTAGTTTGACTAAAAGCAGTAGCAAGAATATTTTGCACATGTACACTCGTGTGCAGATTAATTGAAACAAAACGAATAATTCCGTTATTATTTACTTTTTTTTTCGTATTTTTCCAATGAAACATGACCCAGTGCACATGTTACTACATCATATGTTCAGTCCACGAAGTCGTTCCTTGCAGACTGACCACAGATTTTCGATTGGATTTAAATCAGAAGAGTTTCCGGGCCAGTATATAGTATTTTGATTTGCTTAGTGGTAAGGCTTGCCAGCGTGTTCGTGCGGCGTTACAATTTTCGTACGCTTCCATGGAGTAATGTCCATCGCAGACAATGGTCGTAGGACAACTAATCGACAGACGAAACAATAGTGATGAAAATTTGATGCAATCACGAATGACGCAATATTTTTCAAGGCCAAACAAATTTCATTATATACCGCGAAAATAGATTCATATCACTGCATACCACTGCAAATGATCTAATCTGAAGAAAAATAGAAATCAATTAAACACATTGGGTCCAAAACTGACCGTATGGTGAAAGAAAGGAAACTAAAGCAGTTGTTTCAGTTAATTTACACAAGGGGGTAAATGACAAGTGTATGGAAATGGAAGACAATTTCAGCAAAGGTGATATTTTATATTCTTGTGTTTTACACGAGTAAATAAAAAATGGTCTAAAAGAAAGAAAAAATTAAAAGTTAGGAATTGTGTGGGTGATACACGTGTGGGTGGGGATGTCAGATATTAACGGGAAATATATCCTGATGCTCGAGAACAGGATCCCGTGAATGTCGTCGTTCCAACATGCTGAGCGAAAAAAGAGAAGAGGATGAAGACTGGAAGTGTCCCGTTTTTATAAGTGCTTGATAGCGCCACCTGGCAAAACTGGCAAAGCTATGTGAAAAGTAACATAAACGCGTGGCCGGGAATTTGGCCGACGGACATTTGACCGAACGGACATTTCATCGAAAAAGTACAAATAAAAATAGTAACAAGCAATACTTTAGGTATTTTAATTAGCAGTATTATAAGGTAGAATAGGACTAATAATTACCACTGAATTTTAAGTGATTAAATTACTAAATCTAAATTTAAAGTTAAAAGTTTAGTTATTTCAAAAAAATTTTATTGAAATTAGTATTTAAAAAAATATTTGAGTGTATTTGGGTAAAAAGTTAGTTATTTAAATTCATATTTAACAGCAAGATAAAATCCAGTCCATCCCTTTAAGATAATGATCATTAAAAGCGAAATTGAAAGATCTTTCATATCATAAAAGCTTAAGAGTTTTGCTATAGTAAAATGTGCCTTTTCTCAAAATACTTATCATCTTACAGTTATATTTGAAGTATAATATATACAGAATAAATTTTTTTAAAAGCCTTTTAAAAAAAGGAAAATTATAAATTAATACATGAAATAAATATAAATATATGTGTAACACATTAGGATAAAGAGTTTGATAGACTTGTAAGTACACCACTACATTTTCGACTAAATGTTCATTGGCCAAATATCCGAGTACCACATAAACGAAATATTATGCCTTTTTTTCTGATTTCGTTAACATAAATACTTCAGTTAATTCTTTCTTACTTTTTTTTATAATTCCGTTTGTACTTTGCGACTATTTCAGTCTAGATGTCAGAAGGTTTTGATGAGGGGTTGTATAGATTTCAGTTCCTGGGGTGACGTTACCTCAATGCTTTGAGAACGCGATCTTATTTTTATTTTTATTTTCCGTTTCTCTTCTGTTCGAATGTACACATTTACTTATGCGTGTACAAACAAAATTCTCAGAATTTAAAAACAAATACATTCTGATCGATAACAATGCCTTCTCGTCGGGTACGCAATCAAGAACGTACATAAACACACGCATGGGTCATATGTAAGTTCGCACTCAAGAGGAAGATATCGCTTGTTGTAGGCATGTAAGTATGGCTGACGTTATCCATGGTAATTCCGTCTCGGGGAAACAAAGTTCAACAGTGATTTACTTTAGAATTTATTTTAGATTTTTAGAATTTATTTTAGTTTACTTAAGAATTACTCTTTTTGTTGGGAGTGGACGCTACCGGAAGTCAGAAATACTTTCTTTCTGTTCTTCTTTTTCTTTTTTTCTATTTCGTCCATGGAAAAGAAACTACAGGAATCACTCAAATGAGACTTGCTGGATAGATTAAAACTAAGTGATTAAATTGAATGGATTGAATGCAGTTTCTCCTTCGCAAAATTCACACCACAGAAAAAGTAACGCGGTCAATAGCTTTAAAAATATATTGGAATTTTTATTAGATTAATTTCCAGTTATTTTAAAGGTCTTCTCTTTCACTCCCAATGGCTCTTTGCTTGGGGTGAATTGATTAAAAAAAAAAAACTGTCGTCAGTCTTCATTAATTTTATACCAGTATTTCTTTTATCCTAATACTAATTAATTTACTTTTCATTTAGTAATATTTGTAGTATATTGTTTTGTTTTTTTATCAGAGCAAGCATTGTTCGCCATTATTAACTGTTAGCTAGTATTTCTTTCATCTTAATTCCACTTGCTTTTCATTTTGTAGTAGTAGTAGTAGTAGTAGTAGTAATATTGTCTCGAATTTCTGTTAGATGCAGCATTGTCAACCGTTATTAAATTTTGACTAGTATTTCTTTCATTCTAATTTCACTTACTTTTAGTATTCGTAGTAATATTATCTCGAATTTTTATTGGAGTAAGCAATGTCGGTTATTAATAATTTTTGACAAGTATTTCTTTCATCTTAATTGCCTTAGCGTTTTATCTTAGAAGCCTTTCCGATTCGTATTAATTTCTGACTAATATTTCTTTCATCTTAATTTTAGTTGTTTTCCATTGCAACTACTCAGAGTGCCAGTCAACGGCCATTACAATTTACTTCCGATCCACTAATGGACTAAAAGCACTTGTGATTAAATCCAGTACAGTACAATGAAGATGAAAGAAATATTAGTCAGAAATTGATAACGTTTGACAATAAGTCATTTAATTAAAAAAAAAAGATAACATCTCTACTACTTACACTAGAGGAAAGAAATACTAGTAAAAAAAAATTAATAATTGTTGACAATGTTTCATTTAATAAAACTTCAAAATAATAAACCTACTGATACTATTTGAAATTAAGATGAGATATAAGTAAAAAGTTATTAAGGTCACCGAGTAAGATAGAACTCTGAAGGAGGCCGGAGAATACAACGGCCGAAATACAGAACAACAAAGAACAGAATTAGTTCGAAGAGAGAAGCATAAAATAATTTTATAGTTTAATGTCCTAATTGCTAATAATTATTATATTAGTGACAAATTTAACTTTTGACGTACGTGAACTTGGTCTTATTCTCTCTCCCCAAAAGTTAGTTATATAATCATCACTTTATCCCGTAAACTAACTTGCAACTTGTCTAATCAAGGCGTATCTGTTCATAAATATTACAATTACAGTTTTTGTCCCCAATAAACGTTGATAATTGGCAAGCGAATAGCCGAAAGAGTTGCATCAAAAAAATATTGTCACTTATTGCATACACTATCCACGTTTACTTATATAGACACAAGAACGATTATATAAAAATTATATAAACCATTATTGTCCTTTAATTTCACACACACGCTTTTACACACATACATCTCTCTCTCTCTCTATATATATATATATATATATATACACATTATATATTATACATTATATATACATACATATACACATACACATATATATACATACATGTATATATACATATATATATACATATGTATAAACATATACATATATATAAACATATACATATATATATATACATATGTATAAACATATACATACACACACACATACATATATACATATATATATACACACAAATTATATATGCACGCACACGAGCATATATATATATATATATATATATATATATATATATATATATATATATCCAGGTAAGATGAATAGTGCAGTTCCAACGTTCGTAAAATTTAATTTAAAAGTGGGCTCAACACAAAGAACAATATTCTTTATTTTAGGATATTACATCGAAAACATATCAAAATCGATACACAATTGCAGTCGTGTTTTGATGCGCAATTGTATAACGATTTTGACATGTCTTCAATGTAATATCCTAGAATAAAGCGCATATATATATATATATATATATATATATATATATATATATATATATATATATATATATAAGAGAAGAATTTGCAGTGTTATCGGCCTTGACCTGGTCTTTCGGCTTCACTCTCTTTCCCACCCCCGTAACGTAGCCTCTCTCTGCCCTATTTACAGATAGGGCAGAGAGAGGCTACGTTACGGCAATAGTTCTGATGAGCTATCCTCTCTGCTACCTCGACTTTACGAATTTAAGTGCAGTACTAGATTGGCAGCTAGGTCTCATTATTGTACCGTTAAATTGCTAAGTGTAATAATAGTTTCTTCTCTCGGACGACTCGCGCATGGAACTCTCTTTCACCTTCTTGCTTTCCTGTCAACTTTGATCTTCAAAAATGTAAATACCACGCAATTCATCATTTGTCTCCTGATATCCTTTTTTTTATTGTCTGTATCCATTTCTCAATTTCATTCACTCTCAGTAACTTCTGGTGTCTTAGTGCCTTTATCGCCTTGTTAAGAATGAAATTATTAACATGTACGTATATGTGGGCGGGAGCTTCGATGTGGTATAATGGTTAACAAGCTTGTCACGATAGATCAATTAAGATTGAGTAGGGAGTTCGATCCTCACTGGGTGCCCCACGCGTTCGGCCTTGTGCCACATGTAAGCTACGCTTAGGAAATAATTTGGGCACTTCGACGTGGTGTAATGGTTAACAAGCTTGTCTCGCTAGATCAATTACGAATGAGTAGGAAGTTCGATCCTCACTGGATGCCCCACAGTTTTGTCCTTGTACCACATCTAAGCTACACTTAGAAAAACATTTGGGCATTTTGACCTAGTGTAACGGTTAACAAGCTTATCTCGCTAGATCAATTACAAATTTTTACAGTTTTGTGTGCTTGATCTTCACTTGGTACTCCCTAATTTCAGCCGTGTGCCACTATATGTATGTTTGTGTGTGTGTATCAAAAGTATTCTCGTTTTTTTTTCTCACACCATTTTAGATCTTTGCTTCATGGATTATTCCATGTATATATCCAAAAATGTTTTCGTTGATTCTGTCATTACATTAATATTATTATATATATTAATATTGTTATATATATATTAATATTGTTATTATATATATATTAATATTATTATATGTATTAATAATGTTATTATGTATATATATTAATATTATTATTATATGTATTAATATTGTTATTATATATATTAATATTGTTATTATATACATTAATATTGTTATATATATATATTAATATTGTTATTGTTATATATATATATTAATATTGTTGTTGTTATATATATATATATATTAATGTTATTTTATATATATATATATATATATTAATATTGTTATTTTTTTTATATATATATATATATATATTAATATTGTTATTTTTTATATATATATATATATATTAATATTGTTATTTTATATATATATATATATATTAATATTGTTATTTTATATATATATATATATATATATATATATATATATATATATATATATATATATAAATATATATAAATATTGTTATTATATATCAGTCTGTATCAAAAGTATTTTCGTCTTCCACAGATCTTTACACCAAAACAGATTCTATGTAAACTACTAAAGAATATGATTGCACGATATTCTTAATATTTCATTCGTCCTTTTTCAGATTAAGCGCGACCTTTTCTTTTAGATTTTATAATGGCCGGTACAAGTTTAGTGATTCTGACAATCTTTTGGCGTTATTCTGAATTTGGGGTTCAAGGTTGTTTGCCGAATTCAGAAAGTGGAAGGATATGTGGCCAGTGTCGGTGCGTACTACTCCCGAGCCCTACATCAAAGGGTAACCTCATTGGAGGCCCCAGGGAGAGATTTGTGACTCTAGCTACCCTATCAACATTTGCTTTTTCTTAACTGTATTTATATGTTGCAAATTAAAGTAAGCACAACTGATTATTAAAAGATGAAAAAATCATTCTGGGCTTCTTTTCTTTCCAATTCAGTGAATTTGTTTTGCTCATACCAAATCTCGAATTTGTTTTGCTCATGCCAAGTCACGAATTTGTTTTGCTCATACCAAGTCTCGAATTTGTTTTGCTCATACCAAGTGCCGAATTTGTTTTGCTCATACGAAGTCTCGAATTTGTTTTGCTCATGCCAAGTCTCGAATTTGTTTTGCTCATGTCATGTATCGAATGTTTTGCTCATACGAAGTCTCGAATTTGTTTTGCTCATGCCAAGTGTCAAATTTGTTTTGCTCATGTCATGTATCGAATTTGTTTTGCTCATACCAAGTGCCGAATTTGTTTTGCTCATGCCAAGTCTTGAATTTATTTTGCTCATGCCAAGTCTCGAATTTGTTTTGCTGATGCCAAATCTCGATTTGTTTTTCGCATGCTAAATCTCGAATTTTTTTGCTTATGCTAAGTCTCGAATTTGTTTCGTTCATGCCAAGTGTCGAATTTGTTTTGCTCGTGTCACGTATCGAATTTGTTTTGCTGATGCCAAGTCTCAAATTTTTTTTGCTCATACCATGTCTCGAATTTGTTTTGCTCATGCCAAATCTTGAATTTGTTTTGCTCATGCCATGTATCGAATTTGTTTTGCTCATGCCATGTATCGAATTTGTTTTGCTCATGCTAAATCTCGAATTTGTTTTGCTGATGCTAAATCTCGAATTTGTTTTGCTCATGCCAACTGTCGAATTTGTTTTGTTCATGTCATGTATCGAATTTGTTTTGCTCATACCAAGTCTCGAATTTGTTTTGCTCATACCATGTCTCGAATTTGTTTTGCTCATATCAAGTCTCGAATTTGTTTTGCTCATATCAAGTCTCGAATTTGTTTTGCTCATATCAAGTCTCGAATTTGTTTTGCTCATATCAAGTCTCGAATTAGTTTTGCTCATGCCATGTATCGAATTCGTTTTGCTCATGCCAAGTCTGGAATTAGTTTTGCTCTTGCTATGTATCGAATTCGTTTTGCTCATGCTAAATCTCGAATTTGTTTTGCTCATACAAAGTCTCGAATTTGTTCTGCTGATGCCAAGTCTCGATTTGTTTTGCTCATGCCAAATCTCGAATTTGTTTTGCTCTTTCTAAGTCTCGAAAAAAAAAACATGTATGAAATTCACTAATTTTTATCCATAATGTTGAATGTGTTAAAATTGTTCAACTTTTTGATCAAGAAAGATCACAAATTGATGTTAAAAAAATTGATCGAACGAGAACCGATGTTTGAACGTGATATGACCGTAAGCAAGATAAAAAGTTTCAAGGGACATACAGAAACTCTGCTGAGGTTCGAAAATGAAAATATTTTCAATACATCATAGTGATTTTCCAAGCGTGGCTTAGATGTGGCACAAGGCCGAAAGTAGGTTGTACCCAGTGAGGATCGAACTCACTACTCAGTCATAATTGTTCTAGCGAGACAATCTCGTTAACCATCACACCGCCTCGAAGTCCCCTTTTCGGTACATTATATATGACAAGGGCACTTCGACGTTGTGCAATGGTTAACAAGTTTATCTCGCGAGATCAGTTATGACTGAATCGTGACTTCCACTTAAATGTTCCATAAATTCGGTGACAAAAAATACGACAGGATTTTTATTTATGTTTCCACATTTTTATTTCATTTCCTTTAATATTTTTTGTCATATCGTTTTACTTCGATTTAATTTTCATTTTTTTTTTTCTTCTTAACTAACTAAATATTTATTTTTACCTTCTGATCCTTAGCGCCGATTTCATTCACCTCTTATCATTACTCCCACTATCGCCTAAATGACTACTACCACGACAATTACTACTTCAACTATCTCTCCTAACAATCCCCCCTCCTACTACTACAGCTTTTCATCCTTCTCTTACTCCGACTGCAGCTTAAGATTACGGCTTGATTGTTTGTCACAATCATTAATCAGTTAAAGCAATAAGATGCGCACGGCAATTACATACCTTTGGACATGGATTCTGCACCTGGCAGGTAAAGAAGTTTTTATTCGCTAAATAATATTATTATTAATAATAATAATTTTTTTTTCATAGCCTCTTGCTTCAGTGATAGTTTTTACAAAGCAAGAAAAATCTCATGTTTTATGAGAATTTTTTAGGGTCTATTAATTGATTAAAAGGAATTCTGGAAGTTAAAATATTCTAAAAATATTGTTATTTTAAGCGAAATCTATGGCATTAATGTTAATTTTTAAGTAAATTTTGTAGGGACGTATTACTTATGTCGCAACTTTATATTAAGAGATTTAGTCTGAAAAAAAAAAAAAGTTACCCCGCCTCACATTTTGAAAGTAAATCAAGAGTCTTGGGGTTTAAAACCTCTTACCTCACAATTGCTGCATTTTGAGAAATTTTCAAAATACATTTATATCGATAATTTAAAAATTACTGACGCGGCGTAAAAGATTAAAGCCGATAAATATTTTCCTGTTTGTCTTTCCAAAATGGTTGATCTTAATATTAATTATATTGTGGATAATTTACTTAATCTTAAGTCCAGTTTTCATAGTAATCCAAATTAAATGACAATTGGTACAACTTTAATTTTGTAACCCTTCATCATCGAAATTTTAGGAAAAAAATATTTCTTTTCATTGATATGAATGAATTGTAACTTGTTTAAGTTCTATATTAACGCCGACTGCGCTTGAACCCGTTATGATTTATTTGCTATACTGAGTTTATTGCTACAACCCACACTTTCCGTTTAGCTTGCGACGTTTTCTTAAGAAAATAATTTTGGTAGTGACGAAAAAAGTTCCTTCTCTTTTTCAGTTCATATAAATCTCAGTTGCTTTTGGAATTAGCAGCGTTAACCAAAAGCATAAAAATAATCTAAATATTGGTAATTTTCCCCTTTCGAAGAGTTGATAAAACTTTCTCGTTATCCAATAACCATTGTGTTCTGAAATTCTGTACCTTTCATTTCACGGAAAGTGCTCGGACGAATTACATTCCCTGGTCCGTCCCGCCAAGTCAAACCTTCATGGCAAGACCATGCTATGCTACTTACATAGAAACAAACCACCCACGTTTCCTCCGTATTCGAGACGTTTCACACGAGTAGCTTCTTACCACGAACCACTGCCCTGGGGAATCGACTCGCAACAGGATGTTTCCCCGATACTACAATCTCTGTTCAAGCCTTGGGTTAATCGTCATGTTCCATTCCTATATACAAAAATGGCTTCCTAACGTAACCCTCTACATCTAGTGCCCCGTGGGTCTTGTAAAGAGGTGAACCCTACGGTAAAAAAAAAAAACAACCTCTTTTCGTTACGATAGTTTGAAGGTGGAACTTATTTTAATAGAGGAAAACCATGCTTGATCAGAGGAAATTGATAATTTTTTTCTTGAATGATACGTAAACTTTAACTAAAGTGACCACAGGAAAAACTTATGAGTTGTAATTCTGTTCTCTTAATAATAAAAATGAAAAACTAACAACAATTCTGTCTTCAAACTCGACTTTAACGAACGGTACAAAATTTAGTCTTTTAGTAATCTTTTATGGCGTAAATGGTTAGTCATATTGTCTCGCATATCCATACTACAAGGTGGTGAGTTCGATTTTTGAGCTCTCCCTAAACGATTCCGGTAACATTTTTTTCTTTCTTGTAGTACAAAATGTAAATATGGCACACAGTTTATTAGGAATCTCTTAATACAATATCGCATTTTTTTTTTTTTTTTTTCCTGAAATCTTCCTTGCAGAAATGAAGGTATCTCTCAGTGCAATGTTAATTAAACCCATATTTTAGTTTTGCTTTTCAGGCGTACGGTCACAGACTTTCCCAGTGAGGGTCGAATTTTTGACTCTCAGTAGTAATGGCATTGAAAATGGGTTCGCTGACTAGTAACTCATACCGATGCGCCAAAGTGAACTTAATAAATAAATGCCTGTCGGCTATATATCTAATTCCCAAATCTATTTCGGGTGACTCGTCGTAGAAAACTGCTGATAAGTGATCCATTCTCACTGGGTGTTCCGACCGTCTAGTTTCTGCAGTCAAAGTTAATATTTATTAATATGAGAAGTATACTAACTTCTGTACAGTAGCGATTTACCCGCATGCACACATCATAACAATATGATGATGACACAATGTCTGGGTTCAATGTGGGATTTCGGGAAGTCGTCAAAAGAAAACCTCTCTGAAGTAAATATTTCTGCTTTATCACATTCGAGGTAGCACATTGAGTGATGGTGTTTTACTAAAACATAAATACTCCATGCAAATCTAACACATTTAAATTATATATTAAATATAGATTTTTTTTTCCTCATTTGATGATTGCATTATGCATGAAACGGTAATGCTACCGGTGAGGGGGGTGTATTATATATATATATATATATATAATGTGTGATTTCTAAATCAACAGTTTTGTTAGTTTTTTTTCTCATACGTAAATGGACTACTCCACTGTTAACAGATTTATAAATATTAAGTCGGTTTTTAATTTTTGCCTGACATTTGCCACGATCATGAAACTCGTTTGCTTCAAACGGCGAGGAATATAATAAATTTAATTAACCTGACTTCAAAGTTTAGAGAACACATACCGCTCATAAGTTAAATTTGTTGTCGCTCTAAATGTCCATTGAACCGTTCTTGACAAAAAATTCTAGTAACTTTTTTTTTTTTTTTTTTTATATTTCGATAGGTATCGCTTGGTGTATACTATACTCAGTGTGCAGTCTGTTGAAATATTTTTCAACATTTCAATAAATTTATTAACCAAACGTTTCTCCATAAGTCGGATGTTTTATGTTAATTCACCTCAAATAAAGTTACTTATCGCATATTAATTCACCCAAGAAAATGTGAATTTTATTTTTGTTTATTAAATTTTTGGCACGTGTTAGGTTAAGGAAATTTTTATTTATTTATTTTTTAACAATTTAAAAAACTCCGTTTTTGGCTTGCTTATCAGGGTGAGAGCGAATGCTGACAACACTTATAGAACACTCGTGTCGCCTACCTTTTTGGGGGCGATCGCAAAGGTCAACCATCCCGGAGGGCAATGAAAGTGCCTCGTTCTGGGAGAAGTTGATACGAATTTTAGTAAATATAAAATCTATATTTAAACTCTGAAATGTTATTTGCTCCCCCCCCCTCCAATTGAATTAGATGGGTTCGCCTATCGTCCGGTTCACACTCTTTTCCGGTTTTTGAACAAGAATAGAGATTTAGCCCTAGTTGCATGTTTAGGATTCTATTTCTACACAATATTTCTGACCTCTCCGACTGAACTCTGGCTCCAGGTACCTCCACTTTTTCGGCATAAATTATCGATACCTAAGTTTAAAATGCATTTTTTAAAATGAAAAAATATGCTTGAATATTTCATTTTAGTTTTACTTGAAAGTTGAATCATTAAATTTATTATTTCCATTAAGTAAACAATTCTGGTATATTTCAGATAGAAACTATACATTGGAATGTCAAAAATTTAATTTTAAATTTTTAAATTTTCAAAAAACCCGCCATTTTCTTAATTTTAAGAAATTTGTAAACAAACACAAATTTATCGATTTTAAAAATATTTAAAAAAATTTCTGACACGTCATTTTAGTAAAATTAGAAAATTTAATGTTAAATTAATCTGATTTGAAAAAAATATTACTTAATTATAGCATAAAAAAAGAAATATACAACGAATTATTAACGATTGGTACAGTAATTTTGATCCGATACTTGATCCATGTGTTGATTGACAAGTGATGACAGCTACTACGGATGACCATAAATGAAAATTACTAGAAATCTGAGTGAACCCTTTTATTTTTAGTTTTACTGTT
>OZ010596.1:11147403-11154903 GCA_963932145.1 Acanthosepion lycidas
TCTCGTATTCTCTCGCATTCAGTAATCTTCTTGCATCTTAGTAGTTTTATTGCATTGCTTGGGGTGAAATTTAAAAAAAAAATCGCTGAAAATTTATTCGTTAAACAAACTTAAGTATGAAAATTTTGTAATGTTTCAGGCATATTTTTTTTTAGGTGCTTTCGTTGAAGATAGATATTTTATATGGTACATTAAATACAAATTTGTATTTGATTGGTATTGACTAGTAACCAGTCATTAAACTTGTCAGTAACAATCAAATACAATTGATTTACAATTTGCACCAACCTAATAATAGATTTCTTTTTTTTTTTTTTTTTTTTTTTTTGTTTATTGTGTGATGTTTTTCGTAAGATAACTTTTCTTCAATGCATTTTAGGAAAAAAATATAATTAAAAATAACTTTCGTTTACCAGTTGAAGAAGATAGGAAACTAGTAGAAATCAAGATGGCGGCTATTTTTTTTTCAGCAGCTTATTACCTTTTTCTTCCTTCTTTTCTTTATTTGGATTGTAAAGTTTCAAATACTTCCAAAATTTGAAATTGATCTTCAGATTGGTACATTTTTCAAATATATATATATATATATATATATATATATAATATAATATAATATAATATATATATATATATATATATATATAGTTGGATTGATGTGAGTTTGTGATCAGACACTGGTTAAATTTTTTTTTAAATTTTGGATTTAGGTAAGGTTGCGTGTATTGGTGTTTTTATGGCAGTGGGAGGGAAAACTGTCGTGACGCCACTCACACCAATCCAACTAAATATGTTAGCTCTATCTCTGATATTGAGCTATTATACTTTACTATCCATAAGGAAGAGGTCTCTGCAAAAACATGGAAACCGGAAAGAATTTTACGTAAAATTCTTTTCGGTTTCCATGTTTTTTTGCGGAGATATGGATATTAAAGTAGACGATTGTCTTGTTGCGATGCTGCTCTTGGACAAAAAACTGTGACGAACAAAATGTAAATGACTGGTGTCATTGTTAGTCGTGGTGGAAAAAAAAAATTCAACATGACTTTAGCGGGAAAATTCATCTGACGTCGTAGGCCAACAAGAGAGTATGCATTACTTTGGGGGGCAACTCTCTTATGTTAACAACTTAGATTTGGTTACCTATGCTCGTTAATGTTTTCTTTGCTAAATAGTCTGTTTTTGCAAAAACGTAATCTGGCATCTAAACGATTCTTGAAACAATTATCTTTACTGTACTATTTATTGGAGAAAGTTACCATGTCAAATATTGGTAGTGAGGAAATATTAGGTTGATGCAAAAATAATGACGTAATAATGTCGTTTTTTGACGTTAAAAAATACGTCAAAAAACGACATTATTACGTCATTATTTTTGCACCAACCTAATAGTATCAACATGGGTGTTTTAAAGTTTCGCGTTCGATTTAGTACTTTTGAGGTGGGCTAGTGGACATTTAAGAGCAGGAGATTGATCAGAATCCCTGTGCAGTTAACGTGTTTTAGGAAAACATTCAAATTTTGGTTTAACAGTTTTCCCCGATGAACAATCAATTGCGTCATATAGTATTTTCAGTTGTTTTACAAGACAAGTTAGGCGAGAAACCGACGAAATGCCAAAGATACATTGTTGTTCTTTATGTGCAGTATACCCTCAGGATGTAAGCGATCATGGCTTTCCACAACTTCCCGTCCCTTATAGCTTTTAATAAACTTTGTCTTTCTCCTAAGCTCTCTTCCGCCATCCATTTACTGAAGCTCCTTATGTTATGCGTTATTTTCCTCTTTCCTTTTTGCCTTCATTCTGTCATGTGGGTATTATATTTTTCAAGCCCTCTTTCCTCGTATGCCATGGAAACCTCCACTGTCTCTGCCTGATAAGTTTCCTTTTTGTTTTCATCTCAGCATCCTTCTGTAGAACTACATTTCTGTTGCTTCAAGTCTTTTCATCCTCTTTGAGATTGTTTCTAGCGAACTTTTCCCATTTCTTAATACTCTGCTTAGCTTTTAGGATGTTTCTTGGCTATCCCAACACACGTTCGGATCTGTGTCGGTCTTCTGTTAAAACACTTCCCAGGTATTTAAATTTCTGCCCTTGTTTCATTTTGCACTTTTGCCTCCTCCTCCACCCCCTTTTACTAACAACCATGTATTCTCTCTTCTTGCAGATAATACTTAATCCTTTCTTCTTGATTTCTTTAATTACTTTCTGTTGGAGTTTTTGCTTTCTTTCTGTGTCTGTTATCAACACTGTCATCTGCATATCTTATGCTATTAAAATTGTAGACGCCAATAATGAATTCTGGTAGGACTTCTCGTTCTCTCAGAATAATAGCTTTGCTGTATAGGCAGAATTTTATTTTATTTTATTTTATTTTATTTTTTTATTTTTTTTTTACACCCCTTTATATATATTTTTTCAATTTCATAGTTTGCGTCCTCTGTCAAGATACCCAGATACTTAAATTGTTGTACTTGTTTTTGATTTTCCAATTTGTAATTTGCATGCTGGTCTGTTCCTTTTGCTGACAACCATGCATTCTATCTTACTATTGGTCTTTAGTCCTTTCTTCTTGCTTTCCTTCGCTATCTTCTCTAGGATTTCTTGTTTTCTTTGTGTTTGCTATGAACACTACGTTATCTATCTTGTGCTGTTAAGATTGTAACCGTCAGTTCTCTCAGAATAATAGCCTTGCTATATAAGCTGAATCTTCTTTTACACCCCTTTCATATTTTTAGACTGTTGTTGTTGATAGGTTTTGCCGATAAACCGGCGTCATCTACTTTGTGTGTGTGTGTGTATATATATATATATATATATATATATATATATAAGTAATGAAAGTGTTCAATATAAATAAGTCTTCTTCATATACGGGATTTCTTTGTTTTCTCCTTTGTTCGACTTCAAATCTTTAATAAAACTCGATGTCACGAAAAATAGAAAACAAGAAAACTGTTTTATAAATATAAAAGTGAACATTAAAGTCACGGAGGCGACAGGTAGAAAAATTTTAACCCCACATGGTGATTTTCTAAGCAGAGCTTAGATTTGGCACAAGGCACACCCAAATATTTAAACCCGTTTAACGTGCATGAAAAAAAAAATACATTAAAACCTAACCTTTTGCCGCCCTGTCTATTGTAAGTACATGCAGGGCAGATTACATAGTTAAGGAAGAGTGGTTTGTCAAGTGTTTATTCAGCAATTCTCTTCAGCAATCGTGTTATACCGACGATGAGATTTCTTTTGTAAAGATACGTGATAGAACAGAACATTTGTAAAAGGTAATTATTTTATTTCATAGGGGAGTATACATGAGCCATTTCAAGTGGAGATCGTCTCCGAAGGTCGATATGGGCTAATTAGGGTAAAATATGACTGATCTAAGTCAAAAAATAGTTTTGGTTTATAGTAGAGGCGTTAATTTTTATCTTGGTTTTAATTTCTGTCTGCCCGTGTCGGTCTCTATGGCCCGTGTCGGTCTCTATGGCCCGTGTCGGTCTCTATGGCCCGTGTCGGTCTCTATGGCCCGTGTCGGTCTCTATGGCCCGTGTCGGTCTCTATGGCCCGTGTCGGTCTCTATGGCCCGTGTCGGTCTCTATGGCCCGTGTCGGTCTCTATGGCCCGTGTCGGTCTCTATGGCCCGTGTCGGTCTCTATGGCCCGTGTCGGTCTCTATGGCCCGTGTCGGTCTCTATGGCCCGTGTCGGTCTCTATGGCCCGTGTCGGTCTCGAATTTGGGTTTGCATTCTTAAAAATTTCAGTCATTCATAGTGGAACATCAACTTTATTATTGAAAGTAAGCGTAATATCTCGCTGGCATCATTTCACCATTTGATATATAATATAAATTGTTATATTTCTACAATTGACCATTACTGATATCTAAACAATAGTATTGTTATTGATACTATTGCAAATATAAAATTGAAATTTATTTTAATATTTTTATGTCAAAATTTACAATTCACTTCATTATTTTGTTAAAACACAATAAAACGAGATAATTATGATATTAATTTAATATTAACGCCATATTAACCTCAATGGCAAAAATAAATTCCCGTAATTCAAAAGATTTCGTTTTGAAGGGTAACAAGAGTTGATTTAATATTTAAATGAAATTATGTTCCTACACGTCAGACTTTATAAAAAAAGAAAAAAAAAGAAAAACATTATTGGTAAGTAAATAAGTTTATTTTTGTGACGTCACATGATTCGTATTAAAAGTTGTATTTGTTCTCCCACCCCCACAAACTGAACATATAGGGACTAGTTAGGACTTCGTAGAGGTGTAAGGAAAATCTAGTATGTTTGGGTCAGTGATTGTGGCTAGCTAAGTGGGAAAGCTGAAGACCAGACTTTCCAAAACTACCCCCCCGCCTTTTTATTTTATTTCTTGTGCCATATTTTTTATCATTAAAAGAATAAATATCGCTTTTTCTTTGTTCATCATTGAACCATTAACCGACTGGTTGCCAAAGTAAAATTTCTTATCTGATACCGTGTGATTTTTCAAGGTAAGGTCTTCAATGATTTGACACTCATGAGGTCATCACCCTTAAGCAATTTTTTTTAACAATACTTGTCATTCTTTTTGTACTAATTATCTTCGTTAAAAGGGAGGGGCTCAATCCAGGCAAATTTGAAAAGCAACCTGACAACATTATTATTTTTTATATATAAAATGAAGTTAGAGGATTTGGACATGATTAAATCCTAATTCGACTTCTAATGGTTTGAGAGTTCGGTTGGATTATCGGATGTCATGGGGTTAGGTCACTCAGTCAAAACTTCTGATTCACTTTATATATATATATATATATATATATATATATATATATATATATATAATGTGTCTTTTTTAGTTCTACAGTTTCAACACGTTGTGAATGAATATAAAATAATTGGTCAGATTAAGCGAAAACTTCGACCTATTCCAGGTTGATTTGAAAATCCTAATGTTACTAAAAATAGACTGTTGTACAAAAAAAAAAAAAAACCCAAAAAAAAAAAAACGAATATTTGAAATAAAATCATACCAACAATATTTGATAAAGCTTCAACTTCAACAAATGTTAATTATGCTGATGTCAGTATAATTGAAAAAAAATAAAAAATAAAGCCGAAAAATTTTTATTTACTTGTTCACAAACCTTACTCTTATAAATAAAATTTCAATACAAAGTTTCTTAGCCAAACTAAGATTTTAAGATAAAAAAGAAAAACCCTGCAATTCCGAACAAAGGCATTATTTTGAAGTTGAACAAGAAGCACCCCCCTGTCTTGAACAAACCCGAAATAACCTGACTGGGATAGCGGTTAGTATTAGTAGTAGTATTGTATAAAACCTTTTCGTAATAAATTTTATTTTTCAATTAAATAAAACTGTTTTTGAAGTATGCTTCTCTCCACCCACCCACTATTCTTTTGAAACTGTTTAACTGTTGTAATTTGCTTGGCAGAAGGCTACTAAAATGGGGCGATTACTATTGGCTAAAATCCTCATACACGTGTCAAATTAAACAAATTATAGATTTATGCATAAATTGGTAAAATCGATATTTTTTTTTTTTTAGTCTTTACCTTGACACGTTTCCCAGATGATCCGGCTTCATAAGAAACAAAATTATAACATTTATGCAATAGTTCGTGCCTGATTAGAAAATAAAAACAAAATTTTACATACAAAAAAAAAAAAAAAAACATTTATGTACAGTAACCTTTTTTTTTTTTTTTTTTTTTTTTTAACCAGCGTCTCCTATCGTTCGACCAAATGATGCTTTTTCGTAGAAACTTTTTTTTTTTTTTTTTTTTTTTTTTTTGTGATGTAGTTTTCGGCTGATTGTACGGTCAAATTTTTTGTCATTTAATCTTTTCTGTAGAGACAGGAACAAATGAAAGACAGAAGCAGGAGAGTACAGTGGATGCTGGAGGGTTTCTCATTTCAAATCTGCGAGGTCAGTTTTGCAACATGCGGGGCTTGCGTTGTCGTGGTGGAAAATGACACCTTTTAAATTTGCCAAATTCTGTTTTTTTTTTTTTTGTTTTTTTTTCTTTTTTTCTTTAAACAAATTGTCTTCAAAAGGCAATCGAGATATCCATTTTTTACAATTCTTGGCAATGTCTTCCGACGAAATCTTCGGTCATTTCTCCGCATTGGCCAACAGAGCGTCTTCATCGAGGACGAAAAGTCGCCCGGCGCGTCATTTCTCCGCATTGGCCAACAGAGCGTCTTCATCGAGGACGAAAAGTCGCCCGGCGCGTAGTTGGCCGTTTCGGTTAAATTCATCAACGAAATCTGTGAAACCGCTTTTTGACCTGTCTGAAGAATGGTACATGATCCAAATAAACTTCCTTAATGTTTCCGACGCTCACTCCTTTCCGAAACTCTCATAGATATTTCTGTACGAAATGTCAAAATTCAACATTCTGGCTTGCAATGATGAAAGGCATCAATCTCGAACACTAGAAATCGACACCAAAAGAAACGCTAATTCGCCCTGGCTAAGACGATGGCCGGCGTCCGCGCCCTGGCTAAGACGATGGCCGGCGTCCGCGCCCTGGCTAAGACGATGGCCGGCGTCCGCGCCCTGGCTAAGACGATGGCCGGCGTCCGCGCCCTGGCTAAGACGATGGCCGGCGTCCGCGCCCTGGCTAAGACGATGGCCGGCGTCCGCGCCCTGGCTAAGACGATGGCCGGCGTCCGCGCCCTGGCTAAGACGATGGCCGGCGTCCGCGCCCTGGCTAAGACGATGGCCGGCGTCCGCGCCCTGGCTAAGACGATGGCCGGCGTCCGCGCCCTGGCTAAGACGATGGCCGGCGTCCGCGCCCTGGCTAAGACGATGGCCGGCGTCCGCGCCCTGGCTAAGACGATGGCCGGCGTCCGCGCCCTGGCTAAGACGATGGCCGGCGTCCGCGCCCTGGCTAAGACGATGGCCGGCGTCCGCGCCCTGGCTAAGACGATGGCCGGCGTCCGCGCCCTGGCTAAGACGATGGCCGGCGTCCGCGCCCTGGCTAAGACGATGGCCGGCGTCCGCGCCCTGGCTAAGACGATGGCCGGCGTCCGCGCCCTGGCTAAGACGATGGCCGGCGTCCGCGCCCTGGCTAAGACGATGGCCGGCGTCCGCGCCCTGGCTAAGACGATGGCCGGCGTCCGCGCCCTGGCTAAGACGATGGCCGGCGTCCGCGCCCTGGCTAAGACGATGGCCGGCGTCCGCGCCCTGGCTAAGACGATGGCCGGCGTCCGCGCCCTGGCTAAGACGATGGCCGGCGTCCGCGCCCTGGCTAAGACGATGGCCGGCGTCCGCGCCCTGGCTAAGACGATGGCCGGCGTCCGCGCCCTGGCTAAGACGATGGCCGGCGTCCGCGCCCTGGCTAAGACGATCAGGAGGTTTTGAGGAGCGTGAAACCACCGGAATTGCTAGTTTTCCCTGGTTCACGCTGACCCGTGGTGGTAGCACCTGTTAGGGCAAACAGTTAACAAGGAAACCTGGGGTC